>OZ022416.1:6452601-6535787 GCA_963989365.1 Rhimphoctona megacephalus | reverse complement strand
TGAATCCACTGCACGTTACTTTCTTTGAAATTTGGTTGAAACTCATTAACATGATGCGAAAAATGCAAAAGCTTCAAAGCATACACGTCGAGACTGCCAGCGAGGGGCCTTCTCGTTAGCGCACTGGACTACTTCGGCTGGTCCATGGAACCTAGATAGAAGGCATTTCTTTTTCGTCTTCTGTTCGGCTAGTCTCCCGTCTTATTTGCTTGCAGTGAGACTAGCCTGTAGCGGGATTCTGTACACGAGTTTCGTAGTTCTGTATAGTTAGCAGACGAATTTCATAATATTAATTTTTTATTGTTGCCATATCTTGGGAATTATTTATGCCATTTATTGACACTAATATCATAATTTTCGAAATAATAGATCATTGATAATAAATAAAAATGTATTGGCCGTATAGTTAGCAGAACGTAATGCAAAGTTCTTTCTTTTTTCGCAATCGACTAGAAATCATTTGGGAAACACATTAGCAATGCTAGAATAATTTGCGAAGTAATTATTTTATCACGATCACGAAACCTAAATCAATCAATTATTTCAAGAGAAATCCGCTTTCCTAGGTATTTTCTGGTATACCCTGGCTCTCATCTCTCATTGGCTACCGCTGCTGAGTGCGAGTAAAAGTGTATAACCCGTCAATTAATTGTAGTTATATCAACCATATCAACAATAAACAATATCAATTTGGTGCGAAAACGTCATGTGTTATTCAACCTCTTGAAAAATAAGTATGGATGAGTGGAAAACGTACAGTGGAAACGTATACGGGTAACGTAAAAGTCGAGGCAGGGTGTCAAGTCGTCACGGGCCTACTGTCTACTGTGTCAACTGGATCGCGCAACTCGCCATTGTGTAACTCTCCAACCGTAGCAAGTCTACCCTGTATGGAAAGTCCCCAACCATGTAAACTGGATCTAGCGCGAGCTCTAATCCGTAGTATTTTGATATTTCCCCGACGCTCGCGTATCCCCACTTTCACCGCCTTTCTTAGGTACACGCCGACCAAGGCTGCGTTCGGGGAGTCACTATTTGCGCTAAAAAGGCAACCTATAGTAATACTATTTAATGGTAACGTTAGCGTTTATAGCGCAAATAGCGACTCCCCGAACGCGCCTCAAGTCCGACTTGCCCGGCGTGTACCTAAGAAAGGCGGTGAAAGTGGGGATACGCGAGCGTCGGGGAAATATCAAAATACTACGGATTAGAGCTCGCGCTAGATCCAGTTTACACTGTTGAGGACTTTCCACACAGGGTAGACTTGCTACGGTTGGAGAGTTACACAATGGCGAGTTGCGCGATCCAGTTGACACAGTAGACAGTAGGCCCGTGACGACTTGACACCCTGCCAAAGTCGATAACCAAATAGAACACGTAATATTTAATCTGATTGACGAAGCTGTATATATATATATATATATATATATATATATGTAAGAGATGTATATATATTATATGTAAGAGAATCGAATAATTTGATAACTGTAAAAATAGTAGGGTGGGTTTGGGTCATCTTGCGGTTGTTTTTTGATTAGTTGGACATGTGGAAATAGTATTTTTACATGTCCAACTATTCAAAAAACAACCGCAATATGACCCAAACCCACCCTACTATTTTTACAGTCATCAAACTACTCGAATAACTCTTAAAAACTTTTATGACCGTCATCAAAATGACCAAAAGTCATCAAAGTACGCGAATAACTCTTAGAAAAGTCATTAAACTACTCGATTGTCTTACATGGTAGCATGTCTAAATATCATAGTCAAAATATCACACGACAAAATATCACGGACAAAATATAACATGACAAAAAAACACACGAACAAAATATCACCGCGACAAAATATCACACAACAAAAAATCACCTCTACAAAATATCACATGACAAAAAATCACTGCAACAAAATATCACGTCGACAGTATATCACAGCCAGGCATGAATTTGTTGATGCTCAATGTTGTGTGTGTATGCTGTGAGTGTTGTACATGGCAGAATGGATAACGGTTCGCAGTTACGCCACAGCGGGGGTGATTCCTGATATATACAGACTGTTGTATGTAGATAATCGTAATGATAATTTAGTATCAATTCGCCTTGAGTCTTGATTAATTGTATTGAATTTGAGATTGGTGATGTTGCCGGATATGAAACAATGATAGAAAGCGAATATTTTAATAAACATCCCGAGGTATTGAAGAACTAAGTTGTGTATTTTGAAGAAAATTATATCGGTAATGCATTGACTCAAACCCACCCTACTATTTTCACATGTCCAACTATTCAAACAACAACCCAAAGATGACCCGAACCCACCCTCGTATTCCCACATGTCCAACTATTCAAACAATAACCCAAATATGACCCGAACCCACCCTACTATTTCCACATGCCCAACTATTCAAACAACAACCCAAAGATGACCTAAACCCGCCCTACTATTTCCACATGTCCAACTATTCAAACAAGCCAAAGATGATCCGAACCCACCCTACTATTTCCACATGTCCAACTATTCAAACAACAACCCAAAAATGACCCGTACCCACCATACCATTTCCACATGTCCAACTATTCAAACAACAACCCAAAGATGACCTGAACCCACCCTACTATTTCCACATGTCCAACTATTCAAACAACAACCCAAAGATGACCCGAACCCACCCGACTATTTCCACATGTCCAACTATTCAAACGACAACCCAAAGATGACCTGAACCCACCCTACTATTTCCACATGTTCAACTATTCAAACAATAACCCAAAGATGACCCGAACCCACCCTACTATTTCCACATGTTCAACTATTCAAACAATAACCCAAAGATGACCCGAACCCACCCTACTATTTCCACACGTCCAAGTATTCAAACAACAATCCAAATATGACCCGAACCCACCCTACTATTTCCACATGTCCAACTATTCAAACAACAACCCAAAGATGACCCGAACCCACCCTACTATTTCCACAATGCATTACGCAAATTCGGGCAGGTCGATAATGCGTGCTGATTTTTAGTTTAGCGTTTCCTTGCGTGTTTCAAATAAAATAATTTCATTGTGATATATTGTCGGGGTAGTTTTTCGTCGTGTGATATTTTGTACGTGTGATATTTTGTCCGAGTGATATTTTGTCCGTGTGATATTTTGTCCGTGATATATTGTCAGTGTTATTTTGTCACTGACAAACTATCACGGACAAAACTATAACGGACAGTGTTTGTCACTGGCAAACACTGACAAAATATCACGGACAAAATAACACACGACAAAATATCACAGGACAAAATATCACGCGGACAAAACATCACACGTACAAAATATCACACGACAAAAAACGACCCCGACAATATATCACAATGAAATTATTTTATTAGAAACACGCAAGCAAACGCTAAACTAAAAATCAGCACGCATTATCGACCTGCCCGAATTTGCGTAATGCATTGTGGAAATAATAGGGTGGGTGGGTCATGGTGGGTTGGTTGTTTGAATACTCGGACGTGTGAAAATAGAAGGGTGGGTTCGGGTTATCTTTGGGTTGTTGTTTGAATAGTTGGACATGTGGAAATAGTAGGGTGGATTCGGGTCATCATTGGGTTGTTGTTTAAATAGTTGGACATGTGAAAATGTGTGAGTTCAGGTCAACTTAGGTTGTTGTTTGAATAGTTGGACATGTGGAAATAGTAGGGTGGGTTCGGATCATCTTTGAGTTTTTGTTTATATAGTTGAACATATGAAAATAGCAGGATGGGTTCGGGTCATCTTTGGGTTGTTGTTTGAATAGTTGGGAATGTGGAAATAGTAGAGTGGGTTCGGGTCATCTTTGGGTTGTTGTTTGAATAGTTGGACATGTGGAAATAGTAAGGTGGATTCGGGTCATCTTGGGGTTGTTGTTTGTATAGTTGGACATGTGGAAATAGTAGGGTGGGTTCGGGTCATTTTTGGGTTCTTGTTTGAATAGTTGGACATGTGAAAATAGTAGGGTGGGTTCGGGTCATATTTATATTGTTGTTTGAATAGTTGGGCATGTGAAAATAGTAGGGTGGGTTCAGGTCATCTTTAGGTTGTTGTTTGAATACTTAGACGTGTGGAAATAGTAGGATGGATTCGGGTCATCTTTGGGTTGTTGTTTGAATAGTTGGATATGTGGAAATAGTAGGGTGAGTTCGGGTCGTCTTTGGGTTGTTGTTTGAATAGTTGGACATGTGAAAATAGTGGGGTGGGTTTGAGTCAATGCATTACCGATATAATTTTCTTCAAAATACACAACTTATGTTAGTTCTTCAATACCTCGGCGTGTTTATTAAAATATTCGCTTTCAATCAACGTTTCATATCCGGCAACATCATCAATCTCAAATTCAATACAATTAATCAAGACTCAAGGCGAATTTATACTAAATTATCATTATGATTATCTACATACAATAGTCCGCGTACATCAGGAATCACCACCACTCTGGCGTAACTGCGAGCCGTTATCCATTCTGCTATGTACAACACTCACAGCATACACACACAACATTGAGCATCAATAAATTCCTGCATGGCTGTGATATACTGTCGACGTGATATTTTGTCGTGTGAATTTTGACTGTGATATTTAGACGTGCTACCATGTAAGACAATCGAGTAGTTTAATGACTTTGCTAAGAGTTATTCGTGTACTTTGAAGACTTTTGGTCATTTTGATGACGGTCATCAAAGTTTTTAAGAGTTATTCGAGTAGTTTGATGACTGTACAAATAGTAGAGTAGGTTTGGGTCATCTTGCGGTTGTTTTTTGAATAGTTGGTCATGTAAAAATACTATTTCCACATGTCCAACTATTCAAAGAACAACCGCAAGATGACCCAAACCCACCCTACTATTTTTAGTTATCAAATTACTCGATTCCCTTACATATAATATATATATATACATTTCTTACATACACACACACACGCGCGCGCACACGAACACACACACACACACACACACACACACACACATACACACACATACATAACTATAATTAATTATAATTAATGATAAATAATGATTAGGTAAGGTTGAAAGAAAGCAGCTTCGTCGATCAGATTAAACATTACGTGTTCTATTTCGTTATCGACTTTTACGTTACCGGTATACGTTTCCACTGTACGTTTTCCACTCATCCATACTTATTTTTCAAGAGGTTGAATAACACATGATGACGTTTTCGCACCAATTTGATATTGTTCATTGTTGATATGGTTGATATAACTGCAATTATTAATTGACGAGTTATAGCCACAGCACACTTCTACACGCACTCAGCAGCGATATCCAATGAGAGATGAGAGACGGGGTATACCAGAAATAAATCCCTAGGAAAGCGGCGGATTTCTCTTGGAATAATTGATTGACTTAGGTTTTGCGTTATCGTGATAAAATAATTACTTCGCAAATTATTGTAGCATTACTAATATGTTTCCCAAATGATTTCTAGTTGATTGTTAAAAAAAAAAGAACTTTGCATTACGTTCTGCTAACTATACGCCCAATACATTTTTATTTATTATCAATAAACTATTATTTCGAAAATTATGACATTAATGTCAATAAATGGCATAAATAATTCCCAAAATACAGCAATAATAAAAAATTAATATTATGAAATTCGTCTGCTAACTATATAGAACTCTTTCTTAGTTAACGATATCGTTAGACCTCTGTGAATTTGGCCGACTGATTTTGGATTTCTGAGTTTTTGTTTATGTCAATCGTTTGTCGGGTTATTGTCGGTGATTGTCGGATCAAAATCGACGTTTGTCGGAAATTAGTTCAATAGAAAAATTAAAAACAAAAATCCATGTGAAGCTAGCCGATTTTTTTCAATTTTGAGATATCATAAATTTTCAAACGCCTAATCAAAGCGCAATCGTTTGTCGGATACGAGTTTCATAATTAAAAAGTTTGTCGGATGTTTGTTCATTAGAAAAATATAAAAAAAACATTTTATGTGAAGTCAGCCGATTTTTCTCAAATTGTAAGATATTACACATTTTCTAAAGCCTAATCGAAGCGTGATCGTTTATCGGATACTAATTTTATAATTAAAAAGTTTGTCGGATGTTTGTTCATTATAAAAATATTAAAAAAACATTTTATGTGAAGTCAGCCGATTTTTTTCAAATTATTTTTTGCTTAAATTTTAGTTTCACGGAGACTTTGGCATAGATATATTTATAGATATATCTATATATTTGCATATATAAATATTTTATATATATTATATAATAAACCGGATATATTATATATATTATATAATAAACCGGATTTTGGTTTAGAGTGAAAAACTATTTTTTTTTTGAAAATACAAGATTAAAGAAGATAAATGCCGCTCCATTCGTGTCTTTAAGGAAGCTTTCCAGTGTGACAGCCCGAAAAATCGCTGTTTTTCGCGATTTTTTTTTTTAAAGAAAAAATAATCTAATCGGTCTGGTTTTTTTTTGTATATTAATTGGGTATTGAAGAATACAAAACAATTTTTTAAAGATCGATTTATTTATTAATTAATATCTATAAAAATGATGAAACAATTGTTGCAGAAAATGCACTTGGATGTGGTGTCCACGTTGGGGGTCACAATTTTGATCTGAAACAAAAAACACAAAAAGATTATTGATCGGTATATAATTGGCTTTCGTGCTATGGAGGCTTTTTTTTTTTTTTTGCAAAAATGGCGCCGGTTTGAACAAAAAGTATCGATTTTAGCATTTTTTTTTGGCAGTTTTTTTTACAAAAAAAATAGGAAGATGTCAAAAAAAAAAAGCTTCCATAGCACGATAAACAATGACGTTAAGAATATTGTGTAAAAAATTCAACTCGATAGCTTTAAAACTCTGCCCTCCAAGTTGGACACCGTTTTGAAAAATGCTGTTTCGAGAAAAACGCGTTCAAAGTCGACGCGGCAGCTGTAGCGCTCCGTTGCCTTCTTCCAAGAAATGCTGTACAGTAACCGAAATAATCTGAATTTCGGCATGAAAATTTCAGGGAATATTCGGAAGAGTGTATACTATTCGATAAAGCAAAAAAAAAAAATCGATTTTTTGAAAATTTCACACTGGAAAGCTTCCTTAAGCTTCGCAGAGCTTCAGATAAAAAATCACTTTTTAAAAATTTCTACAGCTATCAAATTTCTTTATATTGAGTTCAAATTTGTAGGTTCGTCTTTTTTATATTTTTATATTTTTTTCAGATAAAAAATCACTTTTTAAAAATTTCAAATATTTCTACAGCCATCAAATTTTTTTATATTGAGTTCAAATTTGGAGGATCGTTTTTTTTTAGAACCTACTTTCTTGAAAAAAATCGGCAGCCAAATCGCTGACCCAAGCGCGCAGGCTGCGGTCGAAATGTAATAGATCTGCCCATATATATAAGCTCTACGAAGCTTAAAGACTCGAATGGAGCGGCATTTCTCTTCTTTAATCTTGTATTTTCAAGGAAAAAATAGTTTTTCACTCTAAACCAAAATCCGGTTTATTATATAATATATATAATATATATCCGGTTTGTTATATAATATATATAATATATCCGGTTTATTATATAATATATATAATATATATATTGTAACGACTTTTTCCCGGAAAGTCGAACAAAGTACCTCATTCTCGATAACTCTGGGCGCCAGTTTAAGATATTTCTTAAACAAATTTTATTCGAATTTATCGAGAACAAGATTTTTAGATTCTCCCGGTCGTAGCTGTAAGTTTGAATCTAGGTGGTAGAGGGGCGAGGTCAGACACTTGCACAAAATAAGTTCACATTACTAAGTCGATATCCGGAATTACAATAGAAATTTTATTTTAAAACAATCCATGAAAAATGAGATTATAAATGGAGTTTTTGTATTATTTTCCGGAAAAATATTTAGTATAAAGTTAATTCTCTCTACATAAATTATACCATAATCCATCTATTCTTGTCGGTAATTAAATTATATAATATTTTTCATTTCTTTCCATTTTCATTTATTAACCGTCAATAAAATAAAAAATCGCAACGAATAAATAATATTATCAAGAATTAATCGACAAATTATACAATAGAAATTCGGAGAGCCACGCTCTACGAATTTCTTTTCCTTCAAAAAGATTAACTCTTGATAAATTTAATACGTAATTTTCTTATAATTAAGGACTCTCGTTGAACGAATAAATATCAAGTTTGAATTCCTCTCGGCAATTCTAAAATTCTACAACGGAACGTACGGCAGATTTTATACCGCGATTAAACGTATCATACAACAAATTCATATCAAGCGCGAACGTACCCCGAAACAATATCGCTCTTTTTAAATTCAATAATTCGTCACAATATTCACGTCAATTTTAGAGCTCTTTCAATACAACAAAATTACACAAAACGATATTAAAAGCGAGACGACGGCTCACCGCTACAGTTTCAGTAGTAAGAAATCCGGAAAAAGACCGCGGATATTTCTTCTCGATAATTCCGGCTACGTCGGTTTCTTGTACAGGGTTGGCGACGGCTCGATAGAAAATGTCAGGCTCCGTTGAAGTTCAATACGAAAAAGTCCCCGATAAATTACGGAAACGCGATTTTATAGTTTTGGGTCCTAGCCCCCCACCTTCGCCTATTCGCGGAAATCTAGAATCTTCTCGATTTTTCGCCTCTTTTCCAACTCGCAAATTCGAATTTCGATTTAGCGCTACGCTGGCGAACGTTGACCCTTGCCAGCCGAGATTTTCCGAAGACTTCCGATGCTGTTAGACGCACCTCTTGAGATTAGACAGCTCCGGGTGATGGCTTCGAGCTAGCGACCACTCTCGATATGATTCTCGCGTTCCATCGATGACAACTTCGACTGACCTTGACGACCTATGCTTTCCCTCACAGACGATACGACGATACCGACGACCAGAATATTCTCGATGTTTTTCCTCGCTCTTTCTTTCGATGTCTCGTGACTGTCGCTCGCTCGTATAAAATAAAATAATCAAAAATAAAATTAATATCAGGAAATATGCTCGCATTTGACTCTTTTATTATTTTCTCGAGAGGAATTCGTCTTCGAAACCTCACGTTTCCTCCCGTGCCGAGCCAATTATTATCTTTTCGTGACGTGAACAAAATTACCACGTCACAATATATACCAATATATAGATATATCTATAGATATATCTATGCCAAAGCCGTTGTGAAACCAAAATTTAAGGTAAGCAAACAATAATTTGAGAAAAATCGGCTGGCTTCACATAATGAACAAACATCTGACAAACTTTTAAATTATAAAATTAGTATCCGACAAGCGATCACGCTTCGATTAGGCTTTGAAAAATGTGTAATATCTTACAATTTGAAAAAAATGCGCTGACTTCACATAAAATGTTTTTTTAAATATTTCTCTAATGAACAAACATCCAACAAACTTTTTAATTATAAAATTAGTAACCGACAAACGATCGCGCTTCGATTAGGCTTTGGAAAATGTGTAATATCTTACAATTTGAGAAAAATCGGCTGACTTCACATAAAATGTTTTTTTTAATATTTTTCTAATGAACAAACATCCGACAAACTTTTTAATTATGAAACTCATATCCGACAAACGATTGCACTTTGATTAGGCGTTTGAAAATTTATGATATCTCTGATTTTTGTTTTTAATTTTTCTATTTAACTAATTTCCGACAAACGTCGATTTTGATCCGACAATCACCGACAAGAACTCGACAAACGATTGTCATAAACAAAAATTCAGAAATCCAAAATCAGTCGGCCAAATTCACAGAGGTTATCGTTAGCCGTATTTAACGACAGTGTCGCTACGAGCGATTCTGTAACGCTAAGTTATCGATGATTGTCGCTAGAGAGCGCCGTTACGTAGCGAAAAGTGTCGTAAACTTATTGACGAGTTTAGACCCCTCGTTAACCATAGCGACGCATTCGGTACCAAAAATACGAAACACGGCATGCTGAAAAATTTGGAAAAAAAGTGTATGGAAAGTGTAAAATGTGTGTTATATGGATTTTTAAGTGAGTGCAATACATTGTTTAATTGCTTTACTCATCATATAGTCATATTAGCCTCAAAGTGTTGTCAAAGTATATGTGTATTATAGGTTATGCATTTCCTGATCCATGAGTATATATTGGAGTAATTTATTTAGCATATTATACTGTAGAAAGTATTGGATGGTTTTTCGATTCCTTATTTGATTAATCGTAGCTTGGCAGAAATATGGCTGAGGGATATCCCGCATGGGATTTACATAATTTAGAGCGTCGTGTTAGGGTTATCGAAATAAGAGCCGATCGCATCGCATTGCGTGAAATAGAAAACCCATTTGAACTCCCTGACAATGCCTTCATGGAACTGTATCTTTAACTCCAGCACTTATGTTGGACTTAGTGAATCGGTTATATCCTTTACTACAGAGGGATCGGCGGGCAGGACTGTCTGTAGAGAAACAAGTTAGTCACTGTGAAATCAATAATTTATTTCTTAATTTAACAAGCTTGAATAATTCCATTTCATTTATTTAATAGGTTTTGGCAGCAATTAGATTCTACGCAACAGGATGTTACCAGCGACCTGTTGATGAGCAATGGGGCATTTCAATGAGCCAGTCATCCATCAGTCGCTCCATACGAAGTGTGACAGATGCTATCAATGAAATACTTCTACGTCCCTGGGTACGGTTTCCAATACCGGAAATGAAGAAAGACGTGTCACGTCAAGAATTTTCAACTGCAACTCAACCATTTGAGGGTGCAATTGGTGCAATCGACTGCACGCATATTGCTATAATTGCTCCACGAGAACACGAAGTCATTTGTTAATCACCATGGTTATCATTCGTTGAACGTGCAAATGGTGATGAAACTTTTTTATTGCAAATGCAATCTTAAGATTTTATAATATATGAGTTACTTCCTTCAAACGCAAATTTAATAACAAACAATTGTTATTAAAGATCGAAACATTATTTTTACATTTTGTATCTTCATGTTCCTGGTTAATGTCTGCGATATTACTTCTACTGCTCAATACTTATAAATATTATTTTTCATAAATATTAAAACAATAAGTACTTCACTGAAGATAAAAGAATGACTAAGTATAAATTCGAATTAATTTTTTTTTTTTAATTGTAATGATTTTTAGATTTGCGACCCAAACCTCAAAATACTTAATGTCAGTCCACGGTACCCTGGAGCGCGAAATGATTCGTACATTTGGAGTGCATCTGCAGTACGCCGCCTAATGGAGCAGTCCTATAATCGCGGCGACCGTTCAACATTTCTCATTGGTTCGTTACTATAGATTGCAACATTATCAAAAGTTTTACATGGCTCATAACTATTATAAAACGTCATTTTTTTTCAAGGCGATCAAGGATATCCACTCGAATCGCGGCTGATGACGCCTCTGCCGAACGAAGATATTGGAACGCCGAGATTTCTGTACAACCAAGATTTATATAGTGCACGAAATTGTGTAGAACGTCTTTTTGGGGTAATGAAATCGACGTGGAGATGTTTATCAAAACACAGAGTTTTGCAATACGAACCTGGAATGGCAGGGAAAATCGTCAATGCGTGTGCTGTTCTCCATAACATGCGTATTCAAAATGGAATATGAATGGAGATAATTGACGATGCAGACATACTAGATAACAATCGGCTGATTGTGCATGAAGATGAGGAGGATGATCGACGGCCACTAGCTTTAGCACGACGCATTCAAGATCGCTTTATAAGACAGCAGTATGGTGTTTGACCACAAATAATTTGCGCTTGATAAATATCATATTATTTCATGACAAATGAAAATGTTTGAATGAAACATTTAAAACGTATTTTTACTTATTTATTTTATATATTATATCTACATTAGTCCAAAAATATTGCGATATTTATCAATGGATCTTTTTTTTATTTTCAAATGAAATAATTGATAAATATATGTTCTAATATAATCTCTTAACTGCCCATTTAAGTAATTTTTGACAGTTTTTGATGGACAAAAATAGGATTTTTATACCTGATCATATAAAAATAAACGATTTATAAATAAAATTTAAGAAAAATTCTCGAATTTAGCAAGACATCCCTTACAATTATATGAACAGTTCATACTCTTTGGCTATCATCATTGTTTTCCTTTTTTTGTGATATTCACATGTTTAAGATAAAAAGGAAGCTATTTTTTTATTACATGAATAGTAAAACTCCGTTAATTGAAAAGAAAAAAATAAAAACAATGTTTTTTTGAATAATGACAATGAGATACTAATAAATTGTTTGCCACACATATGCAACGCAAAAAAGTGGAATAAAAATAAAATTTGAAAAATAATAAAAAATGAAAAGAAATAAAAAATAAATTCTTTTTCGTTTCATGTATTCAAGATTTAAATCTAAGAGAATAAGATTTTGTGTTCAATAAAAATAAAATCTTTAAAATAATAAAAACACAAGAATAATGATTTTTCTTCGTTTCATGTATTTAAAGGATATTAAATCAAAATAAAATTTAAAAAATAATAAAAACATAACATAATAAAAAGAAAATTTAAAAAAAGAAATGAAGTATAATTTTTGTAAAGCCTCCCCTTCATAAGTATGTGAACAAAAATATTTTGAAATCCACAAAATATTTCAGAACAAAATGGACTTTCTCAGTTTGCATAATACGGCAGAAGGCGTGAAAGTACATTTGTCAATTCCCTAATAACTCCGATTCGTGCAGCATCGTTTTTAGCCTGTTGTATGGCTGCTTCTGCTTGCTGTTTCGTTGCATTGACAGAAATAAGCGATGCGTCCGCCTGCATTTTCGTTGCATTTGCGAGATTCTGTAAACAATCATATTTTACAGGTTAAAATGTTAAATGATTACATTCAATGTTGACAAAGCTATAAATAATTGATTAATTAACATACCTCTATTACATTTGCTTGTTTGCGAGCAATTTCTGCAAACTCCTGCTTCGAATCTCTGAGTTGCGAACTCAGACTCTCCCGATTACCTATAATAGTGTAGTTGAGTTGATTATGTATTTACAAATGAAGCTAAGTCTGAGCGCGCATTAAATTTTTTTTCCAGTGATACTTGAAGCGAACAATGAATATACGTACAAGGCCGCTTCGCTACCGGTCTCTGTCTTTGGCGTTTCTTACCAGGCGGGGTCGTGGACATACAAGATGCCTCGTTCTGCATTGGAGTTATTTCTTTGCTAACACTACAGCTTGGCCCTGTACGTGTAAGGATATAAACATTATTCAAATTAAATCTTTTAAATTATTCAAACAATTTGTATCTACCTGGGTCATTTATTCCAACTCAATACTATTGCTTTTCTCATGAAACTGTCTGATGGTGGGGGGTGGTTCTAATAGAGCATTTTCATCACCGGCAACAAGACGATCAATTAATTCCTGTAAAAAATGATGCATGTGGTTGAACCATCATTTAAATCGTATTCTTCATCTACAAAGGGTTTCGAATAATTTGACAAGATGTTAATAATTACACAAGTTGTCAGCATAAGCGACAGCTCACCTGAGCTGTTGCTTATACTTCGATCTTATATAATTATTGATATAGCTTACATTAAAGAATTGAAATGTTGTTACGCTACTTTCTTGTTCTTCTGGCGTACTGTCGGGGCAGTCTTCACTTCCCTCAATGTACGTGGGCCCAATCAATCCCAAAATCCTCTCATCTACGAGAGATATATCGGTGCAGTCGATCGTGTTATTGCCCGTCGCAGCCTTTGCTGTACGCACGTTGCAGATTTTTATGGACGTTTTGCTTTTTAAATCCCTCCATATCTATAAAAATATTAATTAGCGAGTTTTATTTGCGAATTCTAGTGAACTCACAAGTACTGCGTTGAAATTGTTTTTTTCAATTCAATTTTTTTAATTGAATGATTTTTTACTTTATTTATCTGTTTAAAACTTGTATGTTCGTTTTTTTTTAATGTGATTGTAATTTTTCACTGTCAACCATCTTTTCAACAATTTCCGAGTTATTAATAACTTGAAAAATTGTCAAATACATCGAACTTGTAATAGGTTCGATGCATTTGGCAACGTTTTTTGTTAAACTATTTTTGTGTGAATAATACATACTTATAACTTTAGACAAGTTTTTTTAGTGTAAAGTAATATACAAACCAAATGAATTAAAACGCATTAAATAAAGCTCATATAAGCTCATCAAAGTTTTTTTTTTAGAAATTAATAGTTATTCAAGTAATTGTTTCTTTTTTTAAATAATTTTCGACCTAAAAAAATCATTTTTGATCAGCTATGGCATAAATCAAATGGTATTCAGGATCTGATTTTTTTTTTTGAAATACCTATTACCATGGGGGAGACACTGCCCAAATATAAATTTTTTCAAAATAATTTTGCGACGAACAAAAAAAAATAATATTTACCACTTGTCACTGAGCACTATTTTTTTGCACGTCTTTTAATTTGTTTAATTCCTCGGTCAGTTGCTCCCATTTCGTCCGCAATCCGTCCTTACCATTAATGCCGCTAAATTTTCGGGTAGCAAGACTTATTTTTTTCGATAAAATCTACCATAGCCTTGATTTGCGTTTCGGACACCCGACCTCCTCTCGATTTCTTTGTAGCTAAAACATTCAAATTTTGTTAAAAATAGGAGATTTCATTATAAAAATTTGAATTTATCATATAAATTACTTACTTCGGGCAAGCTTCATTATGTTTCTTCACAAAAAAACACTGGATTTTTATTTCTTTTTAACACAAAAAATAAAGCCAGCAAAAATTAAAAGACCGGTGTTCGGAAAGATCGGTACACAAAGGATCCTTGGTCGATATTGGCAACAAAACACGAAATGGCAATTCGAACCCCACAAACTATGAACTTGGCAATGTAGATATACATGTGAGGTTTTGAAATATTACTTATAGCAGTTTCCCCTAGAAAATAACTAGTATTATAGTGGAAGTGATCTGTGGCGTTGCCACTTTCATCTGAATTTTAACGAACGTCGGTACACGATCGTGCACCGATATTGTCGTTAAGTTGCGCGTTACAGAATCGCACATATCGATAGTGCAAGCGACAACTGTCGGTACTTAGCGACATCGTTAGCTAACAATTATTTAATATACAATTATATAATATACAATTATATAATATACAATTATATAATATACAATTATATAATATACAATTATGTAATATACAATTATATAATATACAAGGCTTTACAAAAATTATACTTCATTTCTTTTTTTAAATTTTCTTTTTATTATGTTATGTTTTTATTATTTTTTAAATTTTATTTTGATTTAATATCCTTTAAATACATGAAACGAAGAAAAATCATTATTCTTGTGTTTTTATTATTTTAAAGATTTTATTTTTATTGAACACATAAAATCTTATTCTCATAGATTTAAATCTTGAATACATGAAACGAAAAAGAATTTATTTTTTATTTCTTTTCATTTTTTATTATTTTTCAAATTTTATTTTTATTCCACTTTTTTGCGTTGCATATGTGTGGCAAACAATTTATTAGTATCTCATTGTCATTATTCAAAAAAACATTGTTTTTATTTTTTTCTTTTCAATTAACGGAGTTTTACTATTCATGTAATAAAAAAATAGCTTCCTTTTTATCTTAAACATGTGAATATCACAAAAAAAGGAAAACAATGATGATAGCCAAAGAGTATGAACTGTTCATATAATTGTAAGGGATGTCTTGCTAAATTCGAGAATTTTTCTTAAATTTTATTTATAAATCGTTTATTTTTATATGATCAGGTATAAAAATCCTATTTTTGTCCATCAAAAACTGTCAAAAATTACTTAAATGGGCAGTTAAGAGATTATATTAGAACATATATTTATCAATTATTTCATTTGAAAATAAAAAAAAGATCCATTGATAAATATCGCAATATTTTTGGACTAATGTAGATATAATATATAAAATAAATAAGTAAAAATACGTTTTAAATGTTTCATTCAAACATTTTCATTTGTCATGAAATAATATGATATTTATCAAGCGCAAATTATTTGTGATTAAACACCATACTGCTGTCTTATAAAGCGATCTTGAATGCGTCGTGCTAAAGCTAGTGGCCGTCGATCATCCTCCTCATCTTCATGCACAATCAGCCGATTGTTATCTAGTATGTCTGCATCGTCAATTATCTCCATTCATATTTCATTTTGAATACGCATGTTATGGAGAACAGCACACGCATTGACGATTTTCCCTGCCATTCCAGGTTCGTATTGCAAAACTCTGTGTTTTGATAAACATCTCCACGTCGATTTCATTACCCCAAAAAGACGTTCTACACAATTTCGTGCACTACATAAATCTTGGTTGTACAGAAATCTCGGCGTTCCAATATCTTCGTTCGGCAGAGGCGTCATCAGTCACGATTCGAGTGGATATCCTTGATCGCCTTGAAAAAAAATGACGTTTTATAATAGTTATGAGCCATGTAAAACTTTTGATAATGTTGCAATCTATAGTAACGAACCAATGAGAAATGTTGAACGGTCGCCGCGATTATAGGACTGCTCCATTAGGCGGCGTACTGAAGATGCACTCCAAATGTACGAATCATTTCGCGCTCCAGGGTACCGTGCACTGACATTAAGTATTTTGAGGTTTGGGTCGCAAATCTAAAAATCATTACAATTAAAAAAAAAAAAATTAATTCGAATTTATACTTAGTCATTCTTTTATCTTCAGTGAAGTACTTATTGTTTTAATATTTATGAAAAATAATATTTATAAGTATTGAGCAGTAGAAGTAATATCGCAGACATTAACCAGGAACATGAAGATACAAAATGTAAAAATAATGTTTCGATCTTTAATAACAATTGTTTGTTATTAAATTTGCGTTTGAAGGAAGTAACTCATATATTATAAAATCTTAAGATTGCATTTGCAATAAAAAAGTTTCATCACCATTTGCACGTTCAACGAATGATAACCATGGTGATTAACAAATGACTTCGTGTTCTCGTGGAGCAATTATAGCAATATGCGTGCAGTCGATTGCACCAATTGCACCCTCAAATGGTTGAGTTGCAGTTGAAAATTCTTGACGTGACACGTCTTTCTTCATTTCCGGTATTGGAAACCGTACCCAGGGACGTAGAAGTATTTCATTGATAGCATCTGTCACACTTCGTATGGAGCGACTGATGGATGACTGGCTCATTGAAATGCCCCATTGCTCACCAACAGGTCGCTGGTAACATCCTGTTGCGTAGAATCTAATTGCTGCCAAAACCTATCAAATAAATGAAATGGAATTATTCAAGCTTGTTAAATTAAGAAGTAAATTATTGATTTCACAGTGACTAACTTGTTTTTCTACAGACAGTCCTGTCCGTCGATCCCTCTGTAGTAAAGGATATAACCGATTCATTAAATCCAACATAAATGCTGGAGTTAAACGATACAGTTCCATGAAGGCATTGTCAGGGAGTTCAAATGGGTTTTCTACTTCACGCAATGCGATGCGGTCGGCTCTTCTTTCGATAACCCTAACACGACGCTCCAAATTATGTAAATCCCATGCGAGATATGCCTCGGCCATATTTCTGCCAATAAGCTACGATTAAGGTAGATCGGTGACGGCTACGCGATCTTTACAGTACCTATTATAGACCAAAGTTTGCAAATGCAAAATTGTCTTTGAAATTATAATTTTATTATTTTCGAAATATAAACAGCGGAGAATGGATATTTTTATATGATTTTATTGTTCAAAAAATGTTTACTAGTTGAAATTTGACGAGCGTAGTGGATTGTAAAACGTGTCACGGCCGTTACTGTCATCTGCCGAAACTATCAGATTTGTTTATAACCTATATAGAGTATTTACACAAAGGAATTACACAACGACAGAGATTTTGGCAGTTTACCTATTACCATTAATTCTATCGATATTCATCAAATACGGTAAAAACATTCAAGAACAGAAAAGAAAAACACAGTCAAATTGGCGAACTGTCACGTCTGAAGGCATGTTTTAGCAGACGCTGAATACAGAGTTGCTAAGCGCTCTCGCGCTCTTTCCCGTGTTATTCCTGTGGAAATCTCAATCATTTTACAACGAATAATTTTTTATTTTGCAGTCGATTTTTACCGGTAACGTCCAAAAACCCAAGTACTTTTATATTCAGGGATATTCGCGGAATACAATGATCAATTTTTTATTACGAAATCTTGGAAGAACCAAATGTAAAAATTCAATAAGTCTTGACGTGCATACGATTTTTCTGTGCTCGTAGGGATAAATGTCTGGAAACAGTCGATTTTTACGAATTAATTACTACCAAACTAGATGGTAAATAGCATTTAAGTTGCAAATATCAATTCATCTCGTATTTATGTGTAACTATAAAAATTGTCAGTCCTTTATCTTGGATGGATCAAATTCACCAATCTACCTTAATCAAATAAGGAATCGAAAAACCATCCAATACTTTCTGCATTACAATATACTAAATAAATTACTCCAATATATACTCATGGATCAGGAAATACATAACCTATGATACATATATACTTTGACAACACTTTGAGGCCAATATGACTATATGGTGAGTAAAATAATTAAACAATGTATTGTACTCACGTAAAAATCCATATAACACATATTTTACACTTTCCATACACTTTTTTCCAAATTTTTCAGCATGCCGTGTTTCGTATTTTTGGTACCGAATGCGTCGCTATGGTTAACGAGGGGTCTAAATTCGTCCGGATATTTGTCCAAAATGAGGTTATTTTTTTTTCAATTAATTTTTTTATAGTATGATGGTATATTGAAACTACCTCCGAAAATACACCTGGCAGCTATAAATGTCCGGACGAATAATCGCACGTAATTCGTCCGGATATACAATTTATAATGATTTTCGTATATCCGAACGAATAATCATACAGAATTCATCCGGGTATATAATGAATTACGTATCGACGAACGATTTCCACGGGTTCTAATATGTATCCGGACGACTAATCGTACGTATTTCATACGGATACATAAGAAATAAAGGTATTTGCATGTATCCGGACGAGTAATCGCATGTGATTCGTCCGGAAATACAATTTATAATGGTTTCCGTATAGTATATCCGGACGAATACTCACAGGTAATTCATTCGAATATACAATTTCTGATAGTTGTTATATGTATCCGGATAACTAATCGTACGTAATTCATCCGGATATATGATGAATAAAGGTATTTGCATGTATCCGAATGAATAATCGCACGTGATTCGTCCGGATATACAATTTATGATAGTTGTTATAATAGTTGGACATGAGAAAATAGTAGGGTGGGTTGAGGTCATCTTGCGGTTGTTTTTTGAATAGTTGGGCATGTGGAAATAGTAGGGTGGGTTTGGGTCATCTTGCGGTTGTTTTTTGAATAGTTGGACATGTGGAAATAATAGGGTGCGTTTGGATCATCTTGCGGTTGTTTTTTGAATAGTTGGACATGAGGAAATAGTAGGGTGGGTTTGGGTCATCTTGCGGTTATTTTTTGGATAGTTGGACATGAGGAAATAGTAGGGTGGGTTTGGGTCATCTTGCGGTTGTTTCTTGAATAGTTGGACACGTGGAAATAGTAGGGTGGGTATGAGTCATCTTGCGGTTGTTTTTTGAATAGTTGGACATGAGGAAATAGTAGGGTGGGTTTGGGTCATCTTGCCGTTGTTTTTTGAATAGTTGGACATGAGAAAATAGTAGGGTGGGTTTGGGTCATCTTGCGGTTGTTTTTTGAATAGTTGGACATGAGGAAATAGTAGGGTGGGTTTGGGTCATCTTGCGATTTTTTGAATAGGTGGACATGAGGAAATAGTAGGGTGGGTTTGGGTCATCTTGCGGTTGTTTTTTAAATAGTTGGACATGTGGAAATAATAGGGTGGGTTTGAGTCATCTTGCGGTTGTTTTTTGAATAGTTGGACATGTATTTGAATAGTTGGATAAAAATACTATTTCCACATGTCCAACTATTCAAAAAACAACCGCAAAATGACCCAAACCCACCCTACTATTTCCACATGCCCAACTATTCAAAAAACAACCGTAAGATGACCCAAACCCACCCTACTATTTCATCATGTCCAACTATTCAAAAAACAGCCGCAAGATGACCCAAACCCTCCCTACTATTTTCTCATGTCCAACTGTTCAAAAAACAACCGCAAGATGACCCAAACCCACCCTACTATTTTCTCATGTCCAACTATTCAAAAAACAACGGCAAGATGACCCAAACCCACCCTACTATTTCCACATGCCCAACTATTCAAAAAACAACCGCAAGATGACCCAAACCCACCCTACTATTTCCACATGTCCAACTATTCAAAAAACAACCGCAAGATGACCCAAACCCACCCTACTATTTTCTCATGTCCAACTATTCAAAAAACAACGGCAAGATGACCCAAGCCCACCCTACTATTTCCACATGCCCAACTATTCAAAAAACAACCGCAAGATGACCCAAACCCACCCTACTATTTCCACATGTCCAACTATTCAAAAAACAACCGCAAGATGACCCAAACCCACCCTACTATTTCCACATGTCCAACTATTCAAAAAACAACCGCAAGATGACTCAAACCCACCCTATTATTTCCACATGTCCAACTATTTAAAAAACAACCGCAAGATGACCCAAACCCACCCTACTATTTCCTCATGTCCAACTATTCAAAAAATCGCAAGATGACCCAAACCCACCCTACTATTTCCTCATGTCCAACTATTCAAAAAACAACCGCAAGATGACCCAAACCCACCCTACTATTTTCTCATGTCCAACTATTCAAAAAACAACGGCAAGATGACCCAAACCCACCCTACTATTTCCAGATGTCCAACTATTCAAAAAGAACCGCAAGATGACCCAAACCCACCCTACTATTTCTTCATGTCCAACTATTCAAAAAACGACCGCAAGATAACCCAAACCCACCCTACTATTTCCTCATGTCCAACTCTTATAACAACTGTCATAAATTGTATATCCGGAAGACTTACGTGCGATTATTCGTTCGGATACATGCAAATACCTTTATTCATCATATATCCGGATGAATTACGTACGATTAGTCGTCCGGATACATATTAGAACCCTTGGAAATCGTTTGTCGATACGTAATTCATTATATACCCGAATGAATTCTGTATGATTATTCGTTCGGATATACGAAAATCATTATAAATTGTATATCCGGACGAATTACGTGCGATTATTCGTCCGGACATTTATAGCTGCCAGGTGTATTTTCGGAGGGAGTTTCAATATACCTTCATACTATAAAAAAATTAATTGAAAAAAAAAATAACCTCATTTTGGACAAATATCCGGACGAATAATACCGGACGCATATTTGTCCGGGTGTCCGGACGATTAGACACAGCCTAATTTTAATGCCAGCCTGGTAATATAAATAATTCAATGTTTTTAAATCGAATAGATATACACATTTTTTATACACAATCGAGATCATGATTGCTCTGAAAAGTAAACTCAACTGCTTCGGCCAATGCTCGAGGTTATATTAGAATCTAGTGTAAAAGCTACAACGATCCAATATTTTATTTATTCATTTTTTGGAAAAACATCAATCAAACAAACCTTCAAATAATATTATTTCTTTCAAACAAACGTTTGCGAATTGATTGGCGTTTGAAAAAATCAAATTAGACAAAATTTCAAAAATTTGCGGCTAACTTAACGCCCTTTTTTGTTTCGTTTGTTTGATAAAAAATATGATCAAACAAACGTTTTAATTAATCAAACAATCACAAACTATCGACAAACAATCATAATAAATTTAAAAAAAATGCAAAAGTGAAAATCGAGCGGCTAATTTTATATAGCTGTATAAGTAGAGTTCAATGAGTATGACAGACGCGCGTCTGTTCGGATTAAAATTAGCAACGCACAAGGGTGTGAATTTGGCGATAGTTGAATAAGGGTCTCCTTTCGATATGGCAAAATGCGTTTGAATGTGAATATTAATAATTCTTAATTATTTCGAAGAGTTTGCAATAGAATTGAACAAACTATGTCTAAGAACACTGTCTGTCACACATAGAAAGTACATGCGAAAATTGGTCAAGACAGTTGTCACCGTTTCGGAGAAAAATGGTGACAAAGAAATAGCCCCAATCAACTGATCGCAGTGAAACCCATAACTCCCGTCTTTTTGCCCTGCGGGCAGTCGGGAGTTAATAATAGGTTTGTTCGTGCTAGCTGCACTTTCTGCACTTTCTACACTTTTTTTGGAATTTATATTACTATATATTACAAAAGTGTAGAAAGTGCAGCTAGCACGAACAAACCTAATAATAACTCCCGTCTTTTTGCCCTGATTTCAACCGTATAAACCCTACTCGGTCGATATTGCAGTTTGTTAAAATTCTCATTTCTTTCCCAGTTTTTTTGTTCTTTTGACGGATTGTTTTTATTTTTAGGTATTTATTAAATTATCCAGTTTTGAGCTCATTTTTTCGAAAAAAAGTTTGGCGTAATAACATTTTCGGTAGGGTGAAGATTGTCAGAATAATCAACTTCAGACCGTACGAAAGTGACTAGGGCTGAAGAGCCCAGCCTAACGTGAGAGAATGCTTATAGATGCGGAGCACAGATGTCGCAACGGTTACTTTCGTCGATAATTCGCCGTTTACAGATTTGGTGACAGTGGTTCTCAACTAAATAGAGATATCCGAATACGAGACTTGTTTTTAATGTAAGCGACGTTATTCCTTTGCAAATGATCACTTTGGAGGGCTTGTTCTTAATATTTATTATTAAAAGGGTTATACATAGCAATAATCTGGAGTGATTAGCTTACTTTGAAAATAATTAATCTATATTAATAAGTAAATGAACAGAATAAGAAAAAATGGAGGTATAATTAAGAATAATAATAATAATTATAATAATAATAATAATAATTTTTCTATTATTCAATATCAATAATTACAATAATTGTTGTTATAAATGTTTTATTTCTTTATTTATTATATTTGATACTATATTTTTGTTCGTGCGTATGACGGAACAAATGAGGTGAGGGGGAAGGATGCACGGAATACTCAAGTATTATATATATGTATATATTTGTGAGATTCTTAGATCAATTTTTCAATGAATAAATAATAACAAATTGTAATGACATCTGGATTTTACTATTTTGTTTCAACATACTTTATCAGAACAATGACTGCTGGGTTTCAGCTTTCAATATCTAATAATAAAAAGATAATTTTATTTATTTAAAATAAAGCTGGATAGTTGAAAAACAAATATTAATATATAGATAGGGTAGTACACCCAGTCGCCAGCCATGTACCAGTAGTCGGCCTTGTATGAGTGGGAAGAGCGTGGAAGATGTCTTCGGCACTCTTCCCACTCATACAAAGTATGGACAGAGACCGACTACTGGTACATGGCAGGCGACTGAGTATTTTACCCTACACAAAGTTGCTTACCCGAAGCGGGACATTATATAAATTTCGTGGATGACTATTTTAATTTTGATAGCAACGAGGCTATTGTTGTTAAATATTATGAAAAATTTTAAACTACAGTTTTCTACTCCGCAAAACTCCTAATAAAATATCAAGCGGCCCTGATACGCATGTACCATTTTCCACCAATAATTTTCAAATACATCCGCAACAGGATGGGTAAGAGCTAGACTCATATCCCGAAGGTGGTGAGATCGATTCCACCCTCGGGCAACTTTTTTTTTTATAATGTAACGAATGTGAACAAATAGTAATGTGCGAATAATTATTTTTCTTTAATAATTAAATAACTTAATTATTATTTCTTACTATTATTTTCTGGTGTTTCTTTCATATAGTTAGATATGCGAATAATTGATTCTATTCAATTATTCGAATTAAACGATTATATTGTTGTTAAATTTTAAGAAAAATTTCACTATTAAACTAATAGACCAATAGACTAAAGTAGATTAATAGAAACTAATAAACGTATTAGATTTATAAAATATGTACCGACGTATTAAACACCTTAAAATGTTCTTGATTGTACTAAATCTATGAGTCTAGCCTAGTCTACTATTCTATTAGTCTACAATTAGTCTAGTAGTCTACTAGTTAAATTTTTCTGAATATTCAACAACAATATAAGTATTTATTTAAATACGTAATAGATTGTACTTAATCTAATACGGTTTTAAAGTATTTAGTACGTTAGTACGCTTTTTATAAATTTAGTACGTTTTTCAATTTTTTTTGGTCTGGTCTCGTCTGTATATTAATCTAACTAAAATTAATTTAGTAGTCTAGAAGTGGAATTTTTCTGAATATTTAATAACAATATAATCATTTATTAGTACAATGTAAAATAGGCACATATTCATTTTCGCTCTGCGTTATATTGTATTTCATATCAAGAGACGCGGTAGCGGCTCGACGCCAAGTATTAAAAGAAAAAGCCAGCGCGAGGCCTACCGCACTCTTATATACGCGAATATTCCGGTTTTATGACGTCACGGCGTTTTCAAACCGTTCTGACGTACGAACCGTTTGATCAAAACATCTGAATATTGGTGACGATTTTTTTTCGATTTTTCTCTTTCTATTGCTCTTTGTTGCAAGTAAATCCGTCCAGCCAATCTTGGGATATGATGATTTAGCGACATAAAATCGAACATTTCGGGATACTGTGCTTTTCTTAGGATTCTTAGGATCAGACAGGTATAAGTCGCGCTCGAATGGGCGGGACATACGCCCTTTTAACTATAATCTACATTTCTCTACTGTCCGTCACGCTGCCCACTGAACGAGGCTACCCTCTCTCCTTGCGCGCCGCTGAGTGAGAGAGACAGCGCGCTAAACCTCGTCCCCTCTCTTTCGCTTGTATAGCGTGCTTTCTCTTTCCCGCTGTTTCGCGCGCTCTATATGTATATGATATATATATATGCCGGCCGAAATCGTAAAATTTGGAGCCGCACTAAAAGTTCGATTGCTCTGCCAAAAAAGTAGATATTCCAATTTTGCAAACGAGATTTTGAAGAGGGCATATACAGCTTCATTCTGGATTATTTAAATACTTTTACGATTTTTTTCGGACCTTGTATACATTTTTGAACATGGTCGTTTTTCACTTTTTTTCAGTTGTTTAAAATTGGTTTAAATTACATGAATTAAATAATACGCGTAGCATTTCTTCCTGTACTTCCTGTATGCACTAACTATCGAGTCGCTACCGCGTCTCTTGATATGTATACACATGAGAAATAAACCACATGTAATAATATAACCACATGTAATAATTAAAATATTAATATATAATATATGATATCGCGTGTCATTGACAATGAGTAAGAGTAAAAAAAAAAAATAGAGCGCAAAGCCGAGCGCGTTTTATCTCTTTCTCATTTGTTTTCAATAAATAATGAATGAAAATATCGTATGTTTTCTGTATCGCGCGCTCTAACACTGTGTTATTCTTTATTTTTTACTAAAAAAAAAATGAAGTTTTTGTATAAATTTTTCTACAAATATAAGGATGACATTTATAAGTCGATCAGTATAATTTTGGACACGTTTTGTCACCGCTGTGTAATCTCGCTGAATGCCAGTCAATCATCTTCGTAGATACTTGAGATGGCTGCTCCCCTGCGAGACCGTCAGCGCGCGTATTTTGTAGTAATATGCGATAAAATGTGAGGGAAACATAATTTTTTAAATTTTCGTCTTGAATTTAAATTTTATTATTAACTCTGTTTAAGTTATATTAATTTGAATATGAGTGAAGTTTCAGTGCAAGTATAGTGATTCCGAAAAAAATGTGTCCTGTCTTCAGATTTTCCATCAGCTGTCGCTTTTAGTTTTTGACACATCCTTATTGTTTTGTCCTCCCTTTCTGTACCCTGAATTATCATTTTTTTATTCAAATCAAGAGTCGCGGTAGCGGCTCAACGTCAAGTATTAAAAGAAAAAGTCAGTGCGAGCCCTGCCGCACTTTTATATACACGAATATGCCGGTTTTATGACGTCATAGCGTTTTTCAATCGCTCTCACGGACGAACCGTTTGAGTAAAAAATCTGAATATTTGTGACGAATTTTTTTCGATTTTTCTCTTTCTATTGGTGTTTGTTGTAAGTAGATCCGTTTAGCCAATCTTGAGATATGATAATTTAATGAATTAAAATCGAATGTTTCGGGATAATCTGTCTTCCTAGAGACAAACGGGCGTAAGCCACACTTGAATAGGTGAGACACATGTCCTTTTGATAAGAATCTTCTACATTTCTCTGCTTTCCGTCACCCAGTCCCGCTGAACGAGGCTTATACCCCCTTTTATCGCGCGCCGCTGAGTGAGAGAGACAGCGCGCGAATCTTCGTCCCCTCTCTCTCGCTCGTAGCGCGCTCGCTCTCTTTCTCATTATTGTTATTTCTGTTATTTTAGTTAGTTTAGTATTTTGGTTTCTGTTACTTTTTTTATAAAAAAAACTATTATTTTTTTGAGAAATTTTAAGCATATTTTAAGTGTGATCGTAGGGAAATCATTCGTTGTATATTATTATTATAATTAAAATATCGATTTTTTTTACAATCTATTATCTATAGCTCCTTGAAAACTCGAACAAAGCGAATCGTCTAGGAGGTTAACATTTTTGTTCTGAAATGTACTTTGTTTAAAACTATGTGAAAAATTATTCGAAGTTTACATCACCTATCTTTTTTTATCCTAAGATAAAATAACCTTTTTTCATAGCGCTTATACTAATTAATTTGTTTCTTCAATGTTTGTACGGAAGCATAATTCAATTAATAAATTTTAAGCGAAGTACAAACATGAGAAAATAGCTAGTTCTATTTTTCGAATTGTTAATTTTAATAAACATTTTTGTGGTTGATTAGACTAATATTTCCCCACGATTATACTAGTCTTGAAATGCATTGAATGAATAATAGTTTCCTATGAAAATTTAACAGCAAAATTATAAGGGACTATCGCTGCGGGAAAAAAACATTTTTTGCTTATAATTTAAAAATTGATTTACGTAATCTTTAAACAATTGTTGACATATTTTTCAATGAAAGCATCTGTCAAAACGAAAAATTTGACCCACTTATCCATTCGGTTTGTATGATTTTTCAGAGATTAGTGCATGATTAATAGTAAAAAAAATCCACAGTTCAATTATAAAAAATACAACGAACGATTTCCCCATCATCAAAGTTTTTGATGAAAATGGAAGTAGTTTTTGATAAAAATTTAAGAGTAATATCGAAGGGGGTTGACACTGTGGAGAAAAACATTTTACGCTTAGAATTTGAAAAATTGTTGTATGCAATACTTTGGAAAGGTATTAAAAATGTACGCCAAATATTAAAAAATTGTAACCTTAGTTGTCAAATGACCACCTTACATCCGGATATTACTTTGCAAAAAAATTGATTTTCTTTATAACTATCATTTTCTTTCCATTTCATTGTTAAAACTTGTTTTCCTCGTATAATACTCATTTAGCAGTGTTTGTGCGTCAGTGATGGAAGAAATTACTGTTTAGCTCTGCGATTGTTTTTTGTCATATGAAGGAAGTTACTCAACTTATGTCAAAAAAAATCTGATTAATCATTGTTTCCGAATGAGAATTTTTTTTACCTCTATAGGACAGTTGGTGAGTATGGCCGTTTTTCAAAAAGAAGTGAAATCAATCGCAAAAAACTTTAAAAAAGTAAAAAAAGAACGCCAAGTATTAAAAGACGCGACCTTAGTTATAAAATAACCATTCAATATTTTTTCTGTTATAATATTACAATTTTTACACCTCGAAAAAACCAAACAAAAAATGTTTATACTTAATTTCCAAAAAAATAAGTAAATATCAACATCCATTTCTCTTTCGTAATACTGAAAAGGGTACTTCACCCCAAAAACAATGAACAAACATACTAGAAAAATTTTGGCATTCATTATCGAATAAAAACCTATTTACATGTTTTATTTTGTTTTTGTCTTGATATGTGATGAGTACATAGAAAAAAGATCTAGTTGTAAATTGTTGCCGATGATTGAAAAAAAAATGAAATCATTTCAACGTAGCCAAGAATGGTGAATGAATTACGAGTTTCGGAATGGAATCATGTACATCTTGAAGATTGACTTGCTAGAGGTTTTTGTCACCTCAAGGGCTTGAAAAAAAATTCTGTGGATATAAAGAAAATGTTATTCTGCTTTTATGCTCGCTAAGCACTAAGAATGTACAACACAATTCCACAGAGAATAACACAAAAAACAATTACATATAAATGCGCAAATACGTGTACAAATGCACGCGTTGTATTTACACGTATGTACCGCACTAATTCACTGCAAATACTACACACAAACTTGGCGTGCATGGTTTTCAAATTACAGCTCAGTGAAGGAACGCTCCATCCATCTGTATATTGAGCGAATTCAAATCACTGTAAAAACCAAGTGTGTTATTCAAACACACATTGAGTGTCTTCTGTGCTTAACGCCATAAGCAAACTATAGATTCGTTGTAGCCGATTTCTACATGTTTTAAAGTGTGTTGAAAATTCTACAGTTTGCTTATGGCATAAAGTCCACCCATGAATTCATTTACTCGCCTATTTATTTCTTCGTTCATCCCAACCATCTATTCATGTAGCCTATCTAATCGTCTGTCCGTACGTTCAAAAAATGAGTATACGGTAGAACGGATAGATGGGTTCAGAATTAAGACGTATAAGCGGTTCAAGTTCCGTGCGTACATCTTTTTCCGTCATCCCATCCATTCATTTTTTTCTATCCGTCTGACGATTCGATCTATTATTTTATTCACTGAACTCAATCAATCATCAATCAATGAATCAATTCTATTTAGCCGGTGGGCCAGTCCATTCATAAATGCATCCCGTTCATCGATCCATTTATCTTATTTTGCCATTTCTTTTATTTGTACAATCCAACTCTCCATTCATCACATCCATTCATCATTTCATCGATTCAATTATTCGATTCGTTCATCGATATATACTATTCAACTATGTACTGTTCACCCATTTCGTTCATCCATCTTTACAGTTCATCTCATTTTATTATCCATTCGTCCTTTTCATCCATTTTCATTCCTAATCTGTACAACCTAGTCATGTATTTCGTTGATCAAATCATTAATCGGTACTCTCCCGTTCTATCCACGGATCGGACTTCTTTCACTATTGATAGAAGAACTGGTTGAATATTGATTTGGATAGCATATTTAATCAACTGTGTCTTCTCGAGCTGTAATTTGAAAACCATGCACGCCAAGTTTGTGTGTAGTATTTGCAGTGAATTAGTGCGGTACATACGTGTAAATACAACACGTGCATTTGTACACGTATTTGCGCATTTATATGTAATTGTTTTTTGTATTATTCTCTGTGGAATTGTGTTGTATATTCTTAGTGCTTAGCGAGCTTAAAAGCAGAATAACATTTTCTTTATATCCGCAGAATTTTTTTTGAAGCCCTT
This sequence comes from Rhimphoctona megacephalus, assembly GCA_963989365.1. Classification (NCBI taxonomy): domain Eukaryota; kingdom Metazoa; phylum Arthropoda; class Insecta; order Hymenoptera; family Ichneumonidae; genus Rhimphoctona; species Rhimphoctona megacephalus. The sequence goes on along the minus strand of OZ022416.1, from coordinate 6,506,197 downwards.
GAGGTGACAAAAACCTCTAGCAGGTCAATCTTCAAGATGTACATGATTCCATTCCGAAACTCGTAATTCATTCACCATTCTTGGCTACGTTGAAATGATTTCATTTTTTTTTCAATCATCGGCAACAATTTATAACTAGATCTTTTTTCTATGTACTCATCACATATCAAGACAAAAACAAAATAAAACATGTAAATAGGTTTTTATTCGATAATGAATGCCAAAATTTTTCTAGTATGTTTGTTCATTGTTTTTGGGGTGAAGTACCCTTTTCAGTATTACGAAAGAGAAATGGATGTTGATATTTACTTATTTTTTTGGAAATTAAGTATAAACATTTTTTGTTTGGTTTTTTCGAGGTGTAAAAATTGTAATATAATAACAAGGAAAAATATTGAATGGTTATTTTATAACTAAGGTCGCGTCTTTTAATACTTGGCGTTCTTTTTTTTACTTTGTTAAAGTTTTTTGCGATTGATTTCACTTCTTTTTGAAAAACGGCCATACTCACCAACTTTCCTATAGAGGTAAAAAAAATTCTCATTCGGGAACAATGATTAATCAGATTTTTTTTGACATAAGTTGAGTAACTTCCTTCATATGACAAAAACCAATCGCAGAGCTAAACAGTAATTTCTTCCATCACTGACGCACAAACACTGCTAAATGAGTATTATACGAGGAAAACAAGTTTTAACGATGAAATGGAAAGAAAATGATAGTTATAAAGAAAATCAATTTTTTTGCAATGTAATATCCGGATGTAAGGTGGTCATTTGACAACTAAGGTTACAATTTTTTAATATTTGGCGTACATTTTTAATACCTTTCCAAAGTATTACATACAACAATTTTTCAAATTCTAAGCGTAAAATGTTTTTCTCCACAGTGTCAACCCCCTTCGATATTACTCTTGAATTTTTATCAAAAACTACTTCCATTTTCATCAAAAACTTTGATGATGGGGAAATCGTTCGTTGTATTTTTTATAATTGAACTGTGGATATTTTTTACTATTAATCATGCACTAATCTCTGAAAAATCATACAAACCGAATGGATAAGTCGGTCAAATTTTTCGTTTTGACAGATGCTTTCATTGAAAAATATGTTAACAATTGTTTAAAGATTACGTAAATCAATTTTTAAATTACAAGCAAAAAATGTTTTTTCCCGCAGCGATAGTCCCTTTTAATTTTGCTGTTAAATTTTCATAGGAAACTATTATTCATTCAATGCATTTCAAGACTAGTATAATCGTGGGGAAATATTAGTCTAATCAACAACAAAAATGTTTATTAAAATTAACAATTCGAAAAATAGAACTAGCTATTTTCTCATGTTTGTACTTCGCTTAAAATTTATTAATTGAATTATGCTTCCGTACAAACATTGAAGAAACAAATTAATTAGTACAAGCGCTATGAAAAAAGGTTATTTTATCTTAGGATAAAAAAAGGTAGGTGATGTAAACTTCGAATAATTTTTCACATAGTTTTAAACAAAGTACATTTCAGAACAAAAATGTTAACCTCCTAGACGATTCGCTTTGTTCGAGTTTTCAAGGAGCTATAGATAATAGATTGTAAAAAAAATCGATATTTTAATTATAATAATAATATACAACGAATGATTTCCCTACGATCACACTTAAAATATGCTTAAAATATCTCAAAAAAATAATTGTTTTTTTTTATAAAAAAAATAACAGAAACCAAAATACTAAACTAACTAAAATAACAGAAATATCAATAATGAGAAAGAGAGCGAGCGCGCTACGAGCGAGAGAGAGGGGACGAAGATTCGCGCGCTGTCTCTCTCACTCAGCGGCGCGCGATAAAAGGGGGTATAAACCTCGTTCAGCGGGACTGGGTGACGGAAAGCAGAGAAATGTAGAAGATTCTTATCAAAAGGACATGTGTCTCACCTATTCAAGCGTGACTTACGCCCGTTTGTCTCCAGGAAGACAGATTATCCCGAAACATTCGATTTTAATTCATTAAATTATCATATCTCAAGATTGGCTAAACGGATCTACTTACAACAAAGAAAAATCGAACAAAATTCGTCACAAATATTCAGATTTTTTACTCAAACGGTTCGTCCGTGAGAGCGATTTAAAAACGCTATGACGTCATAAAACCGGCATATTCGTGTATATAAAAGTGCGGCAGAGCTCGCGCTAACTTTTTCTTTTAATACTTGGCGTTGAGCCGCTACCGCGTCTCTTGATTTGAATAAAAAAATGATAATTCAGGGTACAGAAAGGGAGGACAAAACAATAAGGGTGTGTCAAAAACTAAAAGCGACAGCTGATGGAAAAACTGAAGACAGGGCACAATTTTTTCGGAATCACTATACTTGCACTGAAACTTCACTCATATTCAAATTAATATAACTTAAACAGAGTTAATAATAAAATTTTAATTCAAGACGAAAATTTAAAAAATTATGTTTCCCTCACATTTTATCGCATATTACTACGAAATACGCGCGCTGACGGTCTCGCAGGGGAGCAGCCATCTCAAGTATCTACGAAGATGATTGACTGGCATTCAGCGAGATTACACAGCGGTGATAAAACGTGTCCAAAATTATACTGATCGACATATAAATGTCATCCTTATATTTGTAGAAAAATTTATACAAAAACTTCATTTTTTTTTTTTAGTAAAAAATAAAGAATAATACAGTGTTAGAGCGCGCGATACAGAAAACATACGATATTTTCATTCATTATTTATTGAAAACAAATGAGAAAGAGATAAAACGCGCGCGGCTTTGCGCTCTATTTTTTTTTTTTACTCTTACTCATTGTCAATGACACGCGATATCATATATTATATATTAATATTTTAATTATTACATGTGGTTATATTATTACATGTGGTTTATTTCTCATGTGTATACATATCAAGAGACGCGGTAGCGACTCGATAGTTAGTGCATACAGGAAGTACAGGAAAAAATGCTATGCGTATTATTTAATTCATGTAATTTAAACCAATTTTAAACAACTGAAAAAAAGTGAAAAACGACCATATTCAAAAATGTATACAAGGTCGGAAAAAAATCGTAAAAGTATTTAAATAACCCAGAATGAAGCTGTATATGCCCTCTTCAAAACCTTGTTTGCAAAATTGGAATATCTACTTTTTTGGCAGAGCAATCGAATTATTAGTGCGGCTCCAAATTTTACGATTTCGGCCGGCATATATATTATATATATATATATATATATATATATATATATATATATATATATATATATATATAGCGCGCGAAACAGCGGGAAAGAGAAAGCACGCTATACAAGAGAGAGAGAGGGGACGAGGTTTATCGCGCTGTCTCTCTCACTCAGCGGCGCGCAAGGAGAGAGGGTAGCCTCGTTCAGTGGGCAGCGTGACGGACAGTAGAGAAATGTAGATTATCGTTAAAAGGGCGTATGTCCCGCCCATTCGAGCGCGACTTATACCTGTCTGATCCTAAGAATCCAAAGAAAAGCACAGTATCCCGGAATGTTCGATTTTATGTCGCTAAATCATCATATCCCAAGATTGGCTGGACGGATTTACTTGCAACAAAGAGCAATAGAAAGAGAAAAATCGAAAAAAAATCGTCACCAATATTCAGATTTTTTGATCAAACGATTCGTACGTCAGAACGGTTTGAAAACGCCGTGACGTCATAAAACCAGCATATTCGCGTATATAAGAGTGCGGTAGGCCTCGCGCTGGCTTTTTCTTTTAATACTTGGCGTCGAGCCGCTACCGCGTCTCTTGATATATGCACTAGTGCACAGAATTGAAGGAATAAAATTTTCGTAAAATTTAGGTCTCTTTGAGTAGCAGTACCTCGACCAAAAATGGTCGTAATTTTTTTTTTCAAAAAGCATTTTGAAGCTCACATCTCCTAGATTTCAAAAGCAAATTTGAAATTGTTTTATTTTTTGAAATACTTGTTTTTGTTTACCTACGAAGTGTCAAAAACGAAATCACAATTTTTTTCATGGACTTTGAAAGTGTACACGGCGTCCTAAAAACTAATCTGTTTCATGATATTTTTAGACCATATTTTAAGCTTCAAATCGTTTTTTTAGAAGTTACTGTGGGACCATTCTTGATCCAGATCCAGTTATCTGCAATCGCAGAAAAAAACGTGCTTTGCACTTTGACTGTTTGTTACCCGGGGACAGATGGTCGCACAAAAAACGAGGGCAGTTTTGGAAAGCTAAGACTATTACTGTAACAAACTTGAAATACTAGTTAAGTAAAAAAAAATTCATTTGAGAAAAAAGAACTGAAAATTAGCACATTATCAATTTTCCATCAAACGTTAATGCACTTCGTAAAAAATGACTAATCTACTTGAGTCTCCACATTTTGAAAAGTTCAAAGTACATACAAGAAGTGCACAAAACCGGAAGGCCCTCTGTTAACGCCTCTGCGCATATTTAAATTTAATTTGAATGGTAGTCTCAATTTACTTTTACACCTTGCGCGTACCGGTGTAACCCCTAAATTTTGTACAAATGGTATTTGGCACTACGTTGCCTCTCAGTCATAATCGATCATCAATGAAAGAAACATATAACTTTCACGTGGACAATTTAAGTAAAGTTCTCAAGTACATTCACTCAAATAAATCGCGTTTACTCTTTTATTTATATAACGTTAAGTACCCAAGTATCAGCTTATGTTCTTCGCAATTATTCAACAACGTTTCAAGTGTCTCACGTGAGCGAAGGCGTGGACACACTCAGATTTTTTTACTTTGGGCTTTGGATTGTTAAATGTGACAATTTCGTGAAAATAATTTCGAAAAATCACCTATTTTGCGTCCAGGAACCTTTTTTTTCCTGTAAATTTTTAATTTTGATTACAGGGCTTTTTTTATCCTTCATGGTCTTAACTTTGGTAAAAGAAAAGAAATAATTGAAAAGATAATTTATTGATTTATTCAATTTTTGAATTTTTTTGTTATGAAAAATGAGACTAAAAAGTATTAAATGGGCCATGCGACCACAATTTGGAAATTACAATAAAAAATTTTGGGCACCGAACAGATGATTCTGTTAACGTGTGATTCGAACGGGCTGAATAAGCTTTTCATGGTGTTAGGCACTGTATCAAAAAAAATATATACCATCGGTACTGACGTTGACCTTGAGGTAACAAAAGGTATTTTTATGTTCTGCATGACTTTCTCTATCGACTTGTATTCATCTTTTCTTTATACTCTAGGGGCCCAACATTGGCAGTGTTCATTAATGATATCATTTGTCAACATTAGTGTAATGCTATTATTGGTCACGTAAATAAAAAGACAAGATGGAAGTCCCTATTACAAACCACTCCTGGAAAGACATCTGTACGTACACACTACCTGTGGCTCATCAACAGTCGTAAATTGGTCCTTATCTCGATAACGAAGACTTTTGTTTGAATCGTGAAACCTTACAGAGAAAAAAATTGGGAAGTTGAATGAGTTACAGCGTTTAAAAACAATCTTTTAATTATTTGTTAATTGAAGAATATACTTTCGTTGTAGTTTTTTTATTTTTTATTCCGACTGCCCGTCTTTTGCGTTTGACCGAAATCAACTGATTTGAAACATTTTTTTTCTTTTGTACGAGACCACAGAACACAGGGAACACGTGTTATAATCGGTTGACCAAACGCAGTAGGCAATCGTCTGTTGAATTCAAAATCAGGCATACATTGCTCACTCGGTAATGATCCGACGAATTCGTGGTGCCCGTACTTCGACAAACGTGGATGAGGCTGATGCCACTCAATGAGAGGTATGTAGAAGACAGAGATAGAGTGATTTACAGGCAACACAAGTTAATTATAGCGATCAACCAAAGTCGTGACTTCAATCTGTGTTAACGGGCGAAATCCCAGAGCACTACCAACACAGATCAATCGTAGGAAACAATGGAACGAGAAAGGTAGAAAGAGAAATGTACAAGAAGAGAGAGGAAGTATGGCAACGCGCTTTCTCATGTCGAATCTACACATCCTCTCCCTGTTCTATGGTTATTTCCCTTCTATTCGAATTATTAACCTCATGGAACGCCAATAACTAGTGTTAGAGATACTCTCCACTAGGCTGAATAATCCTCACACCACTGTATCTCAATGTGCGATACGCCATTTCGTGACGAGCTGTTCTCATACAGATACGCGTTCACACTTTATATCTCGAGATGGTTTACCATCGATTAGCACTGTACGATTTAGCCTCGTGTTGTGTGAATTCGACGAACCGATTTCTACGCATATTATTGACATGTTTCCGATATTAACCAACGTAGAAGGCTGAATATTTCGGCAAATGAATGAATCATGCATGTCCAAAACGTCAATCCACAACAATAATTAGTTGATAGTCGATATAGTAATGAAAAAAAAGAACCACGAGAGCATCGATAAACTAGTGCTAATGACAGTGGGAGCATAATTCGATCGTAGACTCATTAGTGGTCAAATTTCTCAAATGATCTCTAAAGAACTATGATATGATATAAAGTGTTTATGACTGCCTTTTTGCTAGTTTATGTTCGGAAATCCGTTAATACGGATTATTATATCCGTGTTATGTATTATTATGTCCGTATTATATCCGTACTATGATATGATATAAAGTACTTATGACTGTTTTTTTTTTGCTAGTTTATGTTTGGAAGTCCATTAATACGGATTTTCTTTCAGATCTTAACAAAGTAGAAACTCTTGGCGTATATGAGTACGTGAAGCGTCAATCTATATAATTGACTCTGTCGAACAAAGGTTTCCGGTTATACTTCTCAATAAAACGATCCTTATACATAAACGACGCAAAAGTTCAAATGTAGCCTACGGAGCATCAATTTCGTATTGCATTATTCGTGCATCATCATATACAATTACATTTTTGAAACCGTCTGTGCTAGAGCAGATGAAAAAATTTGTGGTTACAATGACCTCGATATCACCCTTTAACAAGATTGTACAAACTGAAGTATACGTAATCGAGTCGCTACCACGACTCTTAATCTATTGTACCTCACTGCTCATTCATTGATGCAATTTCTCTTCTTTTTCAGTCTTATATTCGTTCTTTAAACAGGGTAAAGGGGAGTAAGAATAGCAACCTTTTTGCCATCCAAGAAGAGAGTAAAAGCTGGTTATCAAGGTCAATAATTACAAGCTATGCGAACGCCATGGTGGGAGAATGCATGTCACATTTTCTCTCATATTACAGTAAATAATTGTAACATTACTCTCACCCTCCCCAAACCAACTTTTCCTCGCTCGTTTTCTCTTTCTTTCTCTCTCCTACCATCTCTCTTTCTTAAGAATTCCAAGAAACACGAAATCGCTCGAAGCAGCAAACGAATGAAATTGCCGCTGGTTGAAGAGTAGCATACAGAGAGAATGAGAGCTAACCGCCCGAATATTATGCCAAGACGAATGCCCGTAATAAAGTAAACTGCACAATGGTGGCGTCCAGGCAAGGCGTGTCTCGAGCAGGTTTTGTGCCATGTATAAGAATAGTTCCAAAATAGGAAGTAAGAAGAATAAGAAGGTGGATAGTGGTTCTGGCTATACCAAGGAATGTTTAAGAAAAGCGCCGTACTCGAAAAAGTACGCTTTGCCTCCCTATACCTCCCTTCGCGGGATAGAATTCTCCCGAGTGTACTGCAATGACCCTGAAACCAAGAGTTTTGGCTCTCACTCGTTGACACTTCACTTACACCCTAGCAAAAACCTTTTTTGACTTCTTGTATTAAATGTCACGAAAAAGCACTCTTAGAACCTTTCATTTTCAGTACTTATAGAGACGCCCTCCTTGAACCCTCTTTTCCCTCTTGATATCTCTTTTACTTCATTTCTTTAATTACTTTCCCCTTTTATAAGTTGCACGAACTAAGTCCTTTACTGTATGCTTTCGAAAATACAAAGTAAGAGGCTCTTCTCAATTGTCGGATTACAGATTATGCACATTTTGTGTTCAACTAGTCATGCTTGCCGATTTGAAAGTGTCGAGAATTTTATTGGAAGTTAGAAGTAGATTGGTATAGAGTCTGGGTATAGAGCCAAGTGAACAGGATCATAATAATATCATGAAATCTTTTAGTATATATAACCGTATGTATGACGTTGTTGATCGCTTGGTAACTTTGTTAGCGTGTTGTGCAGCCGGTTATTCCAGTTTGCAAATACAATCCTTCACAAATTCACGTAGAAAAGTTTTCAAACCCTCTCAATAAGGGCCGTAAACCGAAATAACACAAAAGCACATTTTATGTCCCAGTTTCACAAGAATATGGACACACGATGTAAGCGTTTAAACACGGGGAATACTCACTACACGATGGTAGAAGAACGGTCGACGAAAAACTATATACATCCGGGAATAAATAGAAAACATACGTGTAAGGGAACCCATAAAACACCCGAATTGATGGACAAATTGTTAGGAACACGATACATGACGAATGCCGAAAAATTAAACTAGTGTAGAGGAACGAAGAAAAGTAAAGCGGAGACTATAAAAATAAATGCCTGGCTTTTATGAAGGACGTAAAATTAATTTTGGTTTTATTTATGCTAATAAAATTTTAAAGATTTATGTATCCGTGCGGTGGCCGTTGATGCTACTGTCGAGTAGCTGTATTTTTTGTTATATACAGGTGGAACAATAACGGAAAAAACACTCAATAAAAATTCATTCATTCATCGTTTTTACATTATCTCTCTCATTAAAAATTGCTTTCATGACATTGTCATATCGTTACATCTTGTTATTTCTGTTCAAACACGCAATCTCTTCGTGAAAAAGATATGAATCCTTCTAGAGTAAAAAAAAACTCAATCAACTTTAAAGACAAGCTTACAAATGTTATTTGATGATGCTTTTACTGTTGTGGAATATACATAGAATTTTACAACGCAAATGCTAATTGCTTGTCTCCTTTTTAAAAATATGAGAATGTTTTACAAAGCAAACAAATAAATACCTCCAACGACTTCTTAAAAATCGCGATTGAACGCTGTCTCGTTTGATGACTTACGACATTACATTAACACGAAAACCTCGAATGCCGAGAAAACAGCGTAATTGAGCAATGACATATTACTGTGAAATTGTATTTTTTCGAGAGCAGTGCTGTTATCAATAATGGTTATAAAATAGCAAAAATCCCCTCCCGGGAAAAAAAAACCCGTACAAGTACATTGGTGGTCCCTCGTTTTCCTATGATATCACGAAAAATCGTACAAAAGATCCAAAACTCCACTGAAAGCAATTTTAAAAAGTGTTTACCTATTTTTTCATTCCGAAATCACAATAAATTTTACCTTGAATTTGTTTCCGCAGAAAAAAAACAGTAGTTGAATCATTAAAAAATTAACGTAATGAAGATGAGAAAAATACTACTTATAATTGACATGTAAGAAGTATTAATACTTTAGAAAAAAAGGTTACTGTCTAAGTTAAGTGCAGCAGTAAAATTTATGATATAAATACTCGGACAAGTATTCCTTTGGTGATACGGAAGATATCAACATCGACGCACTAAGAATACTTAACAAAATTGTTAAATTATAAATATTATAAATTATAAATGTTGTAAAATTATGTTTAAATACATGTTAAGTGTACTTGTCCGGCCCATAACTTTTTATTATAATTTATTATATTTTATGACGACTACGAACAGGATTTCATTTTGAATGAATCGACGTCAAATGTTGTGCATGATGCAAGGGTATCCTGAAATTTGGAGAAGAATTGATTTTCTTGTAAGTTGCTGCCGCTGAAATACAACACATGACTCCACCTCTAATTTGATTTTTACTTAAATTAGCAATTTTAATAAAAAATTATAGGCCGGAATACTATCCATAGTATTCCGAAGACAGCAGTTTTGATCCCATCCAGGAATAAACGAATGAAGACTTTTTATAACGAATTTTTCAATTCATAATGACACATTCGAAGCAAAAAGTGAGGATGCTTGCCACACGCATCGCTTCACAGAATTTTCAAAGCTTGTAGGTATCTGTTGCAATCAAATGATACAAATTTTAATAAAATCAGAAAACGAACATCGGAAGACTTTCTGAAACCACTTTTCAAAATTTATTATGCCACAACTAAAGCGACAAAGTGAAAGAATCTAGTGGCCAAAATTTATCAATCCATCAAAATTTAGGAATTTTGAATGTATCCATAGTGTTCCGAAGATGGCAATTTTGATCCCATCCAGCAACAAGCGAATAGAGACTTTTTGTCACAAATTTTTCAATTCATATTACCACAGTCAGAGACAAAAAGTGAGAATATTTAGCACACATGTCGCTTTATAAAGTTTTCGAAGTTTGTAGGTATCCATTGCATTTTAATGACATAAATTCTGATACTCTCGAAAAGAAAGCACCCGAAGACTTTCTGAAACAACTTGTGGAATTTATTATCACAAAACCTATTTTTTATGTATCTATTGCGATTTAAAGACAGAAATTTTGATCCCATCCCAAATCGAGGGACAAAAGACATTTTGTAATAAACTTTTCAATCCATAATACCACAATCAGGGACAAAAAGTTGAAATACTTGGCACACATTTAACTTTACTAACTTTTGAAAGTTTATAGGTATTCGTTGCATTTGAGTGATACAAATTTTGATGCCATCAGAAAAAGTATATCCAAAGTCTTTTTGAAACAACTTTTCGCATTCATAACGCTACAACCAAAGCGGAAAATTGATGAAAAACTTAGCATTCATTGGGCCCAACAAAATTGTTCAATGTTTGAATGTATCCATTGCGTCACGAAGACAGAAATTTTGATCCCATGCAGAAATGAGCAGCCAGACTGTAACAAATTTTTTAATTCATGTTGCCACCGTTAAAGTGAAGAACTAGAAATACACATATTTGGTATGGAACCATTGCATACCAATGAGCCAAAAAAAAGTGACCGTAGGGCAAACCTGAAATAGATGGAAAAAAATAGGACAATTTTTTAAAATAACTATTCCACAACAAATTTAGTTTGTACACATTTTATTTGACTTAAAATTTTGATGGTTTATTTGAATTCATCAACATAATATTTACGTGCTATTTCCTCACAGAGGAATAAAATTTAAGATTGGAAAAGAAAAATCGGAGATATAGGTTATCGTACCTATTTTTTCGCTGGGTATCAAAATACTTATAAATGTTATTGGCAGACGTATAACTTTATCGTATAAATTCAATACTCAACCCTTTTTTTCCGCTGAATTCCGACATAACTTTTTTTCTTAATTTATCAATGTCATTACGCATTTCGTTATTTATTAACACTCAGACAGACTAGCGGTTCAGGTTATGTTTTTTATCGCAAATCCTATAAAAGCATGCGTTATTATAGTAAACATTATTTTTAACGAACGAAAATACTTTCACCGGTATTATCAGATGGTATATTCACTGAACTATAAAATTTAACATTTTACAACTTTATCTAAATGGCTCGTAAGTCCGACACATAGGGTTTTAAAACTTCACTCGCACGTTCCGATGTACAGAATGGATAAATCAAATCAGAGACTTGATCGAACAACCACTTTTAATAAACTAAAGTTTATTATTTTACACTGAACTATGCGATGAACGTTTTTACTTATTGGCTTTGTCCCGCACTTCGTAAAGTCAAAACTCTGTTTTTTCATGACCATCACAACTGACAGACTCACGCTACAGATATATAAAATAACGTGGATTCGGTAACAACCAATCATAGAGCTGGAAGGCAACAAATCGTCCTTGCTTGTATTGGTGCACGCACGTGTACAGACACAACGAATCCATCGATGTGTTAGAGATTTTAGCATAATCTTGAGCCTGTGCAAAGTTTTTTCTCAGCAATTACGCCACCGATCATACTGATTTTGGGCTCAATCGAAAGAGAATTTCTTTATTAATCTTTAGTTCAATTTTCAAAATACCTAACGGCTCCTGAGCTCCATAATTCGACAAAATGACATGCCAATTTTACCCCCACCACCGCGAATCGCTTTATTCACTGAAAGTATAGACTCGGCGAGCCTCAGGCCAGCAGACGACAGAGCTGCCAATGTACTTGTCCCGAGACTCTACCGAGTCTCTTGATGTCTCATCAACGCATGGTTGAATAATTTCTAAGTTTCATCGTTTATTTTAGAATCCCATGAATATTGGAGAACTCTGTTCAATTGATTGTATCAAAGATACAGTCTTCTTACGAAATACGTAATATCGTGAAAGCATGTTGCGAATTGAAGAACATTTTAGGAATAAAGAAACTTTCGCTCCATCATTGAAGCCTCGTCATTTTTTCACCAAATGTCCATCCCGATTCAAATCCTGTTGACCTGCAAACTCGTTACGAATATTAAAGTTTTATTTTGAATGCGATATCACTCTACGAGAAATTCCGAAATGTATCGTCCGAACGTATCAATAAAAACTAGAAAAAAATACTATGCAAGTTACAATGCACGTGAGCTGTATCCAAGGACTGCTGCATGCGTCTCGCATTGGCTAGATAGAAATAATTTAAAAGTCGTCCTCGAAGATGAGATAGGGTCGTCGTTTGCACGGACAGGACAAATAATAAATGCACACAACGTGCCGACGAGAACGGAGTTCCGCACGTAGAGGACTTGAGCGCATCCTGCCAGTCTCAAATTTCCTCCCAGCCTAGCAGGCAGAGAGTAAAATCCCTCTGGCACAACAAGAGACCAGACAAACGGTGTGCCGTGTGCATCATGGCGGCTTTCACACCGCCATATCCGCGCTTTGCCTACTCCTCTTCGTGTGTCAGGCACACGTGTTACGCTTTTTTTCTTTCACTGTTCACTATTCCCCTCCCCTTGATAACCCCAAACACCCACCCTAGGCGCCAGCGGAAAATGGTTCTAAATATTTACACGCGCGGACGTGTGCCGGGTATTTTATTTATATCGCACACGTAGAATATAGCCTGCGTAAAAATAAGAGGTAGCCCATGGTCTTGAATACCCACCCGTCTCCATTTACACACGCACACACACTTGTACATACGTGTGCACATGAGGTTGACACGTCATCTAAAGGGAATGAGAAGCATGCCATATTCAGCCGTAGTGCACACATGCCCATACAAGGTGGCTCGTTTGATTCTTTCCACGCAAATATTTTTCGAAATCTCCCGATGTGAAAAATATTTCATATTACATTTGAACTGTTTCCCGTATAGAAAACACGCATAAAAAACAGCATAAGTGCTGCACAAAAAGTTGAGACAAGTCCATTTTCTCCCGACAAAAAGTCTTCCCTTCTAAAAATCCCCCCTCACAAAAAGCTCTCATAGAATCAAATGCTCACAAAAACTTATAAGAGAAACCCCTCTCAAAAAATTATTAAATAAAGTCAAATGGCACAAAACAATGATGACTCAATTCTCGCAGAAAGCTAAGATGGGATGTCACAAAAAGTTATTAAATAAATTAAGCTCTATTAAAGTATATATAGCCAAGTACGGGAGGCTTTATTATGTTTGATTAAATCTCCGAATAATGTTGAATATTGATGAAAAAAGGATTTTTTATAGATACAGTTATTCCATAGTACATTTGTTCTACACAACTACAACAAGGATAAAAAATCGGTATGAAAAAAAGACCGATTCAAAAAAAGATTTTAAACGAAAAAAATTAGATTGAATAAAAACAATTCTGCCAAGTACTTGGCGACTTTTTTTACTTAATTTCGTATAATGTATCACTCATGCTCACGAACTCGCCAAGTACTTCGGCAGAATTGTTTTTTTTTTTAAGAGTTATTCTCCCAAAAATTGGATCCATTCTCCAGATTTATTGTAACTTTGGCTAAAAATCATGACATTAGGCATTTAATTTTGCAAATTAAAATAATAACATTTTTTTATATTTTAGGCAATTTGGAGGCTCTATATTGGAAATAATAAAAAAATCTTAAGGTTTTCCAAAAAAAATGTTCAAATAAATTCAAACTTCATAGTCATAAATCTCAATAATTATAAATTTATTCAATTACTTCAAACGAACAGTAATTCTGACGCACCAAAAACGAATAAACCAAAACGAATAAAAACTGGAATTACAAAACATTTCAAACCAAAAAAATTTCATAACAAAGAATGACACAGAAAAAAAATCGAACTTAATCAAATGCATTGACAGTTTTCCAATTAAAAAAAGATCAAAATGAAACAAAATTTGAGAACAAAAATAGGTTCTAATTGTTCCAACTAAAACTCAGTAAAATATAGCCACTTGAATCGGTCAGATTTTCAATCATTTCCCAGAACCTCGTGCAAAGACAATGCAACAGTACATTATGGAATTTTGGCTGCAGGCTTTGGTTCAGGCGGGTCTCACAAAAATCTGAAAGTTGGTGAACTGGGGGAAAAGTTACAAGCGATGGGATTTCGTAAAAATCCGAAAATGTATTCGCAGGAAAATTGAAATTAAAAAGCATTATTGGTAGTTTTTATAAGACTTATTAATAACGAATTATGTATTACGAACCATAAAAAACTGAACGAAAAAAAATACAATCATTTTAAATCATTTAAAAATCAATTAAAATCATTTAAAATTTGTATGCACAGCTTTGAGAAAAATCATTTGTGCAGATGGACGCAGTTTTTTCTAAGTCTTCCCCCGTTCCATATGGATTTTTCAATTATTTAAGTTCCATTTAACTTTCCATTAATTACGCAGAAGAATAATCAATATTATAAATACCTATATTTTGTAAAAACTCTAGAGCTTTGTAATCCTTTAAGCCTATGCAAAAGACAAAAATGCAATGAGAAGTTATGGTATAGTTTCTGAAAACTATATACAGTAAAACGGTGCACCGTGCATGTATATACAAAGTACATAACAAGCTTTATCGGTAGCGAGTCACCGATTACAGCAGCACGTAAGTCCGTGGGTTCGTGCGGGTCAGCCATTCTGTTTTTGGCAGAGTGCCGGGTGACATTAATCCTCAGGACTCCTCGAAGGGTGCAAAGACTGACGGGAGAGAGGCTTAGGTACATACCTACCGTATATAACATTATGTACAGAGCTCTTCACTGCAATGCATGTGCATATAAATATATATGTATTCGTTTAAAAAGACTTACACGTGACTGTATGGAAACAAGCCGGCGTCACACAGAGGCAGTAATCGGACGGAAGCATAGAATGTCTCCAAAAAGTGACATGAAACTTCTACGGAATACGTAGATCACAAAATTCTAAAGTCCTCTTAGATTCCTGTCTTTGACGCATTGTTGGAGACATTGATTAATTATCTCCCGCGTATCTACGCGAAGGCCACCTCTAGATATTTAACACACAACTTTCTCATATACGACTGAAAAAAAAAAAAATAAATGAGAACTTTTCTTTCAATAATTCCAAGATCGATCAACTCTATAAGCTCAACATGTATTTTACGTAAAATAATTTAGTCGTAAGATGAAACAGTGAAAATGTCGAACCCTTCAAACGTGAAAAAAATATAATATCGCAAATATACGAATCCAACGATTGTTGATATTATAATATGAATAATGTAATGCCTGTGGAATATTTTTCCTCATTATCACCTCAATATTTTCCTTTACTTACCGCTTCCCCATATCTTTGATGTTCCTGATAATTCCTTAGCCAAGGTCTCAAAAATCACGTAGGCCATCTTTCCTACACATTTTCCTTATTTTGCTCCAGCGCAGCTATGTTTCCTAGAAATCCTAGCGTCAGTTATTGTTCCTGATAAATCCTGGGCCTACGTTCCAAATATCACGTAGGCCAGCCTTCCAATACTCACTAATCTCCCTTATTCAACCCTATATAAAATCCACCCGCAACAAACCGAGTAGTCAGTAAGCCATCGAAAAGTGTAATGTTTAATGTCATAATAAAAGTCTGTAGTTCCGTTCTACAACCACGTCCTGGAGCGAGTCGACCGTTCCACCAACTAAATTAAAATATTCCGTTATCACAATATATAGTGATAAATTATGCAAATTAAGATCTATGTTACGCATTATAAGAATTTCATGCTTCTCTAGCAAATGATCTACGCATTTTATGACCCCAAAAATGTCAGAGATGAGCGTATAAGCCTATCACCGATATAATCTCAGAAGCAAGAGAGTTGAAAACTGCTTAAGTGATGAGAAATAGTTGAAATAAGTCTGAGCTTATACATGGCCACTCTCTAACGTGGTCTGCTCCGTAAAGGGAAAATTTTATTGAGCATCGAACGAAAAAATGATCGCGTGACTAGATTGTATACGATTGAAGACGCTGCACTGAGCGTGTTAAGTATAGGGAGACAAACAATTCGATGTAATTGCAAATTCAGTCCAAATTCACCCGCTGTATTACAAAATCGATCTCTTATTTGATTTAGATACGTTTAAGTAATTGTTGATCATTTGCAATAATCAGTCGAAGCCGTTTATAGGTACCACTGAACAATCAAAAAATCCAAATGCATAAAAAAAATTGTAATCAGTAGGGCAAGACTACTTGATATTTTCGATAACTATACATAAAATCAATGGTTGGAAAAATCTGTATATCCATTAATTTTCATCTAGTAATAAATATTTTTCAATGGGGGCTTACTTTTTACTAGTTATTTGCCTAGAACCAAGACTCAATTCAGACATTTGAGTCATTTCGAATGAAGGTTTTAAGGGTACACTTCTTGAAATTACGTTAAGAGGAAATTCCCGAGCAAAAAAAAAATCAGTCTCAGCGGGACGTCTCGCCGGGAGTCTTGATGAGCCATCTCTCAAGAGTCTCGCTGAGAATGGTTTGCGGCACTTTTTTAAATTCTTCCCGAGAGACCTGCCGAACTGTTTCCAAGATTTTCTGCAAATTTTTACGAGAGTCTCGCCAAGACTATTTCTAATATTTTTAAAAACTTTTTTTGGGAGTCTCACCAAGACTGTTTCCAAAACTTATGAATTATTAAAGAATCTCGCTAAGACTCTTTCCAAGACTTTTATGAATTATTAACAAGTCTCTCCGAGACTCTTTCCAAGACTTTTTCAAATTCTTTTTCGACAGTCTCGCCGAGTCCCTTTCCGATACTTTCTATCTAGTCATGAATCTTGGATAGAAAAATCTATCCGAGATTCATGGCGCGATTTTTTGGGAATCGCTGCGACATATTGCATAGTCTATACACAGTTTGAAGATGAAGAGATAGAAAAAACATCCGATTCGTTCAGACAAGACAAAATGTTGGTATAGATCGGAGTAACATCAAACAACGCGATCAGTGACGCGATTTTTTATATCGACACAAAACTCTAACTGGACTATATAAAAATCCGGTAGGCTATACGAGGATGCGAACGACAAGAACTCGATGTCACCTATACCGGCTGGAAAAATAAAAGTTTGTAGAGCTTCTAATTTTACTCGACAGGTAGACTTCTTTCGTGTCCACAGATAATCCGGCGGATTTCTATGTAGTCTCGTCGGGATTACAACTCAATATTATCAAATCACAGGCTATAATCTGCTCCCAAAGACCAAAGACGATAACCAATGCACTTTGTCTTGCCTAATGCCTTGAAATGATAAAAAAAAATGTTTCACATCCAATGTCATCCATTATCACCATCAATAAATGTAAAAAGAAAAAAAAAGTTTCATGAAATCTCGCAAAGAGTCTCGGCGAGATTGTCGAAAAAGACTTTAGAAATGGCTTAGAAAGAGTCTTGGCTAGACTCTCGGTGAGACTACTTTATTTTGCGCGGGATCTTGGAAACAGTCTCAACGAGACTCTCAAAAAAAGTTTCAAAAAATCTTGAAAACCGTCTCGGCGGGACTCCCAAAAAAAGGTTTAAAAAATATTGGAAACAATCTTGGCGAGACTTGGTGTATTTTTCGTGTACTACGTGGAATGACTGGTCGGTGCGCTAAAGTATCGGGCCACTATATCGCCGCGGCTTTGTACGCACGATTTGTTTACATTTTTTTCCTCATTAGTTTCAAAACACGTCCTACAATGGAAAATCAGTCTCCTTTCTGCCACAATACCAAAACACACGAATATTCAGCTTCGTGAAATCGTGTTAAAACTTTCGTCAGAAAGAAAAAGTTCTCGTGATGTTGCGGAGACTTTATCTATTGGGAAAAGTACCGTTAATCGTAATATTACTAAACATAAATTAACAAACTCACTGTGTGACAAAATTCGGAGCGGTAGACCGCGAAAAACTTTGAATCGCGTCGACAAAATTATAAAAAGGAAGTGCATTGTAGATCCACGAAAAACTGCTGCAGATGTTTCCCGGGAATTGCGAAGTGAAAATCTAGCTGATGTTAGTCGGAGTACGGTATCTCGACGTCTCAAAGCTGCGGGGCTGATTGGACGTGTTGGTGTAAAAAAACCATTGATTAACAAAAAGAATAAGAAGGCTAGATTAAACTTTGCGAAAAAATATCAGCGCCGGCCGGTATCTGATTGGCGGAAAGTACTTTTTTCCGATGAATCGTAATTTCAATTATTCGGAAGTAATGGTCGGAAGTACGTAAGACCAAATTCCTACCGTAAAACACGGTGGCGGAAACATTAAAGTTTGGGGAGGATTTTCTGATGATGGCGTTGGTCCGCTGGTAAAAATTCATGGCAATATGGACGCTGCAATATACAGGGACATACTACAAGATCATATGCTTTCATTTGCAATGAAAAATTTGCCGCGTGGTTGGGTTTTTCAACACGATAATGATCCGAAACACGCTTCGCGTTTTGTTAAAAATTTTCTTCAAAGCCGGAAAGTCCGCCTTCTTGACTGGCCATCGCAGTCACCGGATTTAAATCCTATTGAACACCTGTGGCAAGACCTCAAGCATCGTGTTGGAACGAAAAATTACTCCAACAAAACGGAATTGTGGAACCATTTGCAAGTGAATGAGAAAAATTGCCACAAGAACGAATCAAACAACTAATTGGGTCTATGCCTCAACGGTGCGCTGCAGTCATCGCTGCTAAGGGCATGGCAACAAAGTATTGAGTCGAGTGGAGAAGACCAAGAAATGCTTCCTTATTTTTCAAGTTTTTTGTTATTTTTTTCAAACCCAAAAGTACGCGGCCCAATACTTTTGTACAGCCAGTCATAAAAAATTGTTGAACAATTAATGATTTAAGATCGATATCAATGTATACAAACTATTGTTTCTAAATATAAGTGATTACGTGTTATCATAACTCGTTTGTTTTTCTCTCACTACCATATTTCTGTTCGATGTGCATAAAAAATAGAGTGGCCCGAAATTGTTAACTAAGCCGCGCGAGGGTAGCAGCGGGGCGGACGCAGTGCCCCCACCACGCCGCTCGGCCGCATCGACGATGTCGTTCGCTATTTCGTGCGCGGGCGGTCAAATTCAATCATAATCTGCAATGAGACGAACGCTCCAAAGGGTTCATATCATATTGAATGCCATGCCTAAGAGTGTTAAGAATGCTCACGAACTTGCATTACGCGAAAATGTTGATTATAACAATAATAAATCGAAGATACGTATAAATAACTGTATCTCGATTTGTAATGAAGATATTGAGACCTTTTTTTAAACTACGCGTCTCACACAGAGGCATAAGAATCTCGAAGAATATTTTAAGTAGCGCCACAATTTAAGGAGTTATTCCTATTTGTTTATAAGCTCGAATTGTATGTCCCCAAAAAACGGGTTTTTTCCCCGAAATCATGTTTTTGGATCGAATCCTGAATGTATATGCTGAAAAGATCCACCCTAATTTTTTTCTATTCTGTGAGCCTTCATCGGGAGATGATATAGGGAAACGCCGGATTTATGCAAATCGATTATTATTGCTAAACTAAAATTTACATATATCTCTTGGGCATAGATTCTTCTAGGTGATGTATGAATTTCAGAATAGTACGCTGACAAATAACCGACAGTACGTACAATGAACAAAAAAAAATCGTTGTTTAATTGCCACTTACCGCTAAACTAACAATGTTACCTGATTTTTGTATAGGACTCATTTTGTTAAAATGACGTTATGGTGCACAACTTTTTTAGGAAACATTTTTTGATAAATCCTATTCCAAAAAAAACATCAAAATACTGGTTTTTTCAATAATGTTTGAGGGCCAAAAAACAACTAATATTTTGTAGCCATTTTCAGGGTACATTTTTGAAGGCCCGAATTACCTACATAAAAATTGGCACTATGCTGGTATTCTTGAGTAGAAGTCGTTCAAATTTATGTAGTACATTCCGACTGGACTAGTTTTATTTGAGCCTTTTTCGCTGCTATATGTCAAGTTTTTATTGTCGCACGAAAAAGCATACCACAGAGGGACGAGTAGACGCACGGTTGAACGACAAACACGCGGCTGATGAAACTATCACATCGTCGAATAGTAGAACGCTATAGATATAAGGCTAAAGTCCACAGCGTAGCACCATCAAACTGCAGCCTCGTTGTGGCCAACCTCTTTCTCTTCATCTCTCTCTCTCTCTCTCTCTCTCTCTCTCTCTCTCTCTCTCTCTCTCTCTCTCTCTCTCTCTCTCTCTCTCTCTCTCTCTCTCTCTCTCTCTCTCTCTCTCTCTCGCTCACTGTGTGTTCGTATATATATATATACACCCTTGTCATGCAACCCCTTTGTGCCGCCCGGAAATCTCCTTGATCCGTCGAAAATGCGTTCAATCCTGCGACCGCACATACACACACGTATATAGGTATTTACATTGAGAAAAAGTGAATATCGGATCAATGAGAGGATCCTACGTATAAGCGATATAGATGCGTTGAGTTTTTCTCTGTTTGCACGGATCGAAATAAGCTGTTCTCGACTCCGTAGATATCGGTTCGAAGAGCGATACACCAATTTGTATATAGTTTCTTGCTAAATTGCATTTTATGAGTATGTTTCCTTGCGAGTTTCCCGACATGTTTTATGAAAAACTACTTAACTTTGTGCTTTTTTTATTCTCTTTCAACTGGATCCCAGACAATTCGCGATGAATTTATTTATTTTTATGTCATCATTTCCATATGCCGCATGAAGTTCTTTACTGTACATCATTTCACCGATCTAAATGCGGAAAATAACGCGGACGAGGTAGGAATGCAGAGGTAGAAAATGGATGGGATGATCCAGTATTGCAAGTATAATATAGAAAAATATGATTGCGAAGCTCGCCGGCTGTTGAAAACCGCAAATGCTCGATATACGAAGACTTTTGAAAATGAGAAATAACTGTGCATTGTACATAATATTTTAAGTCTTTCGCAAAGGCAGCAGGAGAGAGAAAAGTACTCCAACATCTTTCACAGCTCTCTACGCTCGCACTGAGATCCGGCTCAGAATGGATACTATACTTTTTTCATGTATCTCGTATTTTCTGTTAATTTTAATCGTCCAACTCACTTTTCTCTTTCTATTCTCTCCTCTTCATGTGTATTATCATTTTTCTCCGGTTTTTATCATCTCTCTTTCTTTATATTTCGTTGTATGTTTCAGTATTACTCTGTATACTTTTGTCGACGAGCGCTTTAACTCCTCAGTTGTAGGACGGATAAAACTTCTATGTATACATATTTTTATTGCTTTCACCCGTTTACATCTTTTCTTGCACGCTAAACCTCAGCAAGCAAAGTTTCGCGTGAAAAATGTCTTATATAACACAATTGTAAGACCTTGAGGATAGTACTAGACATAAATGAATTGCAACGACCCACGAAAACTTGCCAAATCGACCATTTTCACGCTAGTCTCTAGCTGCATCTTATATGCTCTCCAAATATAAACGCTGGCTAAAACGTTTTTAAATAGCATGAGAAATATTCATGATTGACATAAAGCCCGCAGCATTTATTTTATTCTAAGAAACCAGCGTAAATGTCCAGCTTTGCCGTCGTTTTTTAATGCGAATCAAAAATTAACCAGATAAAAACATTTTAAATGCCATTCGCTATCAAAGTTATCACATTTTACCAAATAATGACAATTCAAAGACTCTATATGAACAGAGACCTTTGTTGTCGTTGTTATGAATATTCTTTTCCTGATATAATAGAACTTTTCAACTCCGGAATTGTATCGTCTGTGTTTTTGAATAAAATGATACGCTTTTGACAAAATAAGGGACACAATATAGAGAGTTACTCGTTTTCTAACGACGTCTGGCTCAGGCCAGTTTGAGTTATGAGTTTTTCATCGTTCGTTTGCCAAGCAGACGACAATTTCATAACCTCTTTTGTCCTTTCCTCTCTGTTGTGCTATTTTTATTTCCTTTTCTCTATTGCTTCTTCTGCTTGCTCGCAGTCTTGAAATTGGAAGAGTTGTTCTTCTCACTCTCATGAGTCTATATACCTCGAGACTGGAGCGATGATGAGAAGACTTTGCAAAGTTATTATTTCACGCAAATCCGGAGCTGAAAGAAATTGCATGGCATTCTCACAACTCTGCAGCAGCCTATAACGAGAAATAAAATCGGTATACTCATTCGTGAAAATTATTCAACTTTTTATGTCGTCGACCCTAATCGTACGGTGATGACGAATCAACATTATTTATAACATTTAATTTTTTGTATATATTTAAATTCAGGCACCAGCAACATTTTTTCCTTTCAATCCCACTTTAGAAAAAAGTAGCATTGAGTGAACCCCTTAGTACACGTCTGAAGGTTGAAAAATTTCCTTTTTTTGCATTAAAAATAATTTTGAATTCTACAACATACGTATAAAAAGTCCTCCGGATATATTTTGCACAAATTTATTAGTCTGCGACAATGAAATATAGTAACGTCTACTCTTAGAGCATGAGTAAAGCAAAATTTACCTAATGCAGACACCTTTTATCTATAATCGAACAAAAAACGGGAAATTTTTTAATAATGTAGTCGCGCTACCAATCCAAGTCATCTATTTATCGTCATTACAATTCACTAAAAATATCAATATTCTAAGTATAATCTGGATTTGATTGCGCAAATCTTATTAACGGGGTCATCTCATGTGACAGCTATTTTTTTTTCGCTTTTTTGGGATTTTTTTTTGATGAACCATTAAAACACAATATCTTTGAATTTTTACCACACTTTTATTAACATTTTTACAGTCCCTCAGAATTTTATGAAACAAAAATAACGAGTTGAATCGACTTTACACCGTTCGGAAGACACTCATGTGGTGGTTGACGGCTGCCATGATTCCGGAGGTTTTGCTCATCTGAAATCAAAAAATCAAACGGCATTTTAATTTGTAGACCTGAGACTATCAATTTTCGATATTTTTACTTTACTCTAGTTCCAGCGATACTCTTAGGTCTACAAATCAAAATGCCGTTTGATTTTTTGATTTCAGATGAGCAAAACCTCCGGAATCATGGCAGCCATCAACCAACACATGAGTGTCTTCCGAACGGTGTAAAGTCGATTCAACTCGTTATTTTTGTTTGATAAAATTCTGAGGGACTGTAAAAATGTTAATAAAAGTGTGGTAAAAATTCAAAGATAGTGTCTTTTAATGGTTCATCAAAAAAAAATTACCAAAAAAAGCGGAAAAAATAGCCGTCACATGGGATGACCCCGTTTCTTAACGGGGTCATCCCATGTGACGGCTATTTTTTCCGCTTTTTTTGGTAATTTTTTTTTGATGAACCATTAAAAGACACTATATATATCTCTTGATTTATTGAACAAAAAAGGCAAAAAAAAGCATTATTAATGAGCATTCTATGGCTATGTTACGATCCGTCCATTTCTTCCCTTGTGTACGCTTTTGTGTGCAGGTATCCAATCACATGTTTATAAAAACTCTAATATTCAAATATTACCTACAAGTTTTTATTAGAATATTTTAGAATAGGCCGTGCTTAAAGTTTCAGTTACACTAAAAGAGATTTCGTCGTGAAATTGAGTGACAACGTCTCGACGTCAAGTATTGAAAAAAATATCAATAAGGAGAAGTCAATAAAAATATATAGTAGACGAATTGTGATTCGATAAAATTGAAAGATTATAACAAAAATTTCCTCAATTATTCGACGAAATATATATATATATATATATATATATATATATTTTTTCAATAAAATTAGTCCTCTTTTTACTATCATTTATTCATTTAATACAATAATGAACCCATAACAAACGCGCAATAACTTTTTTTTAATAATGTAATAAAATCATTGAGTTTCCTATGTGTTAATAACTCTCTTCGGTTTGTATAAATATTTTTTTAAATTATACTCATTAACATTCCATTCTGTGTTTTACGACAATATTTACAGTCAACGTAGTGTTATATAATTTTACATATTTTTCACACGTCCAGCGTCACTGCCGTCTCGAGTATCGCTCGTAAATAATGTCGGGCGTTGCTTGGATTAACGTAAAATGCATAGAAGTTGAAATTGAATTAAGAACTTCAGATTCCTCTAGTGACAGACTCATTATAAATCAGAACGAATCGGGGTTTCTTACGACGAGCTGGAAAGTCAACGGTGGTATAAAAGCCGCAACCGAAGTTTATTATTATATGCTTAGAGTTCTTGACGGCTCTAGAGCTTTTCGAGTATCGTCGGCATTCTTTGACCACGAGACTATGAATGAGAAGTGTACATTGCACGGAGCGTTACGATTGAAAAATGAACCAAAAATCCCTTCGACAGCGGTTGAATGATTCCGTTTTTTATATTCGTTTGCTCTGCTATGGTAAAATCATGAACCCATTTGCCAGAAAAACGTATGTTCAATTTTGAGTATGTTCAAAATGATATTTCTAAAATTATAATGGTTATTATTGTTGCCTACAAAAAACTCCAAGACTCGATCAATATCGGACAATGTGAGGCATGACGTGTTTACAAAAAGAATCTATAATGTGATTGCTAAAAGGTTTTTGATATTCGAATGGATGCTAGCACAGCCGACTAATAATCCTCTTTACACAAGTTCATATTCACCAGAATACGCAAAATATATCATTTCATCAAAGAAAATATAATAAATTATATTATTTTCATACATACACAGAAATAAACAGATACCCCGAATCGCTCGACGTTTATACGTAATACTAATTCCTTCAAAGCAAACGATTATAGCACCAATGATATTGCATTAAATTTGACCTTTATTAGAGAAGCTTAATTAAGGATATAATCCTGAATTAACACGAGGAAGTGGTATTCATTGAATCACCCATAGTAAAAACAAATCCAAAAAATCAAATTTCATACGTGTATAAAACATTGTTTGCGAAGCCTCATATAAACGTCGGTGATGATTATTCCCGAGGACCGTATAAAATTGGAGGAGAAATAAGAGAAATCTCACTAGCTTTCGATTACCAGGGTGACAGAGAGAGTATTATTGATGTAACGAGAAAAAATGGAAAGTTGATTAATTTAATGAAAACTGACGAGACTTTGACATGTCGTTGTGCCAACGGGCTTCGTTCATGTTGCACTGATAGGAGCCAGAATAACTACATCCGCATCGAGCCCTGTTCCCTGCTGTGTCCGCTATAATTATTATGCATTGCTATGCAAATAGATTGACATTTAATAGACCTCCTGGTAACTGTTGCGAGGAGACAGCGAAATGGCGCTGTGTACCGGTGGTTGATATGATGTTGCGAGGGTGTGTAGCCCAAATTCGACGAGAGAGAATAAAATGTATAGAGGAGGAGTCACCAACTAAATTTCACGGGGAGATGAAATGAACGCAAAAACTCGAACGTAAAAGCGAACGTTCATGCTGCAAGCTGTTGCTGCATTCTATTGTCATCTATACTTGTATATATTTTGTGTATGTGTTTTTATATGCACATATAGCGTGACAAAACCTTGTTTACTTGATTTTCCATCCCAGGTTTCCCAATTAACATCATTGTAGCGCGTGTGTGTGAATGTATATGTGTGCGCTAGCGGATGCACGTGTGTGGGTGGGTGCGCATGATATTTATATACACATATACCGTCTGTAAACACAGAGAGCAATTAAATTTGCGATCAAATGTGGTGATACAATTCGCGTATTGGAAAAAGTTTTTTCGAGTTATTTTTATTCAAATCCTTCGACAAATTTTTTTGCCTGCTATAAATGTCCGCATATTCAAATTCTGGAACAATGGGAGTAACTTCTTCATATATTTTTCTACATAAATCATTCTTGAATTATCAGCCTATTTTATTGAACTGCAATTTTGATCAAAGTTCTTTCATCCTTATATAATTTTCTTTTAAACGCTAAAAAGGTAATGCGATTATGTAAGCGTGACTACCATGTCAAAAAACCATCTTCGTTTTATGGACTATAAAGTCCATATTACAAAGCTTTTTGTTTTTTATAAATCTGTACATTATAAATCATGGAAATGTGATATTAAAGTCACTACCGTATTAAAATTGAATGTTTTCGTGAAATATGTATTAACCCAGAGAATATCATGAAAAAAATTAAAAACCTTATTGGGCACCTTTTCGAGATTATCGATCAAATGAGAAATTAAAATTTTGAATAATGCTCTGAAAGCTGATCAAATACGAAAAAAATGGTGTTTCGTTTTTTCCCGATATCTCATTTTTTTTAAATAGTAGCAGAAAGTTGAAATGAAAATCACCCTTCGCCTGGAAGCATTCGGACTCAATTTTCGGAAAACAAACATTATTGTTACAAGGTTGAGACTCTGTAACAATAATGCGAGCGAGACCGGGGGCACAACTAGCAACGATACATATGTTGACCCATATAAAAATGAATGCAAGGCAAAGAAAAGATCCAACGTCCCGAACGATCTTCCAACGGCTTTGTGTATAGAAACCTCACGCAGTTTGCATAACATGAAGACTTCCCGGAGAGTGTCAACAACCTTTCGAAATACCAACCAATGTGAACCATGCTCTTAACCAACTGTTACCGCGTCTAGGCGAACGAAAATGCTAGACTGTCATCTCATGACTATCTATGCGAAGAACATCCGAAAAAAAATGATACGAGGTTGTATTGTACCGGCAAAATATTTTTCTATCTCTCCACGTTCTCATTTTTGATATCAATATATAAAAATGCGTTCCTCTGGTCGTTTTATATGAGTAGATATACAAGGGGGTTTCTAGATACAGATTCCTGTTACCGACACTTACCGACCCCTTAGCCAAGACACGAACC
Source organism: Rhimphoctona megacephalus (assembly GCA_963989365.1). NCBI lineage: Eukaryota > Metazoa > Arthropoda > Insecta > Hymenoptera > Ichneumonidae > Rhimphoctona > Rhimphoctona megacephalus. The sequence continues at coordinate 6,478,979 of OZ022416.1, read as the reverse complement.
CCTTCTAGAACCTTCCAGAAACTTCTGGAACTTTCTCGAAGGTTCGATGATGACGTCATGCGTCCCCTCTCGAAACGTCAAGGTCAATGAGAGTCGCAAGATAGAGGTTGTTCCTTCTCGAAGGTTCGATGATGACGTCACGCGTCTCTTCTCGAAGGTTCGATGATAACGTCACGCGTTTCTTCTCGAAAGTTCGATGATGACGTCAGGATCAATGAACGTCAAGGTCAATGAGAGTCGCAAGATAGAGGTCGTTCCTTCTCGAAGGTTCGATAATGACGTCAATGTCATTGAGGATCAGGGTCAGCGGAGGGTAATGAGGGCGACAAGACGACAGGATGTTTATACTGCACGTGTGAAAGATGTATCGGTATATATAAACGGTATCAAATTTCAAATACGCAGTGGCAAGATTTATAACATAAACAGAATAAGGTGATATCGGCTGTGTGTGTGATATAGCTTATACGCCCCTCTTACATGCAAAACTTATAATTCCAAAAAATTGGACGCAAATAATTTTGTTTATACTCCACGTGTGAAAGATTAAAGACAATATGCCTAACCTTGGTAGACGCATAGGGGTGGGGGTACACGATGACAGCCCTCTCGAAGTTTCGATGATTTCCTGCCAGAGGTTAGCTATAAAGGGCGAGAAGTTCGATTCTTGAAACATTCAACAATTGTTCTTCGATTGATTTTAATTTAACAACAAACTAACATGGATCTATCAAAAATCAACAAAGTGAGGCGGCGGGTGAACAGCCAGGAATACCTACCGATAAAAGACTTGGAGGATCTGGTGTTATATAAAGATTATAAAATCACCAAGGTGTGTCGAATTACAACAAAATTCGGTATCAGGATAACTGTAGATGTGGAAGATAGCTTTTCGGTTTTTTTGTCTACGAGAATGGCAAAGCGTTTGAATGATAATGATGAGCTCCTACAAGAAATGATGGAAGCATGTGAAGAGAACAGACTTCAGATGCGCTACCTTGGCGGTGAATATAATCAAATCGAGTTTTCAACTCAGTTTACTAAAGGTGTAATCATCGATTACACATTTCCATTATAACCAAATTTTATTTGACAAAAGAGTTCTGCAGATACAGTATTATAACCGTAGACATATTGTTTTATTCATTGAAAAAAGGGTTTCAAGTTTCAAAATAAACTTATAAAAAAACTTGTTTCTTATTCATTATTCCTCTCAAACATCTATGGACAATTGAACATAAAAACGAATATTCGAATAACATTATTCTGAAAATTATATTCAACAGACACTACCATCAGAAGTAATTAAATATTGCAGAACGTTCATGGTTAAAGGTGTTAGTTTGCATGCTTTTTGTGCAGTAGTAGTGGGGAGTAATAAAAGTTCCAAGCGTCTAGAAGCTTCCAAGAGGTATAAAAGCAAAATTGTTCGTCGGATGACAGTCAGTCATCAACATGGATGAATTAAGTCCAGACCAGTTGCAACAATTGTGCTGTTTTCCACCATACTTCTGTGATTATGAGGATGCTGTACACAAGTATTTTGGAGACGATCCACCAGATGCAATCTACGAGTTTCTCAACGACATAGTAGAGTTTCAAAGAAATTTGAGAAAAGTGAAATGCGAGCAAGAGGGCGGCACCGGCAGCAACGATCAACCACTTTGTGCACAGTGCAAGCGTACACATGAATTAATCGACATTATCGATAAACACGTCCGATGTTTAAATAATGATGTTTCTGAAGTAATTAAAAAATTGTTTCAGTTAAAAGGTAAAATAGAGGCAAATTCATATGTCTCTTTAGAGGATAAACCGGTCAACGATGTAATAGATTTTGCTGAAAACTTACATAATCACGTGAAGCATTTAAAGGAGTTTGTAGAGATAATTCGAATACCTAAAGTGAAGGAATAATGTAAAAAAAAAAGTCAATAAATACTTTTCATATGAAATTTTTATTTACTTTTATAAAAACCTGACACTGTATTCCAGCAAATTTTGAGACACAAAATATTCATAACTTATATACTTATTAAAAAAAGATATTTTCAATCGGTAGGTTCGAGAATCAAATTTTTTAGTAACTGAACATTTCGGTTAGCACAATTGAATTTGAATGCATTTTCATGATGTGGGCATCCAGTATTTGATTGTTTCTGCAACTTTTGCAACGACGGACAATCAAGCATTTCAAGATTGACAATGCGTTCGGATCCTTCCAACAAAAAATTCGCCAACCATTCTTTCTTCTCTGAACCCTTCACGTAGATAGTTCTAGCATTGTGTAAAATGCTTCGGATAATTCCGGTTGCAGCGTTATAGGGCACAGAACCAAAGTTCCAGGGTATTCCATGGAAATTGCGTGTCAGCCATGCGTTTGTACATTTGTATTTTACTGGCAAATTGTTCCACGCGCAGGGTGCTTCAAAGAGCAGTGTCAAAGGTGTGGAATCGGTAAAGGAAATTACAGAAAATTCTTTGAGCACAAATTCGTTGATGGGTTTCTTGAAACCCTGTAGGTCGACCACGTACTCCATCTCTCAGCCACGACTGATCTGAGGAGCGCTTAACTAATATTTTTATAGCAACATTTTTAACCCCACCACGAATAAAGAAGTATGTATTTTTTATTTTTCATACCAATTTCTTGACATTTCCACTGATTGAGTTATATTCTATTATACGATCGTGTAATATTAAGCAATAAGCCGAGGTTTGAGGTGGAAAAGGATTTGTCGACTCAAATTCTAATCGAATGTCAACCGGTCCAGATTTCAATGATTCGTTCTGCTTTGAACAATCAATGACAATGAGTGGCGCGTACTTCAAAAAGTCACCTTTACTGATCAGTAGTTCAGGCTCCTTCCCATAGTACGATGCTTGGAAATTGACATACATATCATAGAGTAGAGCATACTGATTATGGTCAATGTCAAGATTTAAATTCCCATAGGGATAACTCTGTGAGTTGAGAAAGAGTTTGACGTCTCTGATGTTACAATGATCAAAGTGACTCGCATTCTTAGTAGGACTATTTTTTCGCGCAGTCTGGAATCCCACAACAACGTATCGAGGCTTTTCGAGTTGAGTAGAGGTTTTCACAACCCAAACGTGTTTTGTGGCTGTAGGTAGTAATGGGTACTCGTACAATTCCCACGCACGAAAACTTATAGGAATAGATGAATCTTTGGCGATGTAATTTAAGAGTTGAATTTTTCGTTGATCAGCAACCCTAATGTATGGTATCATCCATTCGATCTTCGAAAGAGTAATTTTGAATTGCTCCGCTGCAGCAGCATCCCCAATAGTTTGTATAATAGCATTCATATCAGTATTTGCCCGTGTCAAAATCAACTCATGTTTGGCATTGACGACAATTCTGCGATAGTCCTCTGCAAAGCCCAGTAGCATACTCAGAGGTATGGAGATGTCAAAGTAACCAGTATCATCGGTTATCGATGCTTCTTCATCGCTCATCCAGCCAGCATTTTCCATCACAGACTTCTGACTAGGATTCTGAGAGATGTAGTTTTTCATGAGTGTTGTGAGACCAACATTTTTACTTCGATCGATCTCCACAGCATTCAGCTCGTAGCAAATTTCCTCAAATAAGTGACAGATAGCATTCTTCACCAATTTTGTTGCAGCAACGGTAGATTGTCCATCAGCTTTTGTCAATCTACCGTATACATGCAATGAGCTCTTGCTTGGTAGCAAGCACAAATCCTGATGCTGAACGGCGATACGAATTTCATCGTTGTTGTTGAAGGTTGCTGATGTGAATGGTTGATGCCCATGAGTCTCATAATGCGCGATGGACTCGTCAAAGATGATTGGTTTTTGTATTCTTAGGATCTCTTCCATGGTAAAAAGCAAAAAATTGTGATGCAACAAACACGTATTTTTACTTTCCTCGAGGTTTCAGACCCAGACTCTTCAGAAACCGAATGTTTTGACGTGTTAGCTCCTTGAGAGATACTCGACGACTGTTTCGCTCTGGGCATGCCTGTTCAATTTTATAACTTCCACCACCTTTTGGTTCAAAAACAATGCCCATTTTTATGATTTTACGTGCAGTCTAATCGTTATAACCTCACCTCGAAAGTTCACCAATTCACCGTCCTGATCTACAAGTTTTAGCTGTAGATTATGTATGGATTGTACAGTGATAGGAAGGTAAGTGATGTGTGATGGCACTTCAACGATCTTATATCCTGGTGGGACAATAGGGAAAAATTCATGGATAGTATGCACTCGTTGACCGTTGATATACGCTCCTGCAGTTATGTTACACTCGACTCGTAGTGAATTGATTTTGAGTATGGCGACTGGTAAGTCAGATTTATGAGTAATATTGGCTTGAAGGATGCGTGGTGTGAAACCCAACAATCGTCCAATAGAATCGTTTGGTTCAAAATTGATATTACGATTGCACTTGATTTCACTGCACAGAGTATTATTATTAGGCTTTAAATTGACGATGATGTTACGATCGGAGAGCGCTTTTTGCAGATAATTTTCAAGATCTTCAATTTCGTAACTTCCAGTTGGTATAGTGATGATCTCCTTGTCTACGTGGAACTTGTTATTTCCCACGTCTATATTAGGAATAGAGTTGAAGGTCAGCAGCTCAACGAGACCCAAAGTATAATTTTTTAATGGTGACAACTCAATTGGAGGAAAAAAGTAAGCCTCGAGTATCGACGATGTGCCCGATAGTGTTAGCGTAAAAGAATCACCCATCGCGTCTGATGTTTAACTGATACCAGGTATCATGTGAGAGCTCATTTTATAGTTCTCCATTTAGAAACTTGAGACACAAGTGTCCGCATATTACTGTGTCATAATCCTGATATTTTTCATGATTGTAATTTACGGTGCTACCAACACCGAGATATTTCATTAAATCTGGCGGTGGTTGCAGGTTGCCAAAGCTATCGAAATAAATGACTTTGTTGTTCTTTTTCTCGTACGCAACCCAATGTGTGCCAGAACCTTCTTTATCATCGAGGTTCACTATAGCTGATTCATATTTTCGAGGTCCGCCTTTGGGCAATGCATTTCTCATATAAACACCACGAAAATGTGGAATTTGCATGTTTTTAGCAAACCTTGATAAATCGTAATCAGTGAGTGCTCGATGTGGTAGCCTTATACGTTTTTTAGACGGAGACCCATCCCATTTTTATAGGGTTTGAGGTACAGTCCTTTGCCCAAAGCAATCGTCTCCATTGCATTATTATGGCGCTTACTCTCTTCAAGAGTACGTTTCGCAGCATTGGCATCATTTACAGCTTTAGCAATGCCCGCTGCGCCACCAGCAAGAGCTCCAGTGGCACTCAGTCCAGCAAAAATGGGTATAAGAAATGGCAAGAATCCTCCGATTTTGGGGGGTACAGGCAGGATCCGTGGTAATCGGATATTTCTCTTACCACCAGCATTTCTCACAGCTGCACGGGCGCCCTCTAGAGCTGATTTCACAGCATTGGCACCCGGCATCATTGAAGCTTTTGCCGCTCGAATAATACGCTTTAGTGACACTTTCTTCTTCTTCTTAATGCCCATACCGAGTTTGGTTTTAGCTTTCATCGTATTCGCAATAGCCCAAGCCGTTGCCTTTTCACCAAGATTCGCGTCTTCAGCGAGAACACGTTTCCAAGCCTTCTCCTCGAGGATTCTATCTGCTGTGTGTCGAGCGGAGAGGTTATCTCGATTTTTTGAGTATGCGCTATCGTGCTCTTTGCACGCAGCGTCAAGCGGATTGATTCCCGGATCACCTCGTGCAAGTCTCTTTGCCAATTTAGTACCAGGACCGCAGTATTGGTATCCCGGTACGTGTAACTCAATAGGAAGCTTATTAATCAGATCGTTTACAAATCCTTTGCCGCGCTTATGCACGATCATAACGTAACAACGAATCGTTCAAGACTGAGCAATGGTTTCTTCGGAATATTCTATTTATAGCCTATTTCTTTTTATCGCCTATAGTTCCATATCGTCCAGGATCAACTTTTCCTGCAAATGATTGACTTCCCGTGATCTTCCCAACATTCACATCGGAGGGATTAGAAGGAGGACACCGTTGATTCACCTCTTCTGCAAATTTTTTCAAGCTTTTAGCGATGGGATTGGATGAATCTCCTGAATTGCTCATGTCGCTCTGCACACGATCCTATTCGTAGAAAGTACAAAGTGATACTGAAATAAAATTTAGATGCAAGTTATACTTATATCATCGTCCTTTTATAAAGGTTCCATCCATGCATTTGATGTCAGTCATTCTCAAGATGAGGTTCAGTGATCAGTCAACGAAACTACCTATGAAGAATTTTGACGAGCTTGTACAACAGAATGTACGAGAGAGACGTCATGGAGATTTGTTGCCAAGCAGCGTGCGTGCAGTATTTTGCGGTCCATCCAATTGTGGAAAGACTAATGCTCTTCTCACCCTCATAACACATCCTAATGGCTTGAGATTTGAGAATGTATATGTATATTCAAAATCGCTGAATCAAGCGAAATACAAGTTTCTCAAGCGTCTACTCGAAACTGTGAAAGGAGTGGGATACTTCCCTTTCGCGGATCATGAGCAAGTGATCAAACCGGAGGACACTAAGCCAAACTCCATTATGATTTTCGACGATGTGGCCTGTGAGAAGCAGGATAACATGAGAGCCTTCTTTTGCATGGGTCGGCACAGAGATGTTGACTGCTTCTATCTCTGTCAAACATATGCGCGTATTCCTAAACATCTCGTACGCGATAATACTAATCTACTCGTGTTGTTTCGCCAGGATGAAATGAACTTGAAGCATATCTACGATGACCATGTCAATACCGATATGACATATATGCAGTTTAAGGATCTGTGTTCGGTGTGCTGGAACGAAAGTAAATATGGATTTGTTGTAATAGACAAGGACAGAGAGCTGAATGAGGGTCGCTACAGGAAGGGTTTTGACTGTTTTATAAATTTGCAATCTCGAAAGACATAAGCGCAGTCAAAGTCTAATCTCAATAGTGTCAATATGCAGAGTACTAACCTCAATAAGGAGAAAAACGTATTACGTCAAATCGCAAGCGTGAGCAATGCGATTCGACGCAAGCACAGAATGATAAAATTGGGGAAGATCACAGCGGATAAGGAGCTGAGCGAAGTTTTCAAACCCGTGGTAACTCCATTGCAAAAGCTAGTCGATCAGTCGGTAAAGCTGGAAAACATTAAGAAGGAAAAGCTGAAACAAGAAAAGGAGGAAGCAGCTTGGAAAGAAGAGAATGCAGCCTTGAAGGAAGAGGAGGGTGATTTGGATAATACATTTAGAACTGCGCATGAAGATAATGACGATTATCAACAACAAATATTAGATTTATCTTCCGATAAGGATTCATCGTCCGACAAAGTTCATCGTCTGGCAAGGATCCATCGGTTTTGCAAGAAACATCTAAAGTATCTCCCATTGAACCGCTTGTACAGCAGTACCTACGAATGTTCGAGACGAGTGAAAATAAAGAGCTTGATGATTCGTACGGTGTTCGACAAATGAGGGGAGGAGTCCTGATGATTGGCGATTCACCAGTAACTTTCGACAATGGGCGCTTGTCAGTTAAGAACAAGACTTACGAACTATCCCCCGGTTTGCTCGAATTGATATTCAAAAAGTCTCCGAACAGAGAGATCGTAACTGCAGCAGATATGGATAATTATTGTGCAATTGTTACTAGCACGTATGCGCATCGAAAGTACTATAGACCCAACGAACCCATTCGCATGAAAGGCATCAAGTACAAAAATGTTATTGCGAATATGCTTCTATCACCGAGGCGAAAAACCGGTAAAGCTCTACCACGCTATATGGTTGCGAAAAGACACAGAAAGATGGATTATGTTTATTGGGACGATCCTAATGAACTAGTGGATCGATTGCGACTGCTCCTTGCCTCCCAATCAGCTGGGAACTCTAGTCATTCCAACGAAATTATTTCAATCATTGAAGAGTTGCGTGAAGCTGAAATTATTTATTAGACAGTACGCACTCCTTGGATTCATTTGAGTCATGAGTGTCGACGTGTTTGGTCGTCAATTATCGAGGATTAAGAGTATTGCCAGCGGTGGTCGGGGTCCTCCCGGTGAAGGATTCAAAATTACCGCCGATGGTCAATATGACATAGACAATAGAAGATTGTGCAATATAGCTGCTGCTATCGAGCAACACGATGCTGTATCTGTTGAAGTGATGAGAAGTGCTATACAGGAAGAAGTTAGACTTGTATACGCCGTTACATCATCCCTACGAGATAATGTAGACGATCATGAGATAATGTTTCACGGTCTCGAGACACAATTTCAAGAAAATATTAAACAGCAGCGTATTGACAGTGAGACGGTACAAGAACTCATTACGCGCAACTCTCAGCTCATTGCTCATTTGGAAGAGGGACTGAGAACATTCGAGAAAGTTAATTCCAACAACGACAGTAAACTGATGATTCATAGCCTTGAATCCCGTGTGAAAGACGCTATAAAAGATCTCGGATCTGCGATCAAAGCTCAACAAGAATTCACACTCCGTAATTCCCAAATAATATCCCAATTGAATGATCGACTTGTTGCGCTAGAACATGGAGAAAGCAGCAATAGCAGAAGAGCTTCATAGACCGGCTCGAAAAAATTATCCGCGTCGCCATGTTGTCATGCGCGGATTGGATGAGACCTGGCAGGCTGATCTCGTCGATATGACAGCATACACGCAATTCAACAACGGTTACAAGTATCTACTAACAATTGTAGATATTTTTTCAAAGTATGCTTGGGTCGTTGCAACGAGAACGAAGAGTGGCAAGGATGTTACAAATGCTATGGACTCTGTACTTGTAAAAGGTCGTGTACCGAGGAAATTGCACGTTGATCGTGGGAAAGAGTTTTATAACAATGAATTCAAAGCTCTTCTCCAACGCTATGGAATCAGCATGTACTCAACCTTCAGCAATATGAAAGCATCAATATGTGAACGCTTTAACCGTACACTCAAGGGTAAAATGTGGAAACAATTTACTCTACGAGGATCGTACAAGTGGATCGATATTGTGGAAGATTTGGTATTGGCCTACAATAATACCAAACATCGTACTATTGGAATGAAACCGAATGACGTCACCGTTCGGAATGAAAAAAGTATCTTGCTGCGTATCTACGGAAAATTTCAAGTTAATCGAACGCGAAAAATAAAATTTAAGGTTGGCGATAAAGTTCGAATCAGCAAGTACAAGCACGTTTTTGAGAAAGGCTATACCCCAAACTGGTCAACAGAAATATTTACAATAAGTCAAGTCGTAAATACCGATCCCGTGATGTACAAGCTCAAGGATTACCAAGATCAATCGATCGAGGGTGGCTTCTATCAAGAGGAACTCACAAGCGTCAAATATCCAAATACTTACCTCGTGGAAAAAGTTGTGCGAAAACGTGGAAACAAACTGCTTGTAAAATGGCTAGGTTTCGATAACTCTCACAACAGTTGGATCAATGAATCTGATTTGTAATTTTTCTCATAACGATTTTCATAATTTTTTGTTTTTTTATATAATAGTAGAAATAAAAAGTAGAAAAAAAATGACTGTGTGTTCTTTATTTTCGATTATTACAGCTGTTCCATGTCTCCTTGACCGTGAAACTCTACCGTCTCCCTCTCTGGGTCACTGTGCTTCTCCTATATTCATAAACAAGCTCTGAACAGTAAGCATTAGTATATAGGTCATATATCTTTTGTAAACACAGGTCCCGATCAAGATCAATGGCATGTATATATATATATATATATATATATATATATATATATATATACACGTATATACTAGATCTCTCTTAAGAGATTTGTAAGACCTTCAAAATGAATAAAAATTATGTATGAAAATTCTGTATTTATTCACACCTTATATACATCTGTTTTGGTACAGTTTATTTACATGTTTGATATCCCCATGGAAGCGTGTCGGTTGTATGAGGAAATATATTTCGCTTATTTTCATTCCAGCTAAGCGCTATCTTGTTCTGCTTAAACGTATAAACCTCATGTTTCTTACTTTGAATTAGGTTTTGACTCTTCACCAAATTCTGATGATTGAAAGCACACTCAAGGTAATCCTTGAATACAATCTTTTTTAAAGTGGATCCTTTGACGCCCTTGGCACGTTTTTTTGCTGTGCTTTCCCCTAATACTTTGAACGAATATAACTTTGCTCTTAAACCTATAAATTCAGTCATTATTTTTCCATTGTTTTCATCCTTCATCAATCCTATAACTTTTTTATTCACCTGAGGCATTTTATATACATTATTTACAGGATAGTCAGACGTATCAAATTTATCAAGATTACATTTTATGGATTCATATATATCAGGGACAGTAAAATGGTACAGAAGACTGTCCGTATCTGTGTACAACAATTTTGCCCGGTCACCAAAATTTTTCTTCACATAATTATAATGAGAGTCATAAATGTATGTCTTGGACAGATCAAGGATAGAAAACCCTACGTATATTGGCTTGTTCAGTGTAATCGTTGATTTGTTCAATTCAATTATGACCATGTCCTCATCAAAAACAGTACAACTATGGAAATTGGGTTTAGCAATAAGGGCTCTTGCACCGTACCTCCCATTCCATTTGGTAACTAGTTTAACGTTTTTATACTTTCGAACGTTTTCTATGGTTTTTCCAAAAACTGCATTGTTCATCAATTTATAAAAGTTTTTATCAAAATCGTTCCTGGATTTTTTCCTCATTTCGGTATTCAAATTTATATATTTTTTCAGCCACGGTGCTTGTTTGAATTTCAGAACTCTATGAATTTTAGTCAATTTCATGCCCAAACTCAAACATTGCTTTAAAACTTGGTAGTGAATTACATACTTTTCTTTGGAAAACAATGTAGTAGTTAATTTACATTGCTTGGATTCTGGGCTAGGAGGTACGTAATTCTCAGGACATAGAGGTAGGTCTTTGTGTAATTCATGAAGTTCACACGGATATTCTAAATCAACTTCAAGTATATAACCTTCAGAAGATTCGTTTGATACGTTACAAACATTCAGTTGCTCGAAATTTGATACCCACTCAAAAGAGCTATAGGGTAAATAAAGACTCATAGCTGCTCCGTATAAATTATTAACATCAAAATACATTAAGTAGGATTCTTCTTCCTGTGGATTGAAGGATTGCCCCATATATCTATTGTTAGCTCTTGCATATCTATTTGAACACTGGGCTACACCACCTCGGATACCCTTTTCAACAAACATCACCATATCAATGTCAAGTAGGAGATCTATTGCGATACCAGTATATTTAAGCATGGCATCAAATGCAAGGCCGGGTGCTGTGTAATAATGCAGAGGATCTAAATTATAAGTTGAGCGACAATTACACCGAAAATTTTCAAAAATATCAGCTAAAAGGAGAACATCAGTCTGTAAATATAGATCTGAATATTCGCCTAATGTTTTAACATCAAAAGCATGCCAGACATCACACGCGTGTGAATAATCATTTTGAGAAATATCCTCATCATTTAATCTGGAATAAAAATTTTCAATGCTTGGTAGATGTTTTTCTTCGAGTTTATCCCAACTATCTACATAATCATATGGAAATACTCCTTTTCTTGTCAACAATTGGAATTCTTCTGGATTATTACAGTATTTTCGTGTAATTACTTTTTGTTCATCTGTCAAACATAACGCCAATTTTTCAAGACTGCTAGACATAAAGCGGAATGAATCAATAAAACGGAAATTTATGATGGTTCCTTCTACATATTTAGTGAAAGATATGTACTTTTCCTTGTTGACAGGTAAGAGGGTAGTTTGACCTTTAAATGATGTAGCTAATGCTTTGATTAAAAAATGAGAATCGTATCCAGATAAGTTATGAAAAATCACAGGAATAGCGTGTGAATTTTTGTAATTCAAGTTACAGGCTGGATGTGCAGCACCGCGAAACTTTCCTGTGAAATGACAATGGTCATGATGCTTTTTATCTTCGCTGGTAAATGGTTTTTCACAAATATGACAAGTTTTCGCAGAATTGAATTCATTTACTTGATCAAGGTTCAAGGGTTCCATCGGTACTATTGTTTGAAAATGAACGTCCAACGTTTCAGCCAAGTTTTTCAGCTCGTTCATGAACCATTCAATGCAATTTTCCCCTCGATTAATTTTAAACTTAGAAATCGAATCATCAAATGTACAATGTAAATAATATGCAATACTGTATGGAATATGCTTTTGATAGACCGTTGTGTTTTTTGTTGCTTCAACGATCGGTTGTAATAAGCATTCAAGGTCAGCGTAGATACAAAATGGTACATCTTCTTTATGTCGGAAGTTTTTAAATTCTACAATCTGATCACAATATTCAGGAAGAATAACCCGACTTTTATTTATATTAACACAATCAAATATATGTTGATGTAAATATTTTTCAGAATTGAAGTGATTCAAACATCGATCACAAAGCCAAGTTTGACATTTGTGTCTGGAAATTTGCGATTTTACCAATCGTAATAAGTTTCGAATCCATGCAAAATGAAACACTCTATTATTAAACATATCACCAGCATAATCATCATCGGCATCACCGATATCAATTACAGTTTCTAATACAAGAAGATGAATGGTGGGCTTATTTGACTTTCGTTGGCTCAAATAAATTGGTACTATCACCTTATTTTTCTTTCTCTCATCGCGCTCTATACCATAAATGTTAATCGAAAGATCATTCAATTTCTCAAATTTGGAAATGCTATCTAGAGATATTGGAAATGTCAAACCATCATATTGTAGTACTGAGCTGAAATGTGGATACGAACTTGTTGCAGTAGAATTGTTATACGTTGGAAATAAAGCTGCTGTGACTGCCCAAAGAAAACAGTAGGGATCATTGCTTTTGATGTTTACAACAGCCTTTTTGTCTCTAATAAACTTGGGTAGCTGTGTGTAAGTGGAGGAACCACCTCGCAATGGTACATATCTGTTTATATTCACTGAAAGATTTACGATTTCAACTAATGACCAGCCAGAATCTTTTTCCTGGAACTCTTCAGTCTTTACCAATAACTTATCTTTTACATGTTCATTGAACCACACATTTAAATCTGTTGCTCGTAGGATGATTTCATTTTTGGTAATAAAAAATTTTTTCTCTTCAATAATTGTATCACTTTTTACTATGTTGAATTTACAACATAATACAACATTCACTTTTAAATTTTCTCCTTTCTGTAAAGCATTCTTTACTCTAGTGATAATTAGCTTTTTAGAGTCTACCAGAAAATGTAGCAAATCTTTGTGTTGTAAATTGATGACGGCCCCGGTTCTAATTCGTCCCTGAAATGCCGTTTCTAAATCTACCCACTGCACCCGATCGCTTCTTCTTTGTCTTCGTTGTTGTACACCATCGCCAGTTTTATGAGAAAATTTAAATTTAGCTGTTAAAGATTTCAGAATTCCGATGGTTGATAATATTCTCATTTTTTCTCCAACTGTTGAAGCACTTCTTAATATTTTGTTTAGTAGCCTAATATTTCGCGTGCCAAATGTCAACCACTTCTCGATTTCAATTGATGAAGATTTATTTTCAAGAAGCCTATAAGCTCCCTCCATAATATCTATAAGCTTGAGACATCTTTCTGAATCCATTGTTTATAATCTTTCCTATTAAACGAATAATAACACGGTGAAGAATTGACTGCGTTCTCCAGTTTTGTGAGGACCCTTTTTATAGAACGCGAACGGATAAGTAATTTCTTCAATCCTTTAAGTTTGGTTTCAGTAGTGGAGGGGATAAAGAGGGTGAAGGGGGGGGGGGATTAACCTTTTTACGGAACACTCTTAGGGGACAACGAGTGAAAATTATTATTCGATTCCTTTGCCTAGAAGTTTCTACTATAACGTACAGAGGTCCATTGACTAAAACATAAATACTAATGGTGACAAATATTCGAGAGTGTTCGATCATGGTGATTGTTTATATATTCTTACGACTTTGACCAGTACGAGTATCGTAGTCTCATTTAGTCAGCAACTGACCAGTAAAAGAATCAGATAGTGTGTTCCATCAGTCGTAATTTGACTACAGTGCAAAATAAGTAAAGTGGTGAGTGTGTTCGAGATTTGTAATCAAGAACTAGAAACTTCTATAGAAAACAAATGAATAGTCTCTGATAATTTCTTTTTCTAGATTAAAATCCATTGTTTATAATAAAAAAAAAATATTGGACCAACTCAGCGGTGATTAAACCAGTGGCTGATTAAACAACGCTAGTCGCGATTAAACTAGCAAAAAGTGACAGTAAGTAAAACTGTTTCGATAAAAGGTACCTACAAGTTAAAGCAAAAAACAATTAAAATCGGTCGTCCATTTGAATCTGTTATAGAAAATGGAGACGGCTGACTTCTCAGTTACAATCCCAAATGAGTGGATTGCGGGGATCAATCAACACCAAATTGAGGAATTAGCAGATCTCATTATGAGCCTCATTCAAGTGATGAGATTGGCTCCAGATACTGCCGCTGTCATGCAGTATCAGGGGGTGACCGCTACCCTCGAAAAAACCGACAATGGACATTTTTTTAAAAAAATTTAAATTACTATCTGCAGTCAGCTCCTCCCCCTCATTATTTGTTATTTCGCTTTATATTTTTCATTGTATTTCCATTATAGTATTTTGCTATTTTCAATTTTTTTTGCATAAATTAATACAGGGGGATAATACATTCATATTATATGTACGATGGTGATAATAAAAAATAACGCCATTCGATTATATTTCAACTAAATCTTTTGTAAATCATACCCTGTGTATATATAGATATATAAACACTTGACGTCGAACCGCTACCGTGGCTCTTAATATATATATATATATATAGTAGAGGCGTAAAAATCAAGAGCTGTGCCAGAGTTTGAAATAACGCATTATAACACGTCCTTATCCCGAAGCAAATAATAAACAAAGCATGCGTATGAGAGAGCAAGGGCAGAGATTCGAAGAAAATATAAACTAAGTGTGTATGAGTGAGAGAGATATGGCGATACGCAGAGATACGTATAACTGAGTTGTTAGGCTTTAAAGAAATGAGGATTTTTTTTTTTTTATCTTTCATACTCAATACAGTTATTTGTTTTTTTAAATGTAATCCTTTTATTCTTATTTCAAATGGGCTTATAGCAAAAGAAAACTCAAGATAATTTTTATTTTTTATTTTTGGTCAATGGGTTTAATAATCACACACATTTGATACAACTTCATCTCCAAGTATTTATTTACCTTTCATTATTTGAATTTTATTTGAATTGATATAATATAAATTCATATGATAAATAATGTGTTGAATACAGTGTTTACATTATAAAAGATTAAGTACAAGATTACGTAATCAATTAATGGTGTTACATAAAAGTACAGGAAGATGTAGGTTAAATCATATATTTTCACTTGTAAATATTTATTACAGTATTTAAATATTATAATATCACTTATAAATATTTATTACAGTATATTGGTGGAAAGAAATTATTTATCATTAATTTTTTTTTCTGTCAAATATTGGAATTCGATTTGGTTATATTCTCCACCCTGATACTCCATCTGCAAACGAACCTGGTGGGCTGCACTTGTCAATTCCTCCAGGTAAATTGCATCTTCGGTCAAGACCTTAGCTATTCTAGCAGGTAAGAACACACAGAATTTGCCATTGAGGTCAGCTATTATTCTGATTCCATATTTTGTCTGCACGGTACGGAGATCGTTGACTATGTACTTTTTGCCCACTTTCAGTTCAGACATCTTCTTAGTCGGAAGAAAGTTGTCCAATCGCCCCACTTTGTTGATTTTCGATAGATCCATGTTATTTTGATATTAAATCCAAACTTTCCAATTCTTTCGTAAGTTGATTCACTTGCAATCTCACTTCAAGCAAATTTTGCACCTCTTTAATATTTTTCAATAGTAGCTCCAATCTTTCTTTTAATTCACACCGTTTTTTTTTTTTGGATGCTTAGCATCACTCGAAGAACAATTGTTGAATGTTTCAAGAATCGAACTTCTCGCCCTTTATAGCTAACCTCTGGCAGGAAATCATCGAAACTTCGAGAGGGCTGTCATCGTGTACCCCCACCCCTATGCGTCTACCAAGGTTAGGCATATTGTCTTTAATCTTTCACACGTGGAGTATAAACAAAATTATTTGCGTCCAATTTTTTGGAATTATAAGTTTTGCATGTAAGAGGGGCGTATAAGCTATATCACACACACAGCCGATATCACCTTATTCTGTTTATGTTATAAATCTTGCCACTGCGTATTTGAAATTTGATACCGTTTATATATACCGATACATCTTTCACACGTGCAGTATAAACATCCTGTCGTCTTGTCGCCCTCATTACCCTCCGCTGACCCTGATCCTCAATGACATTGACGTCATTATCGAACCTTCGAGAAGGAACGACCTCTATCTTGCGACTCTCATTGACCTTGACGTTCATTGATCCTGACGTCATCATCGAACTTTCGAGAAGAAACGCGTGACGTTATCATCGAACCTTCGAGAAGAGACGCGTGACGTCATCATCGAACCTTCGAGAAGGAACAACCTCTATCTTGCGACTCTCATTGACCTTGACGTTTCGAGAGGGGACGCATGACGTCATCATCGAACCTTCGAGAAAGTTCCAGAAGTTTCTGGAAGGTTCTAGAAGGGGTTCGTGTCTTGGCTAAGGGGTCGGTAAGTGTCGGTAACAGGAATCTGTATCTAGAAACCCCCTTGTATATCTACTTATATGATCCTTACAACTTTGATACAGGTGGTACGGCAAATTTTTGCCCGGCAATATTACTCACTCCGAGCCTCGGGATTGGCGTTGAATGCGACGAGGGCAACGTTGGGTCTCGGCCTTCGTATTTTATTTTCTCGATTTTCACATACGCATAGCTCGCGTATCCATAAAGTTTTATGGCATGTTCAGAGCTTTCCGTGTATGAGTCTATTACGAATAATAATAATATTTACGCCGATATACCAACTTTTTGAAGCTGACTATGCGCTCTGAACAAAACTTACCACTAGCCCCGCAGCGCCTTTTTGTATGTATTACCTTGATCCTCCCATGCGTGTGTATGCGTTCGCTGGCTCGTATGTGCACTCTAGGCTCTTCATGTGGTATTATAGCCGCCCTATACGAGAAGCCAACTATGCATTCTCATGCTCGAGTGAAAATACAGAACGAGTAAGGGGCGGCAGAAAAAATGCGGAACATTTAAACCTATCGGGCTATTCCGAATACGAGCAGCCAGGATTATATTCACACATGGATATTGAAAAAAAAAACAGAATATTTTACACTCGCTGTGCAGCTTTTCTTCGAAAACATATGTCGCTTAATTCGCACCATAATATTTTTATGATGAGAATAAATCATCACAGAATTATTAATTGTTATGAATTTTTTAGACTTCCAATATTGCAGGTTTTATTTATTAGTCATTTTTTCGGAGTGGTAATACGAGGGTATCCAAAAATTCCAAATTCTGTTGAAATTGAAAAAAAAATTATTATTCCTTTTTATTTTACAGAAAAAAATTGAACAAACTAGTTAATAAATTAACCACTAATCGGTCACGTATCATAAAATATCCCTTTAACCATTATATACAAATTTAATGATTTTCTAGATTTTTAATTCCCAATTTCGCTGGATAGAACGTAAATAACACAAGTAACATTATGGTTTTGGTAATTCACGAGTGAAATTTACAGGAAGATTCTGTCAACATTTCTTACAATTTTGAGGAAAAAACTGAAGTTAAACTCATCCAATAGTTTTTTACTTCGTTAATGTTTATTTTTCGACTTCGTGTATTATACATTTTCAAAATATCATAATCTTGTCGAAGTCTAGCTGCTGGGTACTGGCTACGGACCACTCGTTGATGGTCTTGCTTATCTATACGCGCAACAGCATTTTAGTTTGCTCCGATTTGTCTTTATATTATTACTATATATATATATATATATATATATATATATATATATATATATATATATATATATATATATATATATATATTAATCCCGGAGCTATACGTATTTTGACGAAGGTTCGACATTTAAGGAGTGTGATAATGGATTCTCATACGCTTATACGATTACGTGCTTTCACCTATATCTTCCTTTTTCCCTGTCTACTCCTACGAGGAGTCTCGAATTCGATTAATGTGTTTTATGACAGCGGTACGTAATATCCGAGACTCCGAACTCAACCCACATCCGCGACGCCGAGTCTTATTTGAGCTTGATCTCCGACGATCTCTACGGTAGAAAGCAATTATACCACGGTTCGAGAACCGGTTCTTTCTTCGCAATGTAATGCAATCTGGCTCTTCAATTCGTTCCTCATCCTGCGTACTCGATATAACTTGTTAGACATAATTAATTACGAACAAGAATTTCAGTTGTCAATGCGTGGGCAGGTTCGAGAAAATTGATTATGAACGGCGAACATTGTAAAACTGATAATAAAAAAATAAGCTAGTTCGAAGTTTCGTTGAATGATTCGTTCAAACTATCTCGCTTTTTTGTTCATTAACTAGTTTTCAAGGAGAAAATAAATTACCAAGAATATGTAAATTTGTCTGGAAAGCAGTCCAGTTTTGATCCAACCTTAAAAGAGATTAATTTAATTAATCCTCACAAGGCGGCTGTCGAAGTATGTAAGTCAATGGCAAATTCGATATTTTCTTTTTTACATTTCCATGGCTGCGTTGCTATAACATAAATTCATTTCCAACTGAACGAATTTTTCTACAGTGACTCAACACACTCCGATTTTCCATCATTTCGGGTTTTGAAAAAGTCATAATACGTATAAGTCATAATACGTATGAAGGCTACAATATAATTACAAGCGAAAACGAAAAGGAGACCAAACTGTGCAAGAAAAAAAAAAGAACTCGGAAGAATCGTAGAAAGAATACAAATAGTCGCAGTTGAAAGAAGAGACAAACGGCTCAAAATAGAACTCTCGAGACTTTATGATGTATAACCCATCGTTATCCGTTCGCTTTTTCCTTCTTTTGGCAGAAAGAACATTCTCGGAAAAATCGTGGCAGTATATACGCAGTGAAAAAGTATAAAAGCCTATAGTCTATATATTTATATAGTTCGCATTACTGAATAGTACGGGGAAAAATGGGCCATGGAAAGAATGAAAAGATATGTCTCGGGGATCAAAGGAGAAACTTGACGCGATTGCGGAAGTCTATAGAAATAAAAATCTTGCCCTCATCACGAGAGAAAAATATCGGATGGTGAATCTTTATTCAAGTATACACAAACATACCATTTGAACAATATTTAAATCTGAATTTGTGAAAGATGTTTCAAGTCAACAATCAAATACCACAAATGAATTGTTTAACCATTGAGTTAAAAAATAAATCTCAATAATTATTCAGTTTATTATCGTATCAGTAATTATTATTTACAAAAAAATCATTTTCATCACTGAGAAAAAAATATGGTATTTCTGACTATATTTCAACTATACAGTATGTTTCCCTGAGGTGACAGAAATATTTTATGGTCACTGTAATCCACCTAAATATAGTTTTATTTACTATATTTCAATAATCGAATATATTAATTACACATGTTAATTGCAACAACGACATTTTTACATATAAAGTTAAGTATCTGCTACTAGTGGATACTAGTATGTCGTACAAAATATGTAGATCTTTTCACTATCAAAAACAAATCACCTAATTATAGGTATAGTCAGAAGTACTATACAAGATACCATTAATAACTTTCCTGATGTTATACATGCCAATGACGATATAGTGAAATACAAGAAATCATATAGGGATGGGAATCATCCTATACCGAAATTGTTTTAATTTAATTAATTTAATTTTCTCTTACTTTATTAACGGACAACACCACTGTGACCCCCTATTTTTTTCACATTTTTCAAGAATTTTTTTTGTGGGAAAAAAAAGAGATATTCGAAAAAATTTTTTTGGGTTTTGTTCCTTGTTTATTAATGTAACAAAAAACATTTTTTTCACATTTTTCACGCCACATGGTGGCGCTGGGGAAGCTCTCGCGTCATCTCCGCTGTGGTTCGCGGCACGCAGCAGAACTCTCTTCAACGTCGATCTGAAAAAAAAATAACGAGTGTTTTCGTTAATAATATGATATTTTGAAGAGAAGTACATAGGGATTTGGAAAAATATTGATTTTTAAAAAATAGGCACGCCTTTGAAATTAAAGAATGATTTTTGAGCAAAATTTCTCCTCGAAAATAGGCTATAACTTTTATAATTATTGAGATATCGAAAAAATCTTATGTACTTCTCTAGATAATCTACTTTTATTGATACAGTAAAAATTTGAAGTCGATCGGATAAAAATTGCACGAGTTCGGCTGCGTGCCGCACTCAAAAAAGTGGTTTTGAGAAAAACGCGTTCAAAGTTGGGACCCCGAGCATCGCGGACCGCTGCACCGCTCCACGAAATATTCAATATCTACGAAAATAATTATTTTTTCGACCCGGGTCCAACGGCATTTCAATCTTAAAAGTATTTTAGATTTTTTAAAATGGTTTTCAAAAAATCGATTTTTTGAAGCCGTCACAGTGGTGTTGTCTGTTAAAGGAAAATTACATCTGTTTTAAAAGTCCAATCATTCCAAAAAGACCAGACGCGATTTGCGATAAAAAAGAAAAACGTTTATATTCACACTGTGTATATTTACATATTTTTTCTGTGGGTCTGGATCGAACTGCCTAACGGATTTCATACCTAATGCCTACTTACCTAATTCGGGACCCTAACCACTAAACTATCGACTACTACGGAGTTCTTTGGAATTAAATTTCATCTATAAGCTATACATATTAGTGCACTCGGATTGAAAAAAAGTAGATTGCAATAAAAACGTGTATCTCATTGTTCTCAAGATCACTTAATCCCAATTTAGAGTCGGAATTTTAATTCGTTGGCGGAACCATAATCACTTGAGTTATCAATACAAAAAATCCAAAGTTCCGAAAATTTGGTGACGAAGTCATCGAATTGCTAGCAAGAATAGCTTTTTTTACAGTTACAGTGACCATCTTAGTTGCTAGTGGCCAGTAGCTATACCAGTTACAGTAAGCATAGTAGTTGGTAGTGGCCAGTAACCATTCAACATACGGCCCTGATATGCATGTACCATTTTCTTGCGATGGTTGATGAAATATCTACTTAGCAGGCTGGATCAAGAGCTAGACTCGCATTTCAATGTTTTTGAGTTCAATCCCACCGAGCGGCCTTTTTTTTATTAATTGCATGCATAAATTATTTTTTTTTCTTTTTTTAGATAGGCACGTGGATAATTAATTCTAGATATTATTACAAAAATTATTTTGCTACACGTCTATTTAGAAGGAGAAACGGATGCATGAATGCAAGCAATTATAAAAAAAAAATTAAGTCCGTTGGGTGGAATCGAATTCAAGATCATTGCATTGTGAGTCTAGCACTGATCCAACCTGCTAAGCTGATATTTTGTAAATTAATGAAAGAAAATGGTACATGCTTATCAGGGCCGTACTGTTATTGTAACTAGTATGGTTACTGGCCATTAGCAATTAAGATGGTTACTGTAACTGTAAAAAATAGCTATTCTAGCTAAAAAATAAAATTGGTCGTAATGTTTCGTTGATAGTTACTGTCGTAAAGTATTTTAGTGAGATTTACTTACCGAAAATTAATAATTACTATGTAAATAGTGTAAAGGTGATTAAAATTGCGATGGTCCGATCAGAATGAAAATATGCTACTGTTGATCATATTTTTGTCTACATGGCAACTTGTTCATAGTTTTGTATTTACCATATTTTGTATTGTTAAACTTTTTACCACGACTAATAGTACTTTTTATCTAAGGTATTGTTATATACACCATTCAGATCGTATGTTCGAATGAACATATCAATTATAGTTAAGTTAACTATAATATGATATTTCTGTCAATACATTATAGTTAATTTTACTATAACACATGTTAGTTTACTATAACTATGTTAGTTTGTGGGAATATGCCATGGTCTTTTTTCTCAGTGAGCTATTATTTTTAGGCTAAAATCGCTCACTTAACACACCGATTATTTTAACAAGAATAAAAAATATAGAATAGTTAGAAAATAATTTTAAGCAAACGAAATGACGAACCAAAACTATTTAGAAAAATTCGAAAATACAATACCCTCCAATATTTTCCCAGTCCCGTTGATATTCATTATAATCATTTCCCCAATGACCATTGATGCGTAATCCTTCATTTTGATCACCGACGAGAATCACTGTGGAAAACGTCTCATCGTTTTCATTTCTTTCATAAGAAAACTCCAGAGCTTCCTTAAAGATTAATAAATCGTCTCTAAACCAGCTAAAGCTTTGCTCAAAAAAAAAGTAGAACCTTTCGATTAGGCTTTTTTCAATCATGACAGAGAAAATGCTAGCGAGAAGAAGCACAGTTACATGCAGAAATACAACTAAAAACCTAGGGAAATGTGTGTGCACCCTGTAAAGCTGTAACGTACGAGCTGGAAGAATTTCTTTTTGGTATATGTAAGCTCCCGCCGAGCATTTTCTCCGGAAAGGATGATTGTACAAAAACTTTAAGGTAAAATAGCTGATGCAGACTAGCCAAATGAGCCAAATGAGCCAAATGAGTACTAAATTTTCAAAAATGTAATAATTCAATGAATTGGCGGTTGATTTGTATTGGAGCATGTCTTAATAACCTAAAAAAATATTAATAACTGGCGGTTGATTTATATTACAGCATGTCTTAATAATCTAAAAAAATATTAATAACTGACGGTTGATTTATATTACAGCATGTCTTAATAACCTAAAAAAATATTAATAACAATAGATTTCAAACCTTCAACTGATATATGCAAAATTCCACGAAGTCATATTTTCATCAAGATTGTTCAAAGAATAATCCATATTTTTCAACCGATTTTAATGCATTCCATCTTATTTTGTTCCTCAAGAGATCCGCTATGAATTCACCGTGTAGATTTTTTTCTGAGTTTCATAGTTTTACTATTGTAACCAATTGTTTAATTGGCTAAAAAAATGTTCATAAACTAATTCCTGTAATTTTTATATGAACATGTTTAGAAAAAAACCTACACAGTGAATTCGTAGAGGATCTCTTGAGGAACAAAATAAGACGTATTGCCTTGAAATCGATTGAAAAATACGGATTATTTTTTTTTAATCTCGATGAAAATATGACATCATAGAATTTTGCAGTTACCAGTTGATGATTTCGCAAATCCATCGTTATCAACAGTTTAGTTAAGAACTGGGGTAGTCTGGACCCCCTGTAGTCTGCACATTATTATAGAGAAGTGTATAAATTGAGGATTAGCATACATACTTACGTAGCTAATGCATCGTTGTTTGAAAAATTAAAATTACTTGAATGTTAAGATTCTCAAAGGGAAAACTTTCATTTTATATAGAAATTTACCAGCTGTGGGTTGTAATTGCCATTGTCACAATGGTGCGATTGTCGTCTTCTTTTCTCTTAGCGTGTCGTTCACGTGCCACAGATTTGCATATCCCGGGGTTAGCACCTCCAGCTGTTGATGGAAATGGTGATCTTACCAGTTCTGAATATTAAAATTTAGTGAGGAATCAAGAGCGAAATAGGAAAGGAGCGAGAGAAAGCTTACTCGCCATAACGAGCGAAGTGAGCGGCAACTTATGGAGTGGAGTTCTGAAGCGGGAGGACAAGGTGACGAGACGAGAAGACCTGAGCCACCAACGCCAACACCAGTTGTTCTGCGATTCCCATTTTCGAGTTTAACTCTCTCGAGTATTAAGCGAAGAAAGAAGGAAAGGTTGAACAGTGGAAGAAAATAATGCTGCACTGCCAAAATATATAGTATTACACGAACCGAGAGAGCGATTGCACTTCCGATTGACGGATTGATCGCAGTTTATTTCTACGCAGACTGCAGCTCCCTTTCCCTAAAACTCTTCGCTCTCTTTCACCCTTCTTTATATTTCTTTTTCTCAGTATCTTTTTCTCACACGTATCCTTACCTATACGTGCTCTCTTAACGAGGTGATTTATCGTTCGAACCACCGAAAATCCCTTTCCTTACGTTTCGACGTTCAGAGCTGAAACTTCCAACGGATCAGCCACCCTTCAATCTCGATCGCAGGTAAATGATAACGATATCTTGCTAGAATATCTTTAGCCTGATAGAGCATCGAAACTAGGACGCCTGGTGAGATTACTCGTACAAAATGACTTTGAACTCACAGAATGCCTACATTTTAGGATTTCATTTTTTTTATCTTTATCGACTTGGTAATGATCACAATCCTTAGACAATCGAAAAAACGCGTATGGTGATACAATAAGTATGTAAAAGTATGTGTATATATATATATATATTATATATATATATAGGTTTATATATAAATCGAATTTATACATGCGTTTCGTACATATTTTATATACCATGAACATCTTAATAACGACATTTTATTGTCTATGTACAGACATCGATAAACTTTGGCCTCGTCATATCGTTTGAGTGTGTTGCAATCAATGTTTTTTTCTGTCATTCTCTGCCACAATAGAATATTTAATTTTGAACAGCTGCAACATCAATAAGAATTCATTTTTTTCGTTTGCTTCTCTCGAAAAACATTGTAGCTTTTCTCCCTTTGTTTGTTCATCCTTTAGATTCGTTATTGGAGCATCATAGCGATAGCACAGAAAACTCGTGCATAGAATGGGAGGAGTAGAAACGGAAGATGGGGCGATAATAGTAGGATGAAGGAAGTATGATTTCATATACAGCTTTCTTGAACACGTGAACTTCTCGTGTAGATATCGTGGGTACGATGAACTGGAAGTGTGCTTGGTCTTGCCGGACTGGTTTCGTCCAGTCGATCCACGTAGTCGTTTGGACATATCCACGCGGTGTCCCTTGCATGTAGCACTGATGAGGGCGATGGATACCCATAATCCACGAGATGATCACTTAATCCATCTGTTTTCGTCCGCTCAATCTTAGGGGTATAATTCGGCTCGAATATGACGGCCCTTCGTTCAACCTTGTTTGGTATTACGTCGGGATTTTCCTCCGTTGGATCAACACCTGGCTGCAACTGCATCTGCTGCTGCTGATTATGATCCTTACTCATTTCCGTTGCCATCGGATCTCTTGTTGTGTTCTTGGGAGCTTGATCTCTCGTATCATTGAAATTCCGTAAATCCTTTGTGTCACGGTGTGATTCTTTGCATGGTACGAGAGGAATGATTGATCGGTCTTCCTTGTTCTCACAGTGAACCACGTGAGTTTGGGTCTTGATGGGCTGCATAGGATGATTACGACGATAAACCGTCAAGGTGATTCCTACGATAAGGATGCATGCTGCAGTTATGCCACCGGCGAAACACGCTACCAGAAGACTGTAGTCTGAACTTTTTTCGGCTGAACCTCGACCTGCCGAGAGAACAAGAAATAAAGAAGAAAAATATAGATTTCTCGTACAACAAACAACGCACACGAATACGTGTACGGAGTGTTAGGCAAATCGATAACGAGGTCTCTTCATATTTCTCTGCCCCCACACAAAAGTATATCCTTCCTTTCTGTCTCTATCTCATTTTCTACTTTTCCTTCCATCATCCAGAACTTAAGAAGGCGAATGCCCGGGGCTGAATTTTCTGTAAACGTGTCTGGTGAACAAATCTTTTCACATAAGTATCTACACCTTATTCTATTTCTACGTCCCCTATAGTTTTCTATTCGACGATGAGAACAAGCTAGGAGATGGTAAATGTGTCGAATACAAATAGCGAGGCAAGTCTACGACTATTAGTAAAAAGGCTAAGGATTAATTCGTCAATTCTTTGAGAAAAGATTCTAAATGATGATGGAATTCCCTAACTCTAGAATTATTCAAACGGATGGAAGCTTGTTAACGTTTCTATCGTCAGATTAATTTGGAGAATTTTATTTACAGCCTTGTATCACCCGATTCCTGAATTGCTATTTCTATTCAAGAGAGGTGGAGCATTCAAGATTATCGATCATGAACTATCTCTCAAATACAATGTAGATGGGTTTCCCGTCAACTATTTTCGACACCATGCACGAGGTGGAACTTATCGTCCTTTGAATACCGCAAGTACTACGTTTAATCTAAATCTACTGTTCTTCATACAAGGGAAGGACCCTAGGTTCGTTGGAGCTTTATAGCCATACAACTTCTATATCCATGT
>OZ022416.1:6380943-6452401 GCA_963989365.1 Rhimphoctona megacephalus | reverse complement strand
GCGGACACGCTATAGTGCTACTGATCGGAAGAGAAGATTAAATGCAAAACGAGCAAAATCGACTTGAGAGATTCGAAGCACATGTATTACGTATCACGACTGCAATGACTCTTCGGTATTTAAGGTTAATTAAAAATTGAGGATAATTAATGAACGATATATCATAGTAGATATCGGAGCAACTGCTTGACGTCTCGGAAATAATGGCATAATAATGGCTTTCACAACGATAACTTTCATTATGAATTCTAATGGGAAGGATATATGATTACATCTCAGGACGAACTCACCTGTGGTATACATTGCGACGCCCTTCAAAGATACGGGTTCCAACGTTACCGGATGACTTCGTCCTTTGGCGTTGACGGCGTACAGCAGCAGCCGATAATTTCGCCCTGGTTCCAAACCTGGCACTTCAAAAATCGGTCCACGGTAATCACCCATCAAAATCGATTTTTCACTGCGATTCGCATATATCGTGTTTATGTGGGATACACTCTCTTCGTTGTAGACTTCAAGCTCAAAACCCGTCAGTGGCAGACCCCCATCGAATCCTTCGTTGCATCGAACTATTAACCAATCGGCCTCCTGCGAATCCTTTTGCTTGAATTCCTCGTGCCCTGATTGTAGCAATTCCGCAGGAATGAAAAAAATATTTTTCAGATTTGCTCTAAAACTTTTAAGATTTAAAGATTCACTTTAAAAACTCAGAATAAGAAAAAAGTCACTTGTGAGCTTGGCTTCTGGACATTTAAGATGAAATAAGAAAGGACATCAAGTATTTCTATATTGAATTGGATTGCATGTTTTTCGAAAAAATAAATAAGCTAGGTTAATATTTAACAGGCTTGCGACTTTGTTCAAATAATTAAATTTCAGAAAATCGTCATTAATCAGTTCGATGATGTGTTCGGTAAAACTTTCAACTACTTCAGTAATATTTTTCTTTATCCCGAAAATAATGACAGTTCGAGAAATCTAACTGACCATTAAAAATACACATTATCTGCACAATTACTGTTGAAATTCAGCCTCACTGGTTTTACGGTTGAAGGTACGAAATTCTGATCTCAGTTTGAATTGTAATTGTATAATGAATCACTGATCGCTATTGAATAAATAATTTACGTGCACCCGGTCATTTGCCATTCTATTCGTTTGTGACGAATTCGAAATCAGTTATTCATTCACTCTGAATTTGTAATTATCATGAAATCTATGCATTATTAAAACCCAGGGGTCCTACGAATACTTTGACATACGCCCATTGACAGCCACGCACATGCACGTAGTCTGCAGCTTACGATGACACAGTATATACGTTTTTTAAATCGTGTGAACCGTTTTAATTATATATAAGAAAAAATAACCATATCTGTTTTCAGAATGGTTAACATTGGGCATAAAAATCACTACCCAACAATCACTGCTGAGATCAATTTCAAAATATTCCGTAACGAATAATATTACAGATATGTCATGTAATTGTTATCACAGAGCCATAACTTTTCCGTTTCAAACATAAATGTGATGAAGTTCAACGTCCCATTGATATGTTTTAGCTACATCACAAAAGATGTAAGTTTTATGTAGTCAAGCGGTCCTCCATGCTACCTCCGTCTTCGTGGTGGAGATAATACAGAAAATTATGAACATCACGAATATGTAACATTAATACGTAAAAATTTCGTCACAGGAGTACCAGATATTTACATAATACCATGATGCGTATAAAATTGTTACAAATCGATGCGGTAACAATTACAGAACATCGTGATATCCGCATCCGGTATGATAGAGTACGTAGCAAATACATAATATTTGTTACATGAATGTTACAAGATATTAATACGCAACAATTTCGTCACATGAGTACGAGATATTTACATATGATAAAAACTTGAAAACTTATTACGAGACGACCCGGTAAAAATTATAGAACAGCGGTGATATCCTTATCTAATAGGATATAAAATGTTGCGGTTACGTAGAATTTGTTACATGAATGTTAATAAGAAAGTCCTATTGACGGACCATTTTTATAGATTATGTGTCATTCGCAAATAACCAAAAAATGCGGAAAATATATCAATTTCCTGTAATTATTACTGAGCTCACACGTAACAATTTTATTTACATATTTTGGTCATACATAATTAACTTATGTATGTGTTGCACGCGACCAATATAGGTTAAAGTTTAAAGAATAAATGAAATCCAGTCCTCCTTCAATAAAGTTCAGGATACATCTCTATCGTGATATAGTGATACTGGAGTTTTTCAACCTTATAAGTTTTTAAAATAGAGCAATAAAAAAATTAATTAAAAAGTTTTAAAAATAAAACAATAAAAAAAATTTAGAAGTACCCTTTATCCATGTGTTGTTAATAAATTCTTGATGAATCTATATATTGTCAAAAAATATGTATATTGGAATTCACAGTGGTATTCTCATTGGATAACTAAGAATTGCCAAGGAGACAATAACGTAATAGGTAGCGTGCGTGTTCATTAAGTCAGGAATAATCAGAAGATCGGTTCAAATCCTTGTGTAAGCAGAACATTTTTTCCGCAAAAATTAATATTAGCAATAGTGAGAATAAAAGAATATAATGATCTTTGAAGAAAAACGGAATTCTAAATGGAAAACAACATTATTTTAAAAAATTTTGGGCTTTTTTGTGGATGAGGAAAACAAAAGGGACTTCTGACGCAACTGTTACTCTTATATATTATTGGTTATGAAAAATTTACATGAAAAATACGGAATTATGTTTCCAGCGCATGGGTATGTAAAATACATGTAACAGTGAAATCACATTAACTTCATTGTTACGAATATTATACATAAGTGTTACATGTTTCGTAGCAGTTATATGTTTGAACTGAGTATGTTATATGATTGTTACTCGCAGTTTTTTCATAACCGTGATTTGTTAAAAGGATGACAAATTTGAGAACAAGCTCTCTTCATTCATGGAACTGGTGATATCAGTGTTATGACCAATGTAACAGCTATTACTAAAAATTGTCGTAAATGTTTTCAAATTGTATTTGCTGGGTAACTATATCCTCAGGGAGGAGACAAATACGAACACCAGATCAAAAAAACTATAAAAAAATATTCGTATAATAATTATTGCTTTTTTTTATCTCTTGAATAAACAAGAATAGCCATGTCCAAAGAAAGAAGAATCGAAAACTGAGTGTGAACAACATGAAGCAATATTTCTTTTTCCAAGCATGATATTAAGAGTTATAGCGTAAGATTTCAACAATCAGCCTGAACATACTAACCCATTCGATAAGCGTACGGCCCCGTCGATTGAACAGCGGTACAATTCTGTAATGGATAGGGTTTACCAGCGACGATTATCTGAAAGAGACACGGGGTTCTCTGTGGGCCGATTCGATTGGTTGCCGAGCATGAGACCGTGCCGTAATCCATGTCGTCGTCCGGTGTGTAATTCAGTCGTGATCCATGCCAGTGATTGGTGATACGTTTTAGCGGCTTAATCTGCGTAAAACGATTGGACGGTACGTTCATCAGTTCCCCAGAATTGTTGAAGGTCCAATGAAAAGTTATCGGCGGAGGTTTCGACTGAACGCCACATACGAGTGATATCGTTTCGTGTTTTAAAGCACCAACGACCTGAGCAACCGAACCATCTTTGCAAATAGGTGCGTCTGGAATATGGGTATTAAATGGATGCTTGTTTGAATGCACTTCTACCTGAATTTAATTATATTGTGATAAAAGACTCATTCGAGTCATTTTCGCAAAGTTGATCAATAGCTTACACATCACTTCTAAAGTCACTGGTCTACTGATGGCAGATCCCTCTACGTTGGCAGCCATACACGAGTATTCACCAGCCGATGTTCGTGTGACTCTCTGAAGGACCAAAGACTTTCCACTTGGCAGATATATTCCTGCAGTTGCGTTCTGATGAAGTTCCTTGCCATTTTTAAACCAGCCGAGTTTGTAAGCTCCAGGATTGGCTTTGACTTCGCACTCGAAGTACACATCGTCGCCCTCATTGATGTCATTCGGACGCAGACTCGCGCCGAATTTTATTGTCACGACTGGGACGTCTGAAAATATTTCTCCCTATTAGAGAACTCCTTCATGCAGAAGTGCCTTCCTGAATGGCATCTTTGTCTTCTGCACTTTTATTCTTACAATGTACAACCAGATGCCAGATATCTTCGAGTGCGCTATCAGGCACGCTTGGATTCTCGGCACGGCAGGTAAGGAACTTGTTGTCATCCTCGATGGTCGCTACGTAGCTTAGTGTACTTCTTGTCATATTCCCGCCCTCTGCGAACTATTGAGGAATTCTAAAAATCTAACGAGAGCCAGTGCACTGATGTCGATTTTTTTTTCAATTAACTTAAAAGAAAGATGGATTTGAATTTCGTTGCTTTCCAAAGCATTTGAGTAAGTGTAATTTATCGTAGAATACAATTTTGAATGTGTAGGTGTTGTGTAGACTCTGTTAATATTTGAGGATATTCACGTTTCTCGCCATGTGTTTAACTTGGTGGGGACCCTTCCACCAGGTGATGACCGCTTCTGGAACAGAACCTGTCGTTGTACATTCCACCTCGTAGGTCTGCAGTGCTGACAGATGATGCTGTTTATTCGTGATGTTGACCTCTAGTGGTTTCACTGAACAATGAAATATTACTATTACCTATTTATCTTCTTTGTCCTCCTTGATGAATCAATCAACATTTAGCTAAATGACGACTTGCAACAAAATCCATTCGGAAATCATACTCACGGTTAACATCCAAGACGATCTCCGAAGAGACGGAAGATATAAGTTCAGTGTTGCTCGCCCGACAAATCAGTCTAGCTTCGAAAAATTCCCTAGACACTTTAATGACGTCGAGTCGATTGACTGTCACATCATTGGTCTCTCTTTTATACGTCAAATCGAGAAGTTTACTCTCGAGGTACCAGGTTACTTGTGGTGGTGGTCTTCCACCAACGACTTCGCAAATAAGTGACAATTCACCACCTTCGTTAAACGGTTCGAGTATTTTCGTGGATAATCGTTTGGCGTTCGCATATATAACCGGTTTCTGAGGCGGTACTGCATGGTTATTTTTGTAACAGACAAACGAAGAGTATTTTGATCTGACATTTCGGCTGCACATCGTTTAAATAAGAAATTATTTTCGATGATTGATCCAAATAATGCTTTCGAAAAATAATATTTTTTGTTTTTTATCCCACCCCCTATTTTTTAATATTTTTTAGGTGGCAGATTTTATTTGGTTCGAAAACGTTTACGACGATTAGTTAATGAATAAGTAATTACATCAATTACTTATTCATTAATTAATCATCAGTAGATGCAGGTTATCATATATTTATACAGATACGTAAAATAAATCAGTGATAAGACAATAAATAATGAACTAATTATTAACAATCCTGTTAAAATGCCATTGAGAATCCTGATCTATGAAGAATAAAATATCCCATTACATTTTTGCTCTTCCAATAGAAAATTACCACCATTGTCACGATATACTATTGTATTGTTTTAAAGACGAGGCGCGAAACGATAGGGGCATTAATTTCAAGGGTTAATAGATAAGACTCTTTCAACCAGGGTAAGTTCTCTGCAAATTGGATGCGGCTCCCTATTCGGAGATAACAGTTGGCTCTTGTTAGGTCTGAGAATTGGTTCACCGACGAGAAGCAATCGGATCAAGAGATACCAGGCCTGTGCTAGTCGCTCTGGAACTATCATAACACTGCTCACACTCTCCGAGGTTATTTTGACTTCTCAAAATTATCAATAAATGAGAAATGGGTTCGAAAAATTCACTTTTCAGAATATTTTTAATGCGTCGACGACGACTCTTCTGAGGTTGCGCAACTAAGACCTGTACACGGAAAATTTTATGTTTTTTCTGCGAGGTGAACAGTAACGTGTGTGATTTTTCAAAAAACTCTTTCTGAATAAGTTTCGTAATTAATCCCAATTAATAACCAAAAAAAATTGTGTAAGAAAATTACATAGAAAGATGGTACTACACGATTATGTGCAAAAAAACACGCGAATACATGCAACCTCTTTTCATTTTTTTTATCGTTCATTATCCGGTAGTGTAACTGTTGATAGATGTTACTAATGGTTCCTTTCGCAAATCATCGTTCCAATTACTCACTGTAGAAAAATTGTCGCTTCTCAATGTAATGAAATCATTATTCATTCAAATTTTTCTTGTCTTCAATTTATACCATCTATGTATTGTGAAGAGCTAGCTATGTTGTACAAACTTTATTTGTATGAAGAAATCTTTGAAAAAAAATCGAAAGTGTAGAATAGTGTGTTCCATCACTCATGCACCATTTAATCACTTGGGAGGTCTGACATACATAACATCGGCTCAGTGTACGATGCACCTGTTGCTTCAACCCTTATCTATTAATTAAGTGAAAATTGCATAGATTCCGGGGCGTTAACTGGTCATCCGGAATGACTCGATGGAATATTTAATAGCGTGAATCGTTTCTTCAACTTTATCTTGACGGCTTCTCGTTTATGTGCGATCTTTTGACGTATCCGGGGATGAGCTTTCATCCAATCAATCATGAATATTGTTGGTGTATTCGAAGAAAATCGAATTAAACAACGATAATATGCTTAACTATGCCTCACCTATCACAGTTAGATTTATTTTATAATTTTTTGTTGGGCTATCCTTGAAATCCACGCGACATCGATAAATGCCATCATCCGCTGGTTCGAGTGGATCAATCTCGAGTTCAGCCGGTTCCGTGGCACTTCTCATCGTAGCCCGATCACCGAATGCCTTTGGATCTGACCACGTCCTCGTTTGTTCAATGTTACGGCTGCGAGCATCCACGCTGAATATTGGGTGCCTACTGGTTTCCTCTCGGTACCACAGAACCATGGCAACCTCTTCGCCCTTTGTTGAGGGATCAATGTTACAAGGTAATCGAGCCTTGTATTCAGCGACTGCTGTCAACTCCAGTACCTCCGCTGTAAAAAACGTTTCAATAATTCATATATTTTTTTACATAAAATAGGCAAATCTTGTACATGAAGAGAAGCTACGAGTAATTTGATTCACTATTTAATAGTCGATAGATAACATTTTTTGTCGTTATGACCGAGTCCTAAGGATGATTTGACGTGGATAATTGACATGTAGTAATAATCAATCGACGGTATTAACATAAATGCTAGTGCTGCATAAAAATATTCTCAACGATGAGTTCATGAACAACACGACTGGGTTACATTTATTTACGAGGTTTTGTTCTCGAAAGACATATTTTAGTGGTAAGGTCATAAAGGTATATAAATGCCCAGCTTCCTCAGGGAACGAAAATGAATTTGAAATGAGCTTGGCGAGCTTTCTCGCGCTCAAACGTAGTAGCGGAACGACGCAGCATAGATATATTTGAGTCACATTATTATCGTACTATACCATAAAATATTTATATATAGGTATACAAGTTGGATGTAAGAAAAATAGAGCGAACGAGGGAGAAGAGAGGAAGACTTCCTGAAACTGTAAAGAATCAACGTTTTACCCTGACCGAGAAGAAATTGTTATCCAAGATCCCATGGTGCTCTTGAAAATCCCGCAAGCGGTTAGTTTCTCCATACCCCTAGTACCGTATGTATATATACATGTAGACCCACAGTATCTGCCCAACCTTCCTTACACGATTATATGGAAACTTGAGAATACATACACGTACGCACACGCTCACACGTACAAGTATATTTGCTCACTATCGTAGATTTTCTTCGTGCACCAGTAGTCACAAATTTCTACAGTTTTAGTCAGTATTTCCGGTTAAGGTGTGCGTGTACGAAGAGTAGTGGACCAAGTTACTGCAAATTGGCTGGAGCCTGGTCAGTTCAAATGTATACTACGTCTTTCCCATTAGAGAAGACCACATACAGATTTATACGGAGGCAGACACCCACATATAAGAATAAAAGAGGTGAAACAAAAGCACGTAATACATAGAATGAGAGCGCTATTATACCAGTCTCTCAAATTGACCGTACGGAAGAGAGTAGATCTGGTATTTACTAATCCTCGTGATCATTGACAGGTTAACGTTTCCAACTATTGTAATAAAGATTACTAAACGCGAGATACGTACATTCAACGTATCTCTTTTTTTAATTATGCCCACCCATGTAATATAATAATTCCTAAAGGAGGTACAAACTGAAGTGGAAAAGGAAAGTTAAAAGGAGATGAAGCGAACTCCATGGTGGGATAATTAATCGGTATACCCTCAGCCATGGTCTTACATACAGGTCCTGAAACGAAGGTGGTGGGGGTGGTTCGCTTAACGTCACTAAAAAGTAGTTTGGCTGGAAGCCACAAGGGTGGCGCTCTGTGCCATTGATATTTATATGGAGCGCATGCGTCAAAATCTTAACCTATCTTTTTATATATATACGTATATATATATATGAACGTTTGTGATGACAGCGAAAAAAAAATAAAATCAAAATAGATATGCATATCGTACATTGTATTCAGAAATGATTCCTTTGTTATCAACATTTAAAAAAAAATGAAATCATGGCTTATCACTCTTTAGACCCTTTTTAATTCAACCGGCTCTAATGAGTATGTACGAATTTTGTTCCAAATTATCACAAGTAACATCGTAGCTTGGTCGGCTAATGTCCGGCTCTCAATCACATCTTATGAGGTTCAAAACCTTTCTCTATCTTTTTTTTCTTTTTCAATAGATTTGTGTTCATGAAATAATGTTTTATTTTTTTCAACCAATTACATATAAGATTAGATGCAAAACACTGAAAAGGACAGAAAATTTTATAAATTCGAAAAAATTGATGAGGTTCAAAGACTTTTTTTTATTGGCGTAAAGGTGAAGAAAAAATTGAATGAGAGATTGAAAAAAATGTTAAAAAGCATAGAATTATTAATCCGATCTATAAAAGTATATTCACTGATCTGATTTTTGCTGGGTTTTTTTTTTTTATAAAAATTGTTTTGCATTCTTTGGGTTCTCTGCACGAGAGACACAGTTGTGATAAACAATTGTATACAATAATTTTAACCATGATGAAGCTGAATGGAGAATTAACATGTGTGTTATCTCGTAGCACAATTGCATAATTGCAGTCACTAACAAGGGCCATAAAGTCGAATAGCAATTAGCAACCAGCCTTTTTCAGAATGAAAAAATCACCGCAACTTGGGAAAGGGTGAAAGAAGAAAACAAAATGTTTGAATGGATACCTTTTTTTATTGATTCATCAAATTTGACAATTTTTTTACGGCGCATTTCTTCGTGACTTTCAAATTTTCTTGATGGACATTCTGCTTCATCCTTTATTGTATATAGTAAATTATAGAAGATCATATAGAACTTGAACGTCGACCAAACTTCATCAAGAGTGCGATCAAAAACATCGCGCCGTGATGAGTATTTAGCGAAGCAAGTCTCGACATGGCAAATTAGGTTAAAAAATCGTAAATAAGCGTGGATCAAACGTCCTCTCGATTTTAGGTCGACCAATTGCGATACTAAAGTCTTCATCGAAAAGTCTGATCTTACCGCTTCTTAGCAAATAATGCATTCGTTGTACATTTTCAATACCTGCCTGCACAGGTAACCTGTAGAAATCCACATAATTATGTTAAACCAAAAGATAAGGATGCCATTAAACGAAATCAAAGGTTGAACTCAATAATGTCTACAAATGTAATTATCGCATGCTATAGTAGTTCAAGTGGGGACCATAAGAGAAAAAAGTTAGTATAACACTGATACCTACAGCAGATTAGTAACATTCTTTTTTTTTTTATAAATCTTGGAGTAAAAAACCTGTCACATAGTAAATAATACAATCGAGGATAGGGGACAGGGAATAGTCATGATTGGGATTATTTTCTATAACATCGTCTGCATCCCAATCGTGCTGTTGCAAAATTTTGTCGAGCTTTGTTTGAAGTTCTCATCGATATTTAAAACTCTTTCCCTCGGACTTTTGCCCGTAGGCTGTCTTTAGATCCTGCAATGTAACCAGAAGCTGTGGCGAATGTTGTTTGGAGATGGTGCAGTTCCCATATTTCGGAGATTTTAGGATGCTGTACACCGACAGAAATTTATATAATTACAAAAATGTGGGGACGTTCGGGTGATCGTTGCAGCCTGCGGCTTGACGAATCGTCCTAAAGAATTTCTGAACAAACCGCGTACACGTATAAATTTACTTATCACAAGGAATCGTCCACATAAAAACTGAAAATAATTAATAATACCTCCAAATTGTCTTGATTAATTTTTCCTGCAAGAGATATTGGAAGTCAAATTTTTCGGTCAGGTAGTAGCACATATCCAAGATAGATCGGAGAGATATTGGCAACCTTTTAGATGTTTGCGTTGTTAGATAGTCATCAGCTGCTATCTCACGTTTTTTCACGGCCGTCTCCCACTCGTTCAACCATTCAAGAGAGTCTTCTAACATCTACCGTTAAAAAAATAAAATGAAACGTGTATGAAAGGAATTAAAAAGGAAGACAAATTACGCCAATTGAAATGGAATTTAAATAAACTATTTTTTCAATGGAATAAAAATCCAATGCATACCTTGAAATCCTTATTTCCGGGGATAAGTCCTTGGTTTAGAGATTTGCGGTTCAATACATCGAACATATCGTTCATACGTTGACAAAACTCAATCGTTTCCTCACATCCTTTGAATGGCCCCTCTGGGTTGTGGGATTGATAAAAACGTAATCTGTGAACTATCGAGTTACTAAACACCTATGAAAGCGCGATTGTAAAAAGAAAACATTATTTCCAGAATTCACCTATTTAAGATGAAAAAAAGAATGGAGCGAAAACTCTGTGTTGCGAGGCGAACGCGCATTTTTGATATGTTGTCTAGTGTAACGTATCGTTGTGTCAATTTTGGACATACCCTCGCATTTCCAGCGTGCTGAGTGTCAAGATTGAATAATGCACTTATATAGTCCCATCGTATGAAATCCTTCGACAATTTTACCTGTAAAAGCAGGGTAACAGTATTTATTTTATACTGATATTTTAGATAAGTATAATAATTTGTGATTTAAACTTTTTTTCACGTCAAACTTTCAGGAATAAGGTAAGTAATTTCTTCAAATAATTAAAGCAATATAATGGTAGGTATTAATTAAATTAAGTAGGCGCGTTTGCATTTTTTTAGGTCGCATTTCCAAGAATACATCGAGCAGCCAAGTTTTTTGTCAATAAATTGAATCTTCATAACGGTAAGCAATAACGAGGACAAGGAGACGTGCTTCAATACATTTTTTTTTATTTTTTTCACATCGAATTTTCAGGAATCTGGTAAGTATTTTCTTCAAATAATTAAATCAATGTAATGATAAGTATTAATTAAATTAATTAGGCACATTATACATTTTTTTCAGGTCGAAAATGTTTCCAGGGATAAGGTAAGTTTTTTTCTTTAATTAATTAAAGCATTATAACGGTAAGTGTTGTTAAAAATAATGAGTCATGCTACATTTTGTTTTCAAGTTGAGTTCCATGGCTAAGTAATGCAGGTGAGGCTGAAAATATTTTACAGCGCTCAAATTTATTAAGGGGACCGTATGGTCTAGAAATTTGAAAAAATCGATTTTTTTTTTTTCGATATGTCGAAAGTATAGTATCTCAAGAATATACTGTGAAATTTTCATGCGGAAATTCTCAATATTACAGCTTCTACAGCCCATAACGCAGGTAGAGAGCGGTCCGCGACACGAAAACGTTCAAAGCCTTATTGGACACAAAGCCTTACGGGGATGATTTTTTAGTTTGCAAAAAAGAATGTGTTTTGCATGTTAAAAAACGTTTGTACAAACATGCTGTTGATGCGAAAAAAAAACATGCACAAATAAAGAAAGCAACAAAGAAATTGACAGAAAAAGAAGAGGGAAAAAAGACACAGCGGAAATCGATAAATAAAACACCGAAGCGTCAACAATTGACGAATAAATTATTGCAAGAGCTGTCAACTTATTACGGTCTAGCAATTAGACGTAATTCAGATTCGACTGAAGGGATGAGAAGTGAAATATGGGCAGCATATTATCACAAAATTTCAACAGATGAAAATCCGCAACACTCGTACTGTCCTCCAGGTTCCGAATCGTGGTGCAAGTGGCGTCAAAGTGAGGCTGCAGGTACTTTAGACACCTACGAGCACCCACCTGCTCTGTGCGATGAAGCACAAGAGATATTAAAACCAATTTATGAAGAATTGACAGCAGAGACTTTATTGGAAAGGTGTATTGGCAGTAATACGCAGAACAATAACGAAAGTTTCAATGCTTGCGTGTGGCACCTTGCGCCGAAACATCTGTTTGCCGGAAAAAAAATCATTGATATTGCCACTCACATTTCCGCTTGCATATTCAATGAAGGATTTGCATCCCTATTGAAAATAATGGAGACCATGGGCATAACAATCGGGCCACAAGCGGAGCAACTAGCGCAAAACCGAGACGAGCTGCGAGTATCGAGCGCCAACCGTAGGAGCACGGACAACTCCAAAGAGGCTCGGACAGCTCGAAGAAATGAAAGGAGTGAGGAAATCTTGAATTATGAACGTTCCGAAGGAATCCTATATGGTGCCGGAATCGCGGATTAACTGTAAGTATTCAAAATTTGCTCAATTTTTGAAAATATCTGTACCTCAAACTTTAAACTCATTTATCTCGAAACGACTTTTTTCGGCACTGCGCAGGTGAAAACAAAAAAACTATTCAACCGAATCACTTGAAATTGGGATATGTTGTTCACAACATGTATGGCTATCGTTGGAACTACAATCATAATTTTATTTAAATAATTTCTTATTGTTTATACTAAAAAACTAGTGAAAAAAAACCCGATTTTACGAATTTTTTTTCAAAAGCGCGCCATTTTGTCAATTTTTAATTTTTTCGATTTGTTCTAGTCCCGACCATAACTGCACTCTTTCTGATTAAGAATCTTCTTGAATTTTGTGTTTCAGATGAGTAGAAGTCTCGGATCGATCTTCACCGTCCGGGTCGGATTTTTCGAGAGGGTCGTCTTCAATGCCAATTATATGATAATAAACACTGTTTTTAAAATTAAAAAAAAATTTTTTTGTATACTTAATAAAGGTAGTAATAAACCCGAAAAGTTAAAACATCGATTTTTAAATTTTTTATGGCAAAAAAAAAATCGTGAAAATAGGTGAAATTTTCGTGCTCTAGACCATACGGTCCCCTTAACTATTCATGCTTAGAGATAATGAAAATTTCTAAAAACTTACCGGCAATTTTTTTTTTTATTGTACAGTCTGTTCCGAATATATTTTATCACATGAGGCAGTAGATATACTAGGCCGGTTCTAAATAAGAGATTGAGGGGAAGTGCCCCCTCCCCCCACCCCTTCACCGCCACTCTCCCTTCCCCCCCTCCCCTTCTTCTCCGTCGCCCACCACTCCCACCCCCGTTCCGCCGAAATATAAGGGGTGGGCCTAGGGTGACGACTCTGCGGGGAGGGGAGGGGCTTAGGGCGAGGGGTCTGCGGGGAGGGGAGGGGCTACCGCGAGGTGCGACGTTACGCGGGGAATCGTGTGTTAGTGTCACACGGACACACACGCACACACGCACGTTGCTCACACGTACACGGAATGAAAGCGGGGGTAATGAGGGTCAGAATATTCGAGAAGCTTCTAGAACGTTCTCGAACATTTTATGATAACGTCATGGGGAAGGGGGTGGTATATGAGGATCTCTACATTGTCATGAGGGAATCAAGATGGCGGCGTTGGCGTTATTACGCAGGACGGTGATATCAGGGAGGGGGGTATGAGGGTTCGTATGGAGGGTCCCAGACGGCTGCCTTCAAATTTGCCGGCGTGAAGAGGTAATGCGGATCACTTGGGATGGGGATATTTACCAGTTATTATTATTATTATTATTATTATTATTATTATTATTATTATTATTATTATTATTATTATTATTATTAATGTCACACGCAATTTACGTATCAGAACTTTTCAAGGCTATATAGCACGATTTTGTAGGAAATAATTTCAACGTATTTTGCTTATGTCGGATGTGCGAAAGATTTAGCGACAAACAACGGTGTTGAATTTCATAAAAGGCGCATCGCCCCAAACATTTATCTCTGCGAGAAAATAAAATTATATCGCAGCTTATACGTCGTTTATGTGTTGAAACTTTTATAAGAATTAAGAGGTAACTGTTTATACTGCACGTGTGAAAGATTTGGCGACAAACAACGATGTCAAATTTCAAACACGCATCGACGAGATTTATAACATAAACAGAATAAAGTAATTTCAGCTGGGTGTAGAATGTAGCTTATACGCCCTTATTACACTAAGCGAATCATCAAAAATTTTGCGTAATTATTCAAGAAAGATAGAAAATATCTTTTAATATAAATAGGCATGCTGAATAAGAGTCCGGTCATTGTTTAGTTGGAAGCCGCAACGACAATATTTCCACATTTTGAGTCGAATCATTTAGCTGTTTATATTGCCATTTCACCATGCGTAATACCGTTGTAGAAAACAAAATTGTGCGAAAAAGTCGCTATGATCAAATTGGTGGAAGAATACACTGTGTAAGAACAACAATGTGATAAACTTATCGAATCCTTGAAGGAGCAAAGCGCGAATCAAACGTCCACGATTAACGATCGGACATCAACAATTAGTGATCGCTCAAATCTTGCGATTGGAAAGTTTAAAACATGCAACACATCAACGTTTTGTATATACAGGTGTGGGATCTAGCGATCATGGATTAATCTGGCGAAAGATTGATACGGCTTTCAAGAATCGCGTATCGACCGGTGCGGTGATTAATCAGAATCACATCGAACCGCGACAGTTCCTCCTAGACGCGAGTAAAATTGTGCTTAAGCAAGTGCAAAATTCAATTAATAAATACGATAGTGCGAAAGTGAACACTATGTTTAATGGTGAGTTTGCCGTGGGTGATAGGTATGAATAAGGCGTGAACTCTTTAGCACGGCTGATCTCGATGCGTGGTATGAGCACCGCGTTATCGAGCCTACCTTAGCATCCCTGGATGAATTCCAGGAACGTGATAGTGGATGGGCTTTATCGCGAATATTGAACTTAACAGTCAATATTAATAAATTTAATCCCTTGAAAGACGGTTGTCACATTGAACTGCCCAGAAAAATAATGCTGAAGAGGGCTGTTGTTAACGTTAAATCTCGAGACAATGCATGTTTTGCATGGGCATCGGTTTTTTTTTACATCGGTATTTAATTTACATCGGTATGTAAATTGGTGATGTATCACAATTATATATACTTCCAACACGCGTAAAAAAGTTAAAATTATAAAAAAAAAATTTCACAGGTATTTGCATTACTTCCCAACCAGTGAAAAATTGCAATCACACGAGGTGGATTATGGGCAAATCAATGATTGTGCGATCCAATTACCAGCTGAAAACAATAAGTGGCTGGAGTTTAAACACTTCAAGCACAAGAAGCGTCTCCCATTCGTAGTATATGCCGACCTTGAATATGTCTTATCCAGAACTGATGAACCACTGGCTGAGAAAATCGACATCAACATCATGAAGTTTTCAGTACTGGGTATTATGTAAGTTGCGCGTATGACAAATCACTCTCGGGATATTGTTGTTGTCGGAGTGCCGATTGCGTACCATGGTTCGTCGAAGAATTAAAAAAATTGGCCTTGAGTGTGCAAAGAATTTTGGATAGTAATGTCGCGATGGAAGCGTTGACGTTGAATGATTGGATGAAATTTCGCAACGCTACCCACTGTCACATTTGTGAGAAACCGTTTGTCCAAGGAGACATCCGTGTTCGCGATCATTGCCATCTGACCGGACGTTATAGAGGCCCTGCTCATTCAAATTGCAATTTAAATTATAAAGAATCCTTTTTCATTCCCATCGTATTTCACAATTTGTTTGGCTATGATGCTCATTTCATAATCAAGGATATAGCCAGACAAATTATGAAATACTATGGGAATGAAAAAGGATTCTTTATAATTTAAATTGCAATTTGAATGAACGGGGCCTCTGTAACGTCCGGTCAGATGGCAATGATCGCGAACACGGATGTCTCCTTGGACAAACGGTTTCTCACAAATATGACAGTGGGTAGCGTTGCGAAATTTCGTCCAATCATTCAACGTCAACGCTTCCATCGCGACATTACTAGCCAAAATTCTTTGCCCACTCAAGGCCAAATTTTTTAATTCTTCGACGAACCATGGTACGCAATCGGCACTCCGACAACAACAATATCCCGAGAGTGATTCGTCATACGCGCAACTTACATAATACCCAATACTGAAAACTTCATGATGTTGATGTCGATTTTTCCAGCCAGTGGTTTATCAGTTTTGGATAAGACATATTCAAGGTCGGCATATACTACGGATGGGAGACGCTTCTTGTGCTTAAAGTTTTTAAACTCCAGCCACTCATCGTTTTCGGCTGGTAATTGGATCGCACAGTCATTGATTTGTCCACAATCCACCTCGTGTGATTGCAATTTTTCACTGGTTGGGAAGTAATGCAAATATCTGTGAAAGAATTTTTTTATAATTTTAACTTTTTTACGCGTGTTGGAAGTATATATAATTGTGATACGTCACCAATTTACATACCGATCGCAGATGTATTTTCGATGCTCCTTGTTGCTCGTTTGTGCGCTGATCAGTCGAGATAAATTTTGTATACAAGCGAAATGTCCAATGTCGGTTTGGTCTTGCACGTATAACAAATTCACGTGTCGATTCAACTTTTGCTTGCACACATGAATTGGAACAATTTTCTTCGTTTCCATACCATACACATTTACTGAGATGTTATTCTGCTGTTCAAATTTCTTTATCTGATTCAACGTCATGGGAAATTCAATACCATGAAGATTGAAAACCGTTGAATAATGTGGATATGAAGATGTATGAAAATTATTTCGTTCTGCAGGGAACAAGGCAGCGATCACAGCCCATGCAAAAGACGCATTGTCTCGAGATTTAACGTTAACAACAGCCCTCTTCAGCATTATTTTTCTGGGCAGTTCAATGTGACAACCGTCTTTCAAGGGATTAAATTTATTAATATTGACTGTTAAGTTCAATATTCGCGATAAAGCCCATCCACTATCACGTTCCTGGAATTCATCCAGGGATGCTAAGGTAGGCTCGATAACGCGGTGCTCATACCACGCATCGAGATCAGCCGTGCTAAAGAGTTCACGCCTTATTCATACCTATCACCCACGGCAAACTCACCATTAAACATAGTGTTCACTTTCGCACTATCGTATTTATTAATTGAATTTTGCACTTGCTTAAGCACAATT
Source organism: Rhimphoctona megacephalus (assembly GCA_963989365.1). Taxonomy (NCBI): domain Eukaryota; kingdom Metazoa; phylum Arthropoda; class Insecta; order Hymenoptera; family Ichneumonidae; genus Rhimphoctona; species Rhimphoctona megacephalus. The sequence continues at coordinate 6,434,969 of OZ022416.1, read as the reverse complement.
TTACTCGCGTCTAGGAGGAACTGTCGCGGTTCGATGTGATTCTGATTAATCACCGCACCGGTCGATACGCGATTCTTGAAAGCCGTATCAATCTTTCGCCAGATTAATCCATGATCGCTAGATCCCACACCTGTATATACAAAACGTTGATGTGTTGCATGTTTTAAACTTTCCAATCGCAAGATTTGAGCGATCACTAATTGTTGATGTCCGATCGTTAATCGTGGACGTTTGATTCGCGCTTTGCTCCTTCAAGGATTCGATAAGTTTGTCACATTGTTGTTCTTACACAGTGTATTCTTCCACCAATTTGATCATAGCGACTTTTTCGCACAATTTTGTTTTCTACAATGGTATTACGCATGGTGAAATGGCAATATAAACAGCTAAATGATTCGACTCAAAATGTGGAAATATTGTCGTTGCGGCTTCCAGTTAAACAATGACCGCACCCTTATTCAGCATGCCTATTTATATTAAAAGATATTTTCTATCTTTCTTGAATAATTACGCGAAATTCTTGATTATTTGCTTAGTGTAATAAGGGCGTATAAGCTACATTCTACACCCAGCTGAAATTACTTTATTCTGTTTATGTTATAAATCTTGTCGATGCGTGTTTGAAATTTGACACCGTTGTTTGTCGCCAGATCTTTCACACGTGCAGTATAAACAGTTACCTCTTAATTCTTATAAAAGTTTCAACACGTAAACGACGTATAAACTGTGATATAATTTTATTTTCTCGCAGAGATAAATGTTTGGGGCGGTGCGCCTTTGATGAAATTCAACACCGTTGTTTGTCGCTAAATCTTTCGCACGTCCGATATAAGCAAAATACGTTGAAATTATTTCCTACAAAATCGTGCTATATAGCCTTGAAAAGTTCGGATACGTAAATTGCGTGTGACATTGATAATAATAATAATAATAATAATAATAACTGGTAAACATCCCCATCCCACGTGATCCGCATTACCTCTTCACGCCGGCAAATTTCAAGGCAGCCGTCTGGGACGCTCCATACGAACCCTCATACCCCCCTCCCTGACATCACCGTCCTGCGTAATAACGCCAACGCCGCCATTTTGATTCCCTCATGACAATGTAGAGATCCTCATATCCCACCCCCTTCCCCATGACGTTATCATAAAATGTTCGAGAACGTTCTAGAAGCTTCTCGAATATTCTGACCCTCATTACCCCCGCTTTCATTCCGTGTACGTGTGAGCAACGTGCGTGCGTGTGTCCGTGTGTGTCCGTGTAACACTAACACACGCTTCCCTGCGTAACCTCGCACCTCGCGGTAGCCCCTCCCCTCCCCGCAGACTCCTCACCCTAGGCCCACCCTTTATATTTCGGCGGAACGGTGGTGGGAGTGGTGGGGGACGGAGAAGGAGGGGAGGGGAGGGGGAAGGAAGAGTGGCGGGGGAAGGGGATGGGATGGGGGCACTTCCCCTCAATCTCTTATTTAGAACCGGCCTAGTATATCTACTTGAGGCGTATCAGAGAAGACAAAGACTTTTTAATCTTCATCGGTAGGGTGCGGAAACCAAGTTTTCAAGTCCTCCATCCCACCAGAGACTCCGAACAACGACCACATTTTCGCATTTGTCACTGCACCATCGGCAATGACTTCATGAATTTTTGCTCCAGTTCTTTCCAAGTACGTGATAGCTTTTGTAACTATCTTGGCGAATTCATTACCCTTAACGGGGTTTTTCGAAGCGAAAATAGTTATTGGTTATGTATAGGAGTCTGCAAGTGGCTGGAACATGAGGACTAGACCGTGTGTTGCTTGATCTTCGATCTCACTGGATTACGGTCCGTCTTCACCAAGGTTAGTCGACCCAACATACGTTAAATTTTTTGAACACACAGCCATTGATTTTCTCAGATTAATTTCGTCCAACAGAAGTATCGTTGCATAGCTGTTTTTTTTTTTGCAAAATGTTTCTGAGCAATTTCTCAAAGCCTTCGTCGAATCCGCACTTCATGCCTATCGTTGAGAAGTAACTGCGGAAAATTCGAGAACTGGGCAGTAGCAAAACGTTATTTTTGCGAAGGAACTCATAGGTACTAGGTGATCTTATGTTCATCACTAAACATAACATGATCCACTCTTTCCCGTAACGCCGATTCCTCCCGTCCGTTTTGCCGACAGCTGCAATTATTTGACGAAGTGCTATCTGTTGCACCAATACCATTTAAAGATAATGTTGAATGTGTGCGTATATTGGCATGGCCGAAAGATTTTATTTTGCATTCACTACGAGAACATCTATACTCTGCAAAATAAATGTCTATATGCCCAACCCTCTTTTCTAGTATTTTCTCGAAGAACGGGGTAAGAATTTTGGAACATGGTCTGTATCTAACACTATATGAATATGTTGAGACATCAATCAACAGCTGCTGTATTACCAATCTCCCAAGCTGACAGGAGGGAAAATACTTCGTCTTGTCGATATATGATGAAAAGAGGCAGAGGATCAAGGGAGAAAAGGACAAAAGAAGAGGGAGGCTTGAAAAAAAGAACCACAGAGAAAAAATGGTCAGTGAATGACGGCTCCTATACATCCCGGTGATCGGTAGACAGAATAATTTTTTGTCTTCGCAATTTCACTGACTCACGGTGTCATATACATGTAGCTATAAAAATTACGATTTGGTGACACGTATACAAAGATGAATGAACTGAGCGAAGAATCACAGCATACGAAAAAACAACCAGGCCGCTGATAAAAATTTCACTCTCGAGAATAATCGCGGGAATGCTCCGAATAGGCCGCGATACCCAACGAAAAAATTGCCTCCGTTATACAGTGTATTCCCAAAGGTTAGTTGGCCGAAATCGCAAAAAAAGAGAGAGATATATAAACTTGCGCAATGAGTCAGAAAGAAAGGGAGTCACAGAGTTTTACGGACGTGTAGTGGGTCTATAGAGACTCTTGGTGAGCTTTATTCGATCTCACTTTTTTTTACTCCAGATCGGAATCTACACAGGATGTCAATTGTAACGATAAAAATTTCCGGGTTCATCAAATAGAGATTTTACGAGACTTTTTAGTAATTTGTTATCTTTTGGTTTTTAAACTTTTTCAAGTTGCTGGAGTTTGATTGACATAAAAAAAGAAAGAGAATTTGAATGCAACTTGGGGATGTAAAAATTTCTGGAAATCCAAGTCTTTTGAGTATAAATTGACAAATTTAGTCTCAAATTATATGAAACCGAGGACTTGAATCTTAATTTTGAATCTTTAAGTAATTTATGACGATTTTAGCCGTTTCCCAACAGCAACCATATATGGAAGATCTATACTTTTAACTTAAAAAGGATACCTCTGCTGAACTTCGCAGCCCTCGTTTTGGGAGACTTCCTCTATTAAGAGCGAAGCTTACAGAGGGGCGGCTTCCATTGAATATCAGTCTTGACGTATCTTTAGTATCTTGACGTCACTTCAAATTAAAAAATTGCATAGTTTTTGAGACATTTCAATTTTCGTACTTTGTTCTACTTTTCTTATCCGTTTATGAATGAAGAAAGTAATAAACATTTTTGAATAAACACTTTGTTTACATCATTAATTAAAAATAATGTCTTATTACGAAGAGTTGGAAGTTTTTGGAATTTAATAAGGTAATTTCTGCGTTTATGTGGTTTAAAGCAATGACAAAGGGTAAGTTTCAAAAATACTTTCTTATTTAATAACTCTTCTACTGATCCACGTATTGCTCGAAAAAATATTCTCTAGTTCTATTAAAAGACTAATAATTTGCATATCTGGAAACATCGAAAGATCAGAAATTTTAAAATTCCCCAAAGAACAATCAAGTATTGCGGGTGCAAATAAGTTCTAATAACTGTGACTCAGAACTAAGGAATTTCCTTTTAGCATCCGTAGTGGATCAGTGCAACTACACATTATAAATGCATTATATAAATTATATGGTAGTTGCTACGAAAGAATAAAGACGAAAAAGCAACCGTATAGGCAACGCATGATATTTCGATATTACTCCCGTTGTGTTATGGTTGTTTTTTGGTTTAGGTTAGTCTAAGGTAACCCTCGCAACACTTTCAGACGGTTGTTTTCTGGTTTTTGATAGGTTACGGGAGATAATTGAAAACTGAAAGCAACCATATAACTTAGTTTCTCAATGGACATTTTATGGTTCCTATTTGTTTCACAGCAACTATCGTGTAAGGGTTGCATTACGGTCATTCTGTAATTTTCTATGGTCGGAAAATTTATAAAATAACCACAAGAAAAACATAAGGCAATCCACAAAGGATATGTAACTAAAAAGCAACGGTTGCCTCGATCCACTAGGGCTAGTACGAGCTTTCTCTAGAATTTATGTACGTGAATGCGGCTTCCTTTCGCACGGCAAGCAAATAACACTTTTAGCAAAAAGCTTTTATTTACGTTTCCGTACTAATGTGTGTCCTCTTCAGAACTGCAATAAACGACGCTTCATGCTCCTCCTATTCGGTAAATCAGTTCATGGTGATCATTTACTTCCGTGGCATAGACCGTTTCCTTTATGGGTCTCTCCATAGATAGAAATCCAGAGGTGTTAAACCCGAACTGGAGGAAATATCGTAAACTGGCGCTCCCCGAATAGGCGGTTTGGAAGACGAGGGCCGATCAAATGACCAGCCAAAAGTCCGGATTTAATACCCTGGAACTTCTACGTATGAGAATCCATTTTACTACTCAAAACTAAAGGATCAAGCTTTTGGCACCAAATTTTAAGGCCATTTTCGTGAATGAGTACATGTCAGCGGAAAATAGTCGTAAAAAAATGTTTAGAACGATTCTTCAAATCTCTAATTTTAAAATCACTTCAAAAAGTTGATGACCTTGGAGAATTTTTGGTTAGTTTAAACAATTAAATGAGCGAGTTGAACGAGAGAAATAATAATGAAGGCTTTTAATACTAATTTATTTTGAAACGAATTTTTGGGAACGTGAAAAGATGATTTCTGATCGGGTAAATTTTACTCCTGCTCCGTTGCCTGACTGTCCCCACTGTTATATTTTAATATTATTCGACAATCCGCGTAATCTCACCATGACCCGCGACGGTTTGCCAGGTCAGAAAATCCTTTTTGTACTTGGTATCTATAAAAAAGGGTCTACAAGCGTTACGCGACAAACTCGCGCCAGCGTCTGGTCACCAATCGAACATTTGGCGACCAACCGTGGCTCTCTAACTAATACTATTTTACACCGTGTATTTACTTTTTATGTAATTAGTATCAGAAACATTTATTTTTACTATTAAATAAAGTATAAATTGAGTGTTAAAATATCACATCAAATCTCTCAAAAAATGATAGGAGAACTCCATAAAAATTTTCTCAATAAATTAGAAACTTACAAAAAGTTATAAGAGAGCCTCACAAAAATTTATCAATCAAATCATAATCTCACAAAAGATGCCAATTGAAATCCGACCAAAAATTAAGTCTAAACTTTACAAAAATGAATGAAAACTATAAAAGTATTAATAGTAAAATACATTAAAGCCAATTAACCTCTAATGAAAACTCTTCCAATTAATTAAAAATACGGATGTGCTACAGTACAGTTATTCTACACAAAATGAACAAGAATAAAAAATAAGAAAGAAAAAAATTCGAATATAAAAAAAAATTTCAAAAGAAAAAAATAGATTGCAAAAAAAATTTAGGCCGAAGTACTTGGCAAGTTTGTAACCATGAGTGAATTAAGCAAATTAAATCAAATAAGCACATTGTATGAATTAATCAAAAAAACTCGACAAGTACTTCGGCTAAAATTTTTTATGTTAGTTTTCCGTTTTGTGTTCTTTGATTTGTGAAGTTAATATTTAAAACAGAATCCAAAACGAAATTATTCCCTTTTTCTTGATTTTTTAACGGTTGACGAGAGCTTAATTTTTCTTTAATGGCCAATTCTTTGAGATTCGTCATGAACGAATTCTGTTCTTTGATGAGTCGTTCCTCCCTGCGGACGTTTAATCCTCTTTGATTAAGTGCGATTAGCGATCAACCATTCACCAAATACTGCTCATCGCATGTCGAAATTGGAAGGAGAGGATAAGGATAGTGCTGATGTTGTTGGTTTGTGGCAGTTGGATTTTCACAGGGTGGTTTGTGCTATTGCGCCTGTCGAGTTTCCTGTCATCGATGCATTCCGGCAACGACGTATATGAGCACCCTTTCAACACGCATCGTTTACACACATAGAAATCCTAGGGGGCAAGACCAGCACGAGCTCTAAAATTCATTGGAGCCAGACGATGTTAATAATCTCTGGATATAATTAATGTTCGGCAGTGAATGCACGCGCTAGAAGAGACTCGTGTGCGAAACCGCTCTCGTTTAGAGGAATATCTCTTTCTCCCTCTCTTCATTTCTCGCACTTGCTATTTCTCTCTCTTTCTATCCCTCTTAGCCACTACTCCATATTCTCTATCACACCCTTGCCAATGATGTTCTCTCTGGCTCGGCATGATCGTCGTTATAACGTCGGCCACGCGAGAACACGATGGCAAGCGGCTTTAAGCACGTACCTATAATGTGCTTTTATACGCTTAATATACGTGCACTGCGCTAGCACGTATAGTTATATGGTGAGGCGTTCAACAACGCCAAACGGGCTAGTATACCTTACCATATGAGTACGTTGGTTCGTATTAGCTCTTATATATATACACGTATATGCACGTATACTCAAGAGCCAACGCGAGAACGACCGAGAACCCCGTCTCATTGCTTTTACGATGTGAATACGCATCGAGGAATATATCCGTACATTTAACCATTAGAGCGTACCAATACTGTAAGGGTTGTATATACACACGTTTTACACTGGATTGGCTAGGAAATGTATAATCTTCAAGTTTTATAGGTACGAAATATTACCGCTGGTATTTACGCGTTGACAATATTTATGCATTTTTATCTTACGTATCTCATGCTTATCAGAAGTGCATGATTCTATCACTTTTACTGCAAGTGAGTTTCTAAAAAACAAAAGTTCGTAATTTCATTATTTAATTAACGTCATTAATATTGTATGTTATTAATGTTCCATACAATTTATTTTGGTAATTATGCAGTTTGAGGGCTTTTCCGAAAAACGACGGAATATTTTTTTTTTCTGCATGCACTGCTTCTATTGGCCACTACTAATAATATTCTGACGGGGGAGGCTGACATTTCCCATAAAAACCATAAGTTATGGGGTTTTGAAGTTATTGGAAAAATGTGATGAAATAGGGTATTTTCGAATATTTAGAAGCTCACATCAGGACTGGTGGACACACACGCACGCACGCACGCACGCACGCACGCACGCACGCGAGCACGCACGCACGCACGCGAGCACGCACGCACGCACGCACGCACGCACGCACGCACGCGAGCACGCACGCACGCACGCACGCACGCACGCACGCACGCACGCACGCACGCACGCACGCACGCACGCGAGCACGCACGCACGCACGCACGCACGCACGCACGCACGCACGCACGCACGCACGCACGCACGCACGCACGCACGCACGCACGCACGCACGCACGCACGCACGCACGCACGCACGCACGCACGCACGCATGCACGCACACACACACATACACACACACACACACACACACACACACACACAATTCTACGAATTCATTATCAGGAGAGGCGAAATTCTTCAGTCTTCAAAATTATTTGCGAGGGTGGTGAGATAAGATGGAATAGTAGGGTGCGTGAAATAGTAGGGTGTGTGCTGAACATCTTGGGATGTGTGCGTGAAATAGTAGGGTGTGTGCTGAACATCTTGGGATGTGTGCGTGAAATAGTAGGGTGTGTGCTGAACAAGTTGGGATATGTGCGTGAAATAGTAGAGTGTGCTGAACATCTTGGGATATGTGCGTAAAATAGTAGGGTGTGTGAAATAGTACGGTGTGTGCTGTGTCTCACCACCCTCGCAAATAATTTTCAAGACTGAAGAATTTCGCCTCTACTGATAATGAATTCGTAGAATTGTGTGTGTGTGTGTGTGTGTGTGTGTGTGTGTGTGTGTGTGTGTGTGTGTGTGTGTGTGTGTGTGTGTCCACTTGTCCTGATGTGAGCTTCTAAATATTCGAATATACCCTATTTCATCACATTTTTCCAATAACTTCAAAACCCCATAACTTATGCTTTTTATGGGAAATGTCAGCCTCCCCCGACGAAATTTCATTAATGGTGTCTAACCGAAGCACTTCATGCAAAAAAAAATAATCTTGCATCGTTTTTCGGAAAAGCCCTCAAACTGCATAATTACCTTTAATTTCCACGTTTAACAAAAATATGCTGATGTCAAAAATGAGAAGGTATATTCATTAAGGTTGAACAGTCGAGATAGTCCCATTCAAAAGTAAACATACTTTCAGATTTGACAATGGGCAATAATTTTAAAACGTGAAGAAATTACCCATTCTCGATCTATATACGTAAAATATTTGCCTATTTAGCAGTCTAAATTTAATACAGTAAATAAAATAGCATCAATTTTTTTAATAATCCAGTTGCCTGCAATCGAAATCTTTTAGCGGGACCTGTCCTACTCGTGTCCTCCTAACCTTACTTTTTAACTTCATAGACAGGTTATACATTGTCAGACGGACCCAGCCGAACAAATTTTGTCACGCATTTCGTACTTTAAACACTCATAACTCGGAAATTTTATGGTAAAAAGTGATAATTTTTTTGGACAATAATCGTACAATGCCTATGCATCATTCCACAGTTTTTCATAGGCTTCTATCGCTCCGTTTTTTTTTTATATTAATAGAAATGTGATATATTACAGAGTTCGTCCTATGCGATGCGTGTTAAACACGGTAATTTCAAGAGCAAACATATCGACAACTAGATGGTCAATATACTCTGCAACCTCGAGTTGTCGAATCTTGATTCATGCAATATTCCCCACGACGCGACCCGTATTGATCGCTCTGCGTTTGGTAGGGGAAACGCCCGGTCCAATCCGGCCGTTGGTCGGTGCGCAGAAACGGAAACACGAAGTGTGCGCAATGTTTTATATTTACAAGTGCGATGCGGAGTCGATCCCGCCGCTGTTCGAGCAATCAAGGTTGCAGTGTAGTTGAAATTTTACCAACATGTGCAGGATAACCCAAACAATATTAATTTTGAATATCAAAACTTTCTGTCTCAGACCATTTTTTATATGCGCTACCTTACAAAGTTGAATGCATTTTTTAGACCATATCGAATTAGTTCGTGGGTCATACTTCTTCAGATCATTTTGGCGAATGTAAAGGAGACGTACAAGCAGAGGCCGATCCTTCAACAGCTTTAAGTAAATCTCGATATATTGTTATGAGGATCGCTAAAATAAACTAAACCCCTTTACAAAGATAAATTATTTCCTCACAGCTGTCCATCATAATGGATCATAAAATATCGAGGAACATGCATCAGACGCACGCACACACATAACACATAAAGTATAAGCTCTATACAGAGCAACTGGATCACGATACCGTAAGGCTTCAACAATGCACTGGGAATTGTTACACATCGATCAATTAAATTACTATATCGTCGTTGAAAATTGATTTTCTAACGTGTATAATAGACTAGAACTTCTTAATTAATTCTGATAAAAAATCATCTAGACCATAACTACTTTCGAAAAATCTTATCAATCAACTAATTTTTATCTAATTTAAAAAAATTTAAATAAAAAAATACAGTAGACCATAAAAGATATAATACGGACTGAAAATGATTGCCTTTACTATTCAAAAAATGATTTCTATTACAGTGTATGTATATGAATAAAATTTTTATTTTATAAAAGAAGTAATTAATCGATGCCAGCTAGATTTTTATCAATTTTCAGCCGTAAATTATTCCACATTTTACTGTTGTCAATCAAATTTAACTAAAATAGTATCGAAGTCTATTTGAATGGTATCTGTAAAATCATCAATTAAACATAATTGGTTTTGACAGGTGGTGCGTTTTTCAAAGAATTTTTATTTAAACACTGCCTTTTATGTGGGGCAAACGAAATTAGCGTGACTCTATAGTGACGACCAAGTAAAATTTCGAGTTATACGTTTCACTGATTTGTTATAAAATGGTTTATTTGTGGTACCTTTGATGATTCTCGAAACGGCTCATGGAGTTTTATTCTAATTAGTTCGTTAAGTGAAATTACCTTTTAATTCAATTGAAATTATTCAAATTTACATGTAGCAAAACGAAACTGAATATGCGATGATCGCTTATTATCGAATCATCAATGATCTCGTTTTCAAAATATCATTATCTGATTGTTTTGCTACTAGTCATTAAAGCATCATAGAATAACAGCATTGCAGTGGTTTGTTTGAAAAACTTATGTAAATGGAGATACAACAGCAGCGAATGTGGTATGTGACAAGAATTAGTCAAAAAACAATATATACACGGCTCATTCGTTAATTTCTAATATCGGTTTCACGGCGTTGCTCAATACCGGATATTTAATTTTAGACTACTTTACTTTTTTAGTACAAAGTTATTTTGTATTCTTTCTGCATGTTGACAACATTCTAAAATAAATCACTGTATGTCTTTTTTTTATTTTTTATACGTTTATGCAATATTCAAAATTTAAATTTGTGACTATACGAATTGTTGTTTATTTAACTTTCTTGGTTCGAAATAGTTCAAGTCCCGAATAAACCATCATTTTCTAAACTTTTGGCGATCAATTGAATAGTAATATTCTCAACACGAGTTTAAAATTCAATGACTCCTTAGAAAAAGTTATTTGCACAATAACTACTTTACTTCACTGATTGTGAAGTTTTCTGCATTTTTTATTCGCCAATTATATGTTTTAATCGTTTTTTAGGTGATGTAATAATTATTAGCTATTTATATTTTGAATACTCAAAATTATTTCTTCGTATTTTTCATACTCCTTTCTATACTAAATTTGATATAACATTTTTCTAGAGTGTTTATTTTTGTGGAACGTATAAATGCGATCATGCACGGTCTAACTCTCGAGTAAAACTATATTCATCAAATGAACCAATGAGCAATTAATTAACGTCGTGCAACGCTGTGAGGCACAGATACACAATTCTGTACATAGACAGAATTATACAAGCATGTTTTACTATTGATGGTGCACATACGCTGGTATTTGTATTGGGCATTAGACGTGACTATGCTTTGCCTCTACATTGCTGGAACTCCATAAATTTCGTTATTTTGATGTTTCGACGGTCAATAGATATATAAATCTATGGTTGCATGAATGTATGAATATAAATGTAGATATACGTGCAGCATATAAGTTTGTCGAAAACATTTGGAAAGAGCATACTCGAAAATCAGTCAGCGTAAAATGTGTCTAAATTATTTTTATCTCGAAACAAAATTAATAATAAATTAACGCTTCGAGACTAAGATATACATGAACGAAAGTACACGGCAGCTGATATTTCCTACAGATAAAACAGCAGAAACGAAGAGGAATAAAAATTGAATTTGAATAAAAAACAAGGCAATGTTGACGACCCTTTTCTTGCTGTCTCCTGTAATATACCGGGTGCACTGAATAGAAAATATAATATAAATAGAACTACTTTGTCTATTTACCGAAGTTCCTAAAATAGATGGGTGGCAATTAATAGATGGGAGAAAAGTCGAGACAACCTTTAATCATTATGCAGAAAAACACAAAAAGAAATTATAATAAGAAGAAAGTAACTGAATACGTAAAAATAATTATTTACCATTGAAAAATTCTATCTGTTCTTCATTTTCTCACGACTGAATAATAATTTGTATGAATAACAGTATATAAATAAATGAATTAAACGGCAACATGTATTAAATTGATAAAAATAATCGAAATACGATGTCGATATTTCCATATAGAGCATGGTGTAAATACATCTGGAAATAATGTGTGAGCACATTACATATGTGCAATGTATGAATATTTTCCGTATTAACTCAGGATTGAATATAACTTATTTAGTAGTACTCGCAATGATACATGGGATCCTTGCTGACTCCACTCAACGGGTTACTTTTAACCTCATCGTCTATACCATGCGTAACGAAAAAAATGCAAATTAGCAAGCCTATAATATATATGTAATATAAATATATACATACGTTTTGAGTAAGAAAGCCAGCCAAGTACTGCAAAAGTATTACAAAAAGAGAGAGAGAGAGTGAGTGAGAGGGTGGAGAGAGAAAGTAAAAGAGAGGAAGAGATCGAAGGGGTGAGAAGAAAAAGGGCGATAGCAATGAATGCCGGTGCAGCAACGAGATTCTGCAGCAATTATAGACCCAGCGTTTGTAATATTCAGGGTATACCAATAGACCGTGAATTTCGAGAATGAAATCACAAAATTAAATGCAACTTTATATAATATGGAGCTCGTTGGAAAATGTGAGGCAGAAAAGAGCGAGGTGCTGCAGCGTATTGAATATTTAATGGATTGGTATTCTATTAAAATATCCTTTACTACTTCCCATAAAATTAAACAAAATATTGTGAGCGTAAAATGAATAAAAGGCATGAGAGTACAAGCAACAATTTAAAAAAGACTTATTCGATCCCTGTTTTCATGTAAATACCTCCCGAATATTTTTGATCGTCAAAGAACTGATGCTTTTCTCTATTTTTTAAATATTTTCGGATGGTCACAATGATCTGAAATTTATCTGAAATTTTTAAGCTGCAGCCAAACTATGGGTTCCAGCAACATTTTGTTTGAAGAAAAAAAATGTTTTATAACCCATGCTCCTTAAAATCAAAAAACTACGCTGAAAAAAGATGATTTACCTACTGGACGTCAGAATTCGTAGCACTTACATATCTACTCTTTGAAAACAGAAATAACAATACGAAGAAATTATCAAATGAGATAAATGAAAACCAAAAACATAGAGAAAATTTGCAACTCATTAAAATAAATATGTAGAGGATAAACTACATTCTGTTCATAACCGTGAAATCCACCAAGATATGGGAATAAATCGAATAACGGGAAGGTAAATTATGCGGTTGATCCTTTTAACTACGGCCACCCGCCTAGAAATTATAGTAGAGACCTTTTCAGGACATTATCAGGCTGCTTCATTGTCGTATAAAGGCGCTTATAAGGCGACCTGATAACGCCCTGACATAAAATGTAACGGTGTGGCACATAATGCCCTGATGCAAGCTGACTAATTAGGCTTGCTCAGCCCTGATCAGACTGCGTTACCAGGCCCTGATCGGACTGCTGAACGCGGACCTAATTGAGCTGCCTGACTGTGCCATTATAATGCTTCCTCTCAATATATACATACACGTTTACGCATGTATTTTTTTAAGTTAGGACTTTCATCATTACTTTTCACATTATATATTAATACTTTTTCACTATGTTCTTATCACTCTCAAAGGTTCATTTAATTCAATTTTTTTATTTTTCTTTTAATATGAGTGTATTGAACGCATCACTTAATACACATTACACGCACTATGACCACATGGTAATTTGTTAGGTTAGATTTTTTCTTCAGAAACCATTCATAATTATAACAGGTACACGCAATTTAACGCTATATCCTTACTCGAATAGTTTAAATAAATTAAATCTCCAATTGTTGAAACCGCAGATAAACATATTATAAAAAACTAAATAAATAAACACTCGATTAAACCGAGAGCAGTATTCACGCGCGAATTCAGAACTTTTGAGGTTAGAGACACACGTTTCGATGTTGTAGCAATGGTGCGGAAGTCATAAGACAGGCCTTTCCAGGGTGTTATAGGGTAAATCTTAGAGAAGCGCTATTACAGTGAACCGTTTTAAAGTCCCATAGGGCAAACCTCAGTTGAGCATTATTAGAGTGCAACATACCAAGGCTTGATTAGGGTATGTGTCTGTAAGGCCTCACTAAATCACACCTGATTAGGACCGTTTCAGGCTAGCCTGATTTGTCACTTACTATGGAAGGCCTGATTATGACTGGATCAGGGGTCCCATACTATCGCTGCCCATTTTGTAACCTGATCATGGCCTAATCCCGAACAGGCAAACCCTAACAAATTTCTAGGCAGGCAGCGCATGCTCTCGTTCTCGAAAGGGACTCTCGTACAAGATTATAGGGACGAACGTAAAACGAATTTCTTTGGGGTTTCTACACACGACAGTAATATACAGCCATTGTGGAGTCTGTTGTATGTTGTATACGAAGGGAAAGTACACTGATCGCCATGGTCTAGGATGAAAAGATAGTACACCCGAGGCTGTGGGCTATGCTCAAAGGTTTCCCCAATTTCTCCTAAATAATTGATTTCAGTGTACAGCACTGGCTTACCTTTATTGAAGCTCTAGTCTGTTTGCTGGTATAACATTTCTGCTATGCTTGTTTTACTCAACACCATTTCATACTGTATATAGGTGTAGAATCGTTCACCAATTATGTGTAACGTGAATTCGACCGAGGTATCGTTTATCTATCGAGAAATTAGCAATTCCTTCTGAATCACTGATGTATATATTACTCACGCCCTACATCAGAGTGACACATATACATAAAGTAACGCAGCAACAATAATTGAGAGATGATGATATATTAACAGTATATTAATTTTAAAGTACATTTAAAGAAGTGTACAAATTTTTACTTTAAAGGTGGTTCACCCTCTCGCTAGAGAAGTCGCCTCAGGGACTTATCAGATATAATGGCATTAGACTTTTCAGCTCAGAGTTTGGTCCAGAACGTAAGTTTACAAGGTTGAACACCTGCGGTGGAATCCTTTGTACGAGAAATCAATTTCAAACTTTATTTCGATAACACCCTAATAAAAAGGGACAGAAAAACAATTTATACGTTAGAAAAATCGCAAAGTTATTAATTTTCGGACGGATGAATTACAGGTGGTACTTCTGAGGTGAGGAAAAATGAGATAAAAGGGACTACTTTAGTAGATATGTTCGAAAAAAATATTTCATGCATTTTTTAACCTTCATGACAAGCTGGAAATGGACTAGTTAAAAACTCCATGATGTCAGCATTATTTCGGAACCGGTAATTATCGTTTGTTGATATCATGCCCAAGAATATTAACGAGAATTAACATTTACATCAGCTGTTTCAATTTCAGTGATAGATATGGCGCCTCGAGGGGTGCCACATTTATTACATTGCATTAACTTCCACTTTTCCTGGCGCCCCTAATTGTTACTCTAAAGCGCTACCTCAAACTTCTAAATAAACAATTCCACCTCTTAATTTGGCGCTATTACACAAAATTCCATACGGTATATACGAAACTATTAAAACCGACATTCACAAATTTTTCCCTATGAATGAACATTTTCCTGACATTTATATGACATGCTTGCTTTACATATTTCTAATTGAAAATAATATAATTGGAATGAAAAATGTTAATCAAAATTCACATTATCGGCACTCTATGAAAACTCTGAAGCTCCATATCATCACTCTTGGTCTCTCGCCTGAAATGTTATAGCTCGATTTTCGCGATTACGGTAAACTGTGCGCTTAAACTCCCTCATCAGCTTTTGTGAGTTATACATAAGCTGTGAAAACAGATTGCATGCGATATTCGAGGATCGTCATTATGGTCAAGTAATAATGGCCGAAGGCCGATCACGGAGTGTATATTCTGTATTTTGATCGAATCGGTTTTAGCTCCTTTTTTGCCGAATTATTGTATAATTAATTAGTTACTTGCAATTAAATTGTTTTACAACAATCAAACAAAATATACGTCCCAAATCTATTTCATCATTTGGTCTTGATGAATTAAAACTTTTTCAGCTCCGTTTCAAGATGATGTTTAAGATCTGCAAAGTATATACTAACACAGCAAACACTGCTGAGATCAATTTCAAAAATATTACGTAACGAAAAATATAACAGATATGTCATATAATTGGTATCATAAAGCCATATCTTTTCCGTTTCAAATATAAATGTGATGAAGTTTAGGCGTCCCATTGATATGTTTTAGCTACATCACAAAAGATGTAAGAATCTTTACGTAATCAAGCAGTCCTCCATGCTACCTCCGTTTTTGTGATGAAGATAGCACAGAAAGTTATGAACATCACAAATATGTAACATTAATACGTAAAAATTTCGTCACAGGAGTACCAGATATTTACATACCATGATGCGTATAAAATTGTTACAAGTCGACGCGATAACAATTACAGAACATTGTGATATCACCATCTGGTATGATATAAAACGTAGCAGATACATACAAACGTAGCAGATTTGTTACATGAATGTTACAAGATGAGAGTTACAATATGTAGAGTTACAATACGTTAAAATTTCATCACATGAGTACGAAATATTTACATATGTTACAAACTGGTAAACTCATTACGAGACGACCCGGTAAAAATTATAGAACAGCGGTGATATCCCTATCTAGTAGGATATAAAACGTCGCAATTACGTAGAATTTGTTACATGAATATTAACAAGAAATTCCTATTGACGGACCATTTTTATAGATTGTGTATCATTCACACACGGAGAAAAAAAAAGATCAACGATTCAATAGCATTTGATGTTACTAGAAGATTCGTGGATTCAACCGCAGTGTTCTTGGTAAGAATGAACGTGCGGTTTGATCAAAAACTATCGTATTGGTTTAATACTTTACAATATTATGATAATTATATCATTGGCACCCCATAATGAGATATGTGATTGATCCCACGATTTTTTCCCTGCGTGCACAATCCTAAAAATGTGTAAAATATATCTCTTTTGATAAATTGTACGATTAAACGAACTTACCTGTAAGTGAAGTTCTATCGTAATTGTATGGAGCGCCTCTTCCGAAGAGATCAACATGGTAGTACCCCCCCTCTCATGCCGATGTCGCCACAAGTTTATAGTTAAAAATGAAGTTTTTTCTATCCACCACGGGGCGCGCGTCGCGCGTCTTGCAACTCATTTCTTTAAAGTGCTGCCGTAACTATTTTTGGGGCTAACATTGCTTAGTTACGGGTTCTGGGTGGGAGTGTGATCTCTTCGGAAGAGGCGCTCCATACAATTACGATAGAACTTCACTTACAGGTAAGTTCGTTTAATCGTACAATTGTATTTCGCGCCTCTTCCTCGAGATCAACATGGTAGATGTTGAAAGTTAGTTACGGCGGATGAACGTTTTGACAAGGTTCTTTACTTCAACTACATAGTTAATAGAGGCTTCAGAGTAACAACAATATAAAAGATTTATGATTCTAAAATCGCTCTTGCGAAAACGTCGTTAGACTCACTTACTTCTAGGTTATAAAACTTGGCAAACGTCTTCGAATTTTCGGTCCATCCCGCAGTCTTTTTGATAGTTTCTATGCTTATGCCTTTTTTGCACGCCGCCGACGTAGCCGCGTGACGAGTGCTATAGGCCGAAAAAATCTCGGTGTCGACCCCGCTCATCTTTAACACAGATTTCACCCAACGACTCAAGGTCTGGGTTCCAACCTTTTTATATGGCTTTCTAAACGAGATAAATAAAGTCATTTCTGTTTCTCTTACTTTTCCGAGCTAATTAGATATGCTTGCAACGCGGCCGCTACACATATTTTCTCGTTTTTCAGGTAAAACGGCAAAATTAACGTCGGCTGCTTTCTGTTTATGCCCGAAGTCTTTATTCGTCCAGGTATCTTTATTTCGAGCGTGTTTTCTTTTCTATTTATATTGCGGATGTCGATCAGCGATAGCGTTTGAGGTCTCTGACCAGTTACTAGTGCAAGCAATGTTATTAACTTTAACAACAATTTTTCTAGCGTTAACTCATTATTTGACGGCCAGCGCGAGAAAAGATCGAGAACGACCTTGGGATCCCAGGTAGACTCGTACTTTGGTGCAGGAGGCCATTGTTTCGCGGTTCCCTTGCAAAAACGCTTTACTCTTTCGTCCTGTCCGACCTGGGGTCCCAACAGTAAGGCTATTGCTGACCGAAAACTGTTAATAGTACCATACGATGCTCCGTTATCGAACTCGCTGGCCAGAAAACCCAATACGTCAGGAATCCCCTGTGAGACTGTCAATCTTTTTCACTTCGCAAAATTTCCACCAACGCTTGAAGCCAGTTTCGTATTGTCGCAACGATGATGCGGTTATCGAGGAAACTGCGATATCCCATGTCTCTTTTGGCATTCCTCTCGTTGCAAACGCTTGCTTGATATAATTCCGGCCACCAGGGTAAGTCTCCGCCACAGCGGGTGAGGTTCCCTGTTCGTAGAGCGTATAATATTGATATTTGGCTTAAAAAGAATCGGTTCTTCCTCAAACATAGACATGCACAACGGGAACCAGGCTTGGGAAGGCCACTGGGGGACAACTATAATACCTCTGGCCTTTTCTAGCTGTACTTTTTTCAATAATCTTAGAATAATCGAAAAGGGTGGGAACGCGTAGAAAAAATGCTGTTTCCAATCAATTGTAAACGCGTCCACTGCGATTGACCCCGGGTCTTTTTTCCACGATACGTACTTCTTACACTTTGTATTTGCTCTACTTGCGAACAAATCAATCTCAGGACTTCCAAAGCTACGTTTAATCTCACTGAAGGCAGAATTTGATAACGCGAACTCCGTTTTGACCTCTAGCCTCCGCGATTCAGCGTCCGCCACCGAGTTTTCTTCGGAGCGAATATACGAAGCGAAGAGCCAAAGATTTCGCTGTTCGCACCATTTCCATATATCTTTCGCGAGCGTACTTAGTCTTCGCTTTTGAATACCGCCCATGCGATTAATATAGGCTATCGCTGTAGTATTATCAATACGGAGTAAAATATCGCAGTCCTTCAAGTGAGACGCGAAACACTTAACCCCGAAAAAGGCCGAGAGAAGCTCGAGATAGTTAATATGACTTTTGCGTTCTTCCGTACTCCAAAACCCATGGGTCTTCTCGCCATTGCCATGTGAGATTCCCATCAGAAAAGGTCTTCTCGGACGTTGTCCGATAGTCTCGTAATCGCTTCAAAATTGTCCTCGTTTTCTCGAAGAGCAAGCTTTTTTCCCGTTCCAGGTCTTTCATATACGCCCAGCCATATTTGGAGGCTTTGCAACAATCGCCGAGGCTACCAATAAAAGATGCGAACTCGCGTATCGAATACGAATGACCCGCACGAAATTTTTTGATCATGTTGAGCATTTTCTCTCTCTTTATATCGGGAAGTTCGATTAACATCCTTTCTGTATCTAATATAAATCCCAAGAATTTGCAACGTCTCGATGGCTTAACTCGACTTTTTTCAATGTTAATTATAAATCCCAGCTCGCGTAGTAACGCACTCGTTATTTCGACGTTGGTTTTGCATTCCTCGAATGTACTACCAATCAGTAAGAGATCGTCTAAATAAATAACGGACACAAACCCTTATTCTCTCAAAAACGCCACTACGGGTTTCATTATTTTGGTAAATACGTATGGCGCTATATTAAGGCCGAACGGCAGGCACGAGAATTTGAAACACTGGCCGCAGAACAAAAATCGAAGGTATTTCTTATACGATTCGGCAATCGGAACTACGTAATACGCGTCTTTTAAGTCGAGCGTAGCCATGAACGACCCCTCAGATACTAAGTCTCGAGCTGTTCGCAAATCCTCCAATTTAAAATGCTCGGCGTTAATAAATTCATTCAGGCTCTTTAAGTTGAGGATAAGGCGACAAGAACCATCTGGTTTTGGAGTAACAAAAATTGGCGATATAAACTCCCCTTCGGATCGCTCGCACTTCAACACCGCCCCTTTTTTGACTAATTTATCGACTTGTTCAGAGATTTGAGATCTTTCAAAAGGTGCCCAATTTGGCTCCCGAGGAGCCGAATTTTGAACTGGCGGTGTTTTAAACAGAATTTTAATTCCTTGGACCCAGCCCAAGACTCTATCGTCGGTAGTTATTTTTCCCCAGGAATCGTGAAAAAACTTTAGACGGCCCGCCAACGCACTTACTGCGATTACTGGCGTTTCTTTTGCGAATACTTCTCGTTCTTCGGTTCGAGTTTGCGATAACTCACTGAGGTCCTCGATGAGTACGTTTTCCTCTGCCCGCCCCCTGCTGATCCCCGTTGGCTGTAGTTGCGTTGTTGGAGCGGGCCCTTGAAGTTTTTTGCGGGGAAACTAGTTGATCCTTTGGTAACCGCCTTGATTTGTTTGGACGAACGCTCCAAAGTTTTTGCGGTCTTTATGTTTTCGTCCAATTGTTTTCCAAACAGCCATTCGTCAATCGCCGTAGCGTTGAGCGTGTCCTTGATGGAGGTGTTCAAGTTACTAACTATGAGCGCCTTGCGTGTCATAGATTCTTCCCGGTGTAAATCGACGAGAAGCTTCTCGCTGTCGGATAAGACTTCTATCAACGCAAGTCTTTCTACTGTCTCTCTGCATAGCAGCTTCGAGAGAAGAGCCCCAAGCGCTGAGATGCAGGCCGTCACTTTGTCTTGTTTGGCCACTAGGCGAGCGTCTCTGCTAGTGACTGGTTCTGTCAGTGAAGCCTTAACCTCTGGGTTTAGCTTCGGTGGATTCAAGGCTGGACAATTAGCCGACGTTCCGTACTTGAGGAGTAAGGCCGCCCGATCTTCTTTGGGAAGTCCGACTGCTGAAATCTCGGACCAACGCGATACCAATTCCTCACAAATCGGCGGTCCCACCGCCTTATTTATCGTCAAATGTTTCCCGAGGATTTCGAGGGCTTTTTCATCGATGACTTTCTTTGGAACACTTTCGGGGTTCTTCGATGTGTCTACTGTCGCTAGTGCCGTTATAGTATTTACTTGTTCTTGAGAAGTATCCGCATTCGGTGGCAGCGCAGGGTTTGCGTCCGTCGGTGCTTCACCGATCTTTTCTGGCGATTTGTCTCTCGATTGCCTGCATATTCTCGAATCCGATCTTGATCTCGACCTCAATCTAGATTCGGACCTCGATCTTGATTCGGACCTCGAGCCTAACCTCGAACTGACTTCCGAACTCGAGGAATATTCCGAACTTGAACGCCCGCGCCCTATGACAACAAGAAACAGTCCAAAAACAAAATTCTCTTAGTGAATATCTCCTAGAGACAATTGAGGTTATGTTGCGAAATGTGTTTCGCTTAGCACAGCCATTCGGACCTTGTCCTGTACGAGCGGGCCCCACCCGCTCGCTTGGAGACCTAGTCTCTCTTAAACCGCCTGCGCGGAGGAAACAACGACTCTCTCGAGTCGATTCGGACCTTGTCCTGTACGAGCGGGCCTCACCCGCTCGCTTCGAGACCTAGTCTCTCTTAATCCGCCTGCGCGGAGGAAACAGCGACTCTCTTGAGTCGATTCGGACCTTGTCCTGTACGAGCGGGCCTCACCCGCTTGCTTAGAGAATTTTCTTAACGACCTAGCCCTTACTACCGGCCGCCATCTTGCCATTCTGTAACAGACAAACATACTTACTTCGTTTTCTACGTCGCTCCCGTTTTCTCTTCTTTTTGCGACGTTCCAGACGCCTCAAATGTTTCTCGAGGCGATTTTCTTTATTTTCTTCGTCAGAATCATTCTGGCGACTTCTTTTCTTTCCCATCTTTGATCGATCTGTGGAACACTGTCAAAATGACACGTCTGTGGCTTTCGGCACAAGGAGAAAGAATGAGTTGCAAGACGCGCGACGCGCGCCCCGTGGTGGATAGAAAAAACTTCATTTTTAACTATAAACTTGTGGCGACATCGGCATGAGAGGGGGGGGTACTACCATGTTGATCTCGAGGAAGAGGCGCGAAATACAATTCTACGTATTTATTACATTTTCGGTCCTACCGACTGGTGAGATTACCAATTTCCTGTAATTTTTATTGAGCTCGCTCCTAACAATTTTATTTATATATTTTGGTCGTACATAATTAACTCGTGTACGTGTAATGAGATTTTTAAATTATGTGGATGTCATATTTAACTTTGATATTACACGTGACCAATGTAGGTTAAAGTTCAAAGAATAAATGAACTCCAGTCCCCCTACAATAAAGTTTAGGATACATTTCTATCGTGATATAGTGATACTGGAGTTTGTCAACCTCATAAGTTTTTAAAATAAAATTAAAAAAATGTAGTCAAGTTATAGAAGTATCCATTCATCCATGTGTTATTAATGAATTCTTGATAAATCCATATATTGTCAAAAAAAATATGTATATTGGAATTCACAATAGTATTCTTATTACAAAACTCCCACAAAAAGTTATAAAAGAGATTACCTTCATAAAAAACCAACCTCGCAAAAATTCTGACTTTTGTGAAGTTCAGACTTAATTTTTGGTCGAATTTGAATTTGCATCTTTTGTGAAATTATGATTTGACTGGTAAATTTTTGTGAGGCTCTCTTATAACTTTTTGTGAGTTTTTAATTTATTGAGAAAATTTTTGTGGGGTACTCCTATAATTTTTTGAGAGATTTGATGTGAATGAGAACATTTTTTCAAGGTTGGTTTTTTCTGGAGGTAATCTCTTTTATAACTTTTTGCAGGGGTTTTGTGATAAGAAAGCGATTTCTTACCGGAACTACTATTTGGGGGGATTAAATGTACTTGTCTCAACTTTTTTTACAGCATTTATGCTGTTTTTTGCGAAAATTTATTGACTTTTGGATGGGGTTCATAGCTTTTGTTAATTAAACATATCAATATTGTGTACGTACTCGGGTGATGCAAAATAATCAGCATGTTTTTCAGTGTTGCAGCAAAATATAGTAATATTTGATCAAAAAGTAATTTTCTCAAGAATTGCTTGCTTAATAAAAATTTTAAAGAGCACTCAATCCATTTTTTGTCCAATTTCGGCTAAAAATGAATACATGATCGAATTGCGAGCCTCTGTATCGCGACTATTTCGGGACTAAAAATGCACTGTGAAATATTTCTCTGAGAACTGTTCAAATGAATTCAAACTTTGTAATTAATCGTCAAAACTTATAACATTATTAGATTACTTAAAACGTACAATCGTTCTGAGAAGATACGACGCATAGAATAACCACGAACAAATAGGAACTAATTTTTTTTTTTTAATTTGTAAAAGAAAATTGTTAAAATAATATTACACTGAAATATATATGTCATCAAGAACAAAATGCACTGAAAGTTTTCAAATTGAATAAAAAATCTCAATAAAATAAAATGTTCGGAGCAAATGAAAGTATGTGAAGTAAACGTCGGATAGAAAAAAAAAAATTTTTGGAAAAAACAATTTTATATCATGAGCAATTGCACAAAAAAAATGTTGAAGTACTTATGAAATTCTGTTTTTCAAATGAAATATCCCTTAGCTCAAAATTGTTTCGCATCACTTGATTCCGTTTTGGTTTTGTTTCATTCCGATCGTTTTTTTTTTTTTTTTCATTTCAAAACTTCCGGTGCATTTTATTTCTATTGGAATATTTTTTCATTACTTATTCTCTATTTCAACTTGCGAAACAAATAAATTTATGCTAACAAAGTTACCGACTAAAAAAATTTTGATGGAAAAAAAAGTTTCGACCGAAGCACATAGCTAGGTTCTGATAACGTTTATCGATTATGCATAGTAAATTGTATACATTTAGCAATAAAAAATAAGCGAACTACTTTAAGCCAATTTTTTTCCAATAAAAATTATTTTTGCTTAAAGCCATGTAAAATACTAACTGAACTGCCATGAGTGTGAGAGATATAGCCGTTTTCACGTTTTTAATTTTACTTCTAACGAATATATATTTAAAAAAATATAAACCACCACAGAGTGGTTCTTGTTTTTTACTCGAAATATAATCCATGTAGGAGAAAAGTTAGAAATATAGTCCAAAGTAAGATAGCGATTTACGGGGTTTTTACCTTTCGGTCGGTAAAAAAAAAAGTATATCCCAATGAAATGACACTTGACTCCCAAACTATCACTCTGACTAAATATCAAAACTGATGTGATGAAACTGGTCACCATTAATATAAATGACACTTTATTATCGCACTATTAGTGTAATCTACTAACCAAAAGTCACCACTATCTCTCTAACAAAAAGTCAAAACTGTTTCGATAAAAATATTGATCACCTGTCACTTCCACGATCTTTATAACCACTCTATAAGACCAATAATCATAACTCATTAGAAAAAATACGTCAGCTGTCACATCCGCGATCTTTATAACCGATCTATAAATTTTGATAAAAATATTGTTTAGCTGTCAAATCCACGATCTTTATAACATCACGACTGATCTTACTTTATAAACGAAGAGTCAAAGATGTTCAGAAATATTATGAGTAGCTGTCACATTCACGAACGATCTCAGATATCACTAGAATTTTTACCAGAATTACTAGTATCACTAGACAGCGACGGCGAAAAAAATATATGACCATCAAAATATGTGCGAAAAAGCCACAATTTTTTGAAGCAATGAAAAAATGAAATATTAATATTTTCAATACGCGTTAAGCTACAGAGTTCTAATTAGTCACAATCGAAAGAGAAAAAAAAATAAAAAATACGTGAACCCGTAACATGCTCCAAAATGCTGTAATTAATTAAATATTATGGAAAGAATTTTTGAAAGTCTTCAAAAACAGTTAGAAATGCAGTCCTTCAGGTAAAGAGTCTTGGAGCGAACTCTCTTTAAAAATGTACTTGTCTCGAGTCGCTACGGCGACTCTAGATGGATAACTAAGAATTGTCAAGGAAACAATAGCATAATAGCCCGTGAAAAGATTTACAAAAGGCCCAGCATCGGCCCAGCATTGCGCCAGCTATGCTCGACAACTGGCCGGGCGTTGTCATCAACGTGGGGCAACGCTTGGGTTAACTCCGTAATGTTGCACCGGTCCTACAGTTGATGAACAGCGTTAGCCCAGAGTTGACACTAAAGCTGGCCCAGCGTTGGTGCCGAGACTGGTCCATCGTCGGCCGAGCATCGGTTTTTAT
Organism: Rhimphoctona megacephalus; assembly: GCA_963989365.1. Lineage (NCBI taxonomy): Eukaryota > Metazoa > Arthropoda > Insecta > Hymenoptera > Ichneumonidae > Rhimphoctona > Rhimphoctona megacephalus. The sequence continues at coordinate 6,409,988 of OZ022416.1, read as the reverse complement.
TATTAGATTATTTAATTGCTATTAAATTTATGTTAATAATGATCATTTTCCGAGTCTATAAGAATATTAATTATCTCGAATGGTATATATTTAAAGAAAAACAAAAAAAAACCAAGTATGTTTATATTTATTCAAGTTACATATTTTCTGCCTGAGTAGGATTCGAACTGCCTACCTACGACTTTCCTTCCTAATGTCTACATCACTAACTCGGGACCCTAACCACTACACTATCGACTACGTCGAAACTTATGAAATGTAACTTTTTCTATAAGCTGATTCATACTCCAATAAGATACGATGACAAACAAGTAATAGATTACTAACGTGTATAAAAATAAAATTCGAGGTCTCTGAATCCGAGAAACAGTCATTTTTTTTAAACTCTGTATAGAAATTTTTTCAGCATATTTGAAATCTACATTTCAAAATAGTAAAATTATGAGCATTAAAAGAGAGCGCTTAATATGATATATCTATGATGGCAAAATATTGATTTTTATAGAAATTATTGGTCCTGATGAAGAATAATATCAAAATATCATAACATCTGTGTAATACCGTATGGTTTTGTATATTTACACCAATTAACATGGGAATAGTTTATGATAATTGAACCTCACATCTGTAATCATTGTAGATAGCAATCCATAACAAATTAATACAATGTTAAGACAGTGGGATCATGTACGGCTGACGTCCAAGGCCCTATGCTGGCCCAGCACCAACAGTTCGTTGCCTGCCGGTATTTACATTGAGCTCTCGATCTTGACAACACATTAAACGGTAAACATTATCGGCCCAAGGTTCGCATAACCATCGGCCGCCTACTGTTGCCTGATGTTGAAATTACGCGACTGGGCCAGCATTGGCATTTCGTTGTACGCCTATGCTCAATTTCAACCTTGGTGAACAGGATCGGCCGCGCATCGGCCCAAGGTTGGCGTAACCGTCAATCGCCTACTGTTGGCTATCGTTGAAATTACGCGACTGGGCCAGCATTGGCATTTCGTTGTACGCCTATGCTCAATTTCAACCTTGGCGAACAGGATCGGCCGCGCATCGGCCCAAGGTTGGCGTAACGGTCAACCGCCTACTGTTGGCTGCCGTTGAAATTACGCTGCTGGGCCAGCACTAGCATTTCGTTGTACACCTATGCTCAATTTCAACCTAGGTATACACGATCGGCCGCGCATCGGTCCTACTGTTGGACGCCACCAGTTGGGTAGCCAATGTTGTCCCGAGCGCTGGCCGTATTGTAAATATCGGCTATTTTTTCACGGGAGGTAGCATGCGTGTTCGTTAACCCATTAACGCCGAAGAATCGTGTTTTTTTTTCTCATTTTCAAGCTAGATTCTTATCATCGAAAAAAAATCATTTGCAAATAAAAAATATGTTCCCTTGTACTTTCGAGTGTCTCCTTTCCGAATCCGGAGTCAAAATTGAGTTTTGTCCATTAGAAAAAAAAATATGGCCGTTTTTAAACAAAAAAAACCGAAAAAATCGAAGACATTTTTTTTTCAATATTTTTTTTCTCATTGAAGACGCGCGAGGACCCCCCCTTTTTCTTCAACCATGAGTGCACAAAATAGTTGTAGTTTAAGAATATATTTTTTTAATTTGTCGACATTGACATTTTCACCCCCAAAATGGCGCTTTTCATCCCTTCAGCAGGAAGACAATTTTCACTCTCGGTGCCCGACAAAAAAAATATTCAAATCTTAACGAAAATTGGTATCCCGGGGTTTTCAAGGTCGCTGATTACGATTCCGCCCTCAAAATTCGAAAATTCAGAATGGCGGATCCAATATGGCGGACCCAAATTCAAAAACTTACTTGAATCGGATGAAATGTGGCACTCGGGGGTTTTCGAGGTCGCTGATTACAAATCTGCCCTCAAAATTCGAAAATTCAAAATGACGGATCCAATATGGCGGACCCGAATTCAAAAACTTACTTGAATCGGATGAAATGTGACACTCGGGGGTTTTCGAGGTCCTTGATAACGAATCTGGCATCATCATTTCAAAATTCAAAATTGCGGATGCAATATGGCGGACACCTTCCCATTAACGCCCAGTTATTATCTAACGTTTATTGAAGAATTGACAACTTTATATAAATGTAAATAATAATCATTCAATTGATTCACATTTTATGATCATATATTATATTTTTCATGTGTCGAATAAAAATTGACGTTGCAGAGGCTGAGAAATCTCCGATTTTCTTACATTTCATCTTGTTTTTGTTTATACGGGTCATCATTGAATATTATCCCTGATACAAATATATTTATTATCCATGAATATTTCTGTCTGCAAATAAGTTTTGTATATGCCTATCACATCTTTTTTCAATTTTTCACGTTTGTGGAGTGCGGATCATTCACATTGCTAATGATATTTTATTTTCTGTAAAAAATATTAGCTCAGAATTTTTGTGTTCATTTTAGGTCTGCCAATATTCCTTATCTGAATAATTTGGTTTCTATTTTCGTAGAACTTGTCTTGAGACTAAATCGAACTCACTTATATACCTAAATTTCAGCTCAGTACCTCAACAAAATTTATTCATAAAATATTGTTTTATCATCTTTATTGCTCCTGAGTGAATTCACTTCTTCGATAATTTTTATCTCATCGGCAGCGTGAGCATATTGACAATATTACCATTATGTTTCGAAAACGACCAAGGCAATCTATTCCTTCTCATGTAGAGTTTGAAATGGATACTTCTGACGATAATTGTGACGAGCTCGTCGCGATTCCGAATCCAGACAATTCTGGTTGTTCTAGTGATTCCGATTCTGATTTTGAATCAAACGATCACCTTTCGAGTATCACTTATAAACAAGCATCGGAAAATTACACAGATAATCAATGTAAATTGGAAGGAGATCACCAATATAAGTGTATGGTTGGTGAAAAGAGCTACCCGAATGAGACTGAAGACAAATTATTACTAACTGACGGTGTAAAAAAAAGTATTCAAAAAAGTGAGCCGATACAACTGTTTGAAAAGTTTTTCTGCATGGAAATGAAAACGTACATTATTGACTCATGTAAAGAGAATGGGTTTGAATTGCAGTTGGATGATTTGAATACTTTCATTGGCATCATCATTGTAAGCTCGTTCAATAAAAGAAAATCTCAAAGAGACTATTGGTCATCTGATCCCTTCTTATTATGTGAGGTGGTTTCTTCTGCAATGCAACGCGATACATTTGAGAAAATCAAATCAGAATTAAAGTATTCGATGCCTAAAGACAATGATCCCAGTGATAAGGCATGGCGCGTTCGTAAATTACTACAATTATTTCAGAGAAATATTCGTCAGTTTGGCTTGTGGAAGACTGCGTTATCTGTTGACGAAATGATGGCCAAATCATATGCAAGAACATCGCTAAAACAGTTTATCCGGGGAAAACCCATACGATTCGGACTAAAATTTTGGGGTCTTTGCACCGCCGATGGATACCTGTTGAATCTCGATTTATATTGTGGAAAAAATTCATCAATTGGAGATAAATTGGGTAAATGTGCTCTAGGTTCTCGTGTAGTGATGCAATTATTGGATCCATTTCTCAAATCTATCCCTCCTAAGAAGATATCTCAGTTCCATCTTTACTGCGATAATTTTTTTATGAATTTCGATCTCCTAGTACATTTGAAAAAGTTAGGTTTACAATGTACAGGAACTATAAGAGAAAATCGAGTCAAAGAAAAAAATGTAATCGACAAAAAGTCTCCACGAGCTACGTATGTTGTAAAGCATGATCAAAACAGCGGAATAAACTACATAACTATCGTAGACTCGAAACCAGTTTCGATCGCTTCTACCGCTGCAGGGGTGACTCCTCTATTACCGTCTAAGAGATTTAGCTCGAGTGCACATTCAAAAATTGAGATTCCGTTTCCACAAGCATTTCATCTCTACAATAAATTCATGGGCGGAGTAGACGTTCACGATGGACATTGCAACAACTTGCTTCCAAGTATCCGTTCAAAAAAATGGACATGGGTCGTCTTTATTAGATTTATACAGGCCGCCATTGTGAACTCAGTCGTGATTTTCAACGCAACTGGAGATAAAACAAAAAAAATTGGTTCAAAGCAATTCGCAATTTCGATTGCTAAATATTACTTAGAGAGGGGAAAACTAAAACGGAACAAAGCACACGATCCTTTCCGTCACAGCAAACAAGCTCGTTGTTCAATCTGTCCAATAAGAACATATACGTACTGTAAGGACTGTAATGCTTACTTCTGTAGTGCTTGTATGAAAGCGAAACACGTAATCAGGCTTCGGGGATAAGCAAAGGGCGCATTTACAACCAAGCACCCCAAAAAGTGAGAGGCAAGGGGACTCACTCGAATCAAGCACCCCAAAAAGTGAGAGGCAAGGGGACTCACTCGAATCAAGCACCCCAAAAAGTGAGAGGCAAGGGGACTCACTCGAATCAAGCACCCCAAAAAGTGAGAGGCAAGGGGACTTACTCGAATCAAGCATCCCAAAAAGTGAGAGGCAAGGGGACTCACTCAAATCAAGCACCCCAAAAAGTGAGAGGCAAGGGGACTCACTCGAATCAAGCACCCCAAAAAGTGAGAGGCAAGGGGACTCACTCGAATCAAGCACCCCAAAAAGTGAGAGGCAAGGGGACTCACTCGAATCAAGCACCCCAAAAAGTGAGAGGCAAGGGGACTCACTCGAATCAAGCACCCCAAAAAGTGAGAGGCAAGGGGACTCACTCAAATCAAGCACCCCAAAGGAGAAAGGATTTCTACCACGTCCATGTCGTTTTCTCTGGGTAATGCTCTTAAGTAATTCTCTGGGTAATACTCTTAAGTAGAATAAGGAATTATAAGTTTATCCGTTGAGTAATGCGGAGTGATGAATTTCTATAAATTTGTCAATTTGTCAATATATAAAGTTGTCAATTCTTCAATAAACGTTAGATAATAACTGGGTGTTAACGGGAAGGTGTCCGCCATATTGCATCCGCCATTTTGAATTTTGAAATGATGATGCCAGATTCGTTATCAAGGACCTCGAAAACCCCCGAGTGCCACATTTCATCCGATTCATACAGTTTTTGAATTTAGGTCCGCCATATTGGATCCGCCATTTTGAATTTTCGAATTTTGAGGGCAGATTTGTAATCAGCGACCTCGAAAACCCCCGAGTGCCACATTTCATCCGATTCAAGTAAGTTTTTGAATTCGGGTCCGCCATATTGGATCCGCCATTTTGAATTTTCGAATTTTGAGGGCAGATTTGTAATCAGCGACCTCGAAAACCCCCGAGTGCCACATTTCATCCGATTCAAGTAAGTTTTTGAATTTGGGTCCGCCATATTGGATCCGCCATTCTGAATTTTCGAATTTTGAGGGCGGAATCGTAATCAGCGACCTTGAAAACCCCGGGATACCAATTTTCGTTAAGATTTGAATATTTTTTTTGTCGGGCACCGAGAGTGAAAATTGTCTTCCTGCTGAAGGGATGAAAAGCGCCATTTTGGGGGTGAAAATGTCAATGTCGACAAATTAAAAAAATATATTCTTAAACTACAACTATTTTGTGCACTCATGGTTGAAGAAAAAGGGGGGGTCCTCGCGCGTCTTCAATGAGAAAAAAAATATTGAAAAAAAAATGTCTTCGATTTTTTCGGTTTTTTTTGTTTAAAAACGGCCATATTTTTTTTTCTAATGGACAAAACTCAATTTTGACTCCGGATTCGGAAAGGGGACACTCGAAAGAACAAGGAAACATATTTTTTATTTGCAAATGATTTTTTTTCGATGATAAGAATCTAGCTTGAAAATGAGGAAAAAAAACACGATTCTTCGGCGTTAATGGGTTAAGTCAGGAATAATCAGAAAATAGGTAGGTAGATCGGTTCAAGTCCCCGTGTAAACAGAAAATTTTCTCCGCAAAATTAAATGTTAATAATAGTGAAAATAAAAGAATATAATGACCTAAGAAGACAAATGGAATTTTAAATAGAAAAAACAATAAGTTCAAATATTTTTTGGCTTTTTTATGGATGCGGCAAAACCAAAGGGACTTTTGATGAAACTGTTACTTTCATATATCATTGATTATGAAAAATTTACATGAAAAATACGGAATTATGTTTCCAGCGCATGGGTATGTAAAATATATATAACAGTGAAATCACATTGACTTAATGGTTACGAATATTATACATAAGCGTTACATGTTTCGTAGCAGTTATATCTTTGAGCTGAGTATGTTACATGATTGTTACTCATAGTTTTTTCATAACTGATTGCTGGTGATATCAATGTTATGACCAATGTAGCAGACGTTACGTAAAATTGTCGTAAATGTTTTCAAACTGTGTTTGCTGGGAACTTAAGTTAATTTAAGTTAGATCAAGTTAAGCACTCGATTAACCAGAAAGATGCATGAAAAAAGTAATTAACAAAAGATCGCATTAGAGAAATCCGCAAAGCCTGCTCTACTCGATAAATCTTTTGTCGGAGACGGTCACTAACACAAACGTTTCTATTAATTCCCAACCTGTTAAATACATTATGTTGTAACAAAAAGCTAAATCAAAATTGTTTCATTAACATAAAAACAAAGCGTCCCTTACGGGGTAACGGTTTTATTATCAACATTTTAATGTGTACTGTAAGCGTTTAGCTCAATGAAAAGTGCTATCTGGATAAAACAGAATTGAACAAGGGTGAACAAACTCACTTTCCAAACTCATATATATTAACGATAATAACTGTTCGTTGTATACTATAGGGGAATCGGATGCTTGTTGGCAGGTCAGGATATTCGACCGAGTTGCACTTATGCTCAAGCGCGTTTATGCTACCGGAATTCGTAAGATCGTAGAGAGCTAAACGGCGCATGCGTTTCCTAAATATATAGGTATATTGATTCCTCTATTGTGTATATAAGTGAATAGTTACATATATATGCATTTATATGTATACACAACGTATATATTGTATCGTGCAAGCATCCGCGGGCAAGGAAACTACCCAAAGTGCCCGAAGGTACCACAGAAGTGGAGAATGGGAACGTGTGCAAAGATTTTCGTGAAGGAATCTAGGAGGAAGCTAGGAATGAGAGAAAGGATAGACATTACTATGCAGGATAGCGTCCTCGAAGACAAAAACGGAATAGGAGACATAGAATGGTATTGAAAGTATAGTGAGTTGGGGTGATGACCATATGTAGTTCGACGTTTGGTGGACAGATATTTAGTAGATATTATATGAGAGTATAGGAAGTATAGTAGATATAGTAGATAGGGAGTATAGAATATAGTAGATATGGATATGAGAATATAAGGAGTTGGGATGATGTCCATATGTAGTAAGTCCATATTTAGATACTTTTCGTTTATGTACTTTACAATGTCGCATGTTTTCTTTATTCTCTTGTATGAGATAGACATCCGAAAAAGTACATGGAAAAAGTACAAGTAGTTTGGCTTATCTTTGATTGCACAGCTAGTCTTTACCAATAGTACCCAAATAATATGTTAGAAATTTATAAATATTTAAAATTTACGACATAAACGAAATGTTCATATCCTCTTATATAAAGTTCATGAGTAACGAATGAAATTCCAATTTTGTCACCGCTTTTCCGTTATTCTGATTGTTTCGATATGACGTTGCAAGTAGCTCGCGTCTCATGCCAGAGTTCAAGTCAAATGATGACTCCGTATTTATTATGTCTGCCCTAAAATATCACAATGACAGCTGGTCCTTCAAAATATCTACAACAACTCAAATTCGTTTTTGAAAAGTCGCGGACAGCAAAGAACAATAGCAAACTATAATTATTCTCAATACATATAAAAAAATGGCGGGTTTTATTAAAACTTAAATAAATAAATAATAATCATATTTTTTAATTAATTCTGACGGTTTCATTAATGTTAAGGTTTATTTCATTACGAAAAATAACGTTAGGATGTAACGTTAATTCTAGGCATTTTTCGCGTTCTACGTTATAGTTCTGATAGTCCTATATATAAAACTGCGAAATTCTTGACTACTGAATTTTCTAAAATAATTTTTGTCAACGATTTTGGACTCCTAAACCATGAGGCGCGATTTCCGATTCTCAAACCGTACTACCTTGTGGTGCTGGCGCTACGGCCCTAGTTCTGGACATTTTTCGAGTTCTACGTTATAGTTCTGATACTCCTCTATGTAAGGCCGTAGAGTTCTCGCCTCCTGAATTTTTCAAAATAATTTTTATCAATGATTTTTGACTCCTAAATCATGAGGAGCGATTTTCAATCCTCAAATCGTATTACCATGTAGTGCTGGCGCTGTGTTCTAATCTTAAGTAAAAATCGTGAATTGCTGATTTTTGTTACTCCTGTGTCTTTTCATGTGTGTTTGGGTATGTAGTGAAACAAAATTTGAACAGGTGCCGCTGTTTTCATTAGTTAATATTCACATACTCATCTGAACTTAATATTAACAAAGACCAGCAATTTACGATTTTTATATATAATTGTATTATAAGTAAAAAAAATAAATGGTAAGCTTCTCTGCAAAAATTCCTGCTTTCGAATATATTACAATTTTATTAGCCGTTCTGAAATTTTATTAATTTTACCCAATCTATTCGTTAAAAAAATTACAGCACGAAATATAAAAAAAAAAATCATTTTTGGTTTAACTTTGATTCCCCATATCTCCGAACAAAATTAGCGCAGGGACTTAATTTTCATTATTAATTTATTTCATTCTCTTCAAAATTTTATAGGAAACACAAAAGTAATCACTTGTCTTATTGGATTTCTTCATAGTTTCGGAGATATCGCACAAAACGTTAAAAGGTGGTATTCTTCCAGCGTTTTAGGTCAGTCTTTGATTCATCATATCTCCGGATCAAATGAAGATAGAGAATCAACTTTTTTTGTTTTCTTCGTAATTTAATAGAGAATAAAAAAGTATTTGATGATTATGTCAGACTGCGTGATAACGCGCAAAACATACAAATATGTACCTGTTTGTGACGTTCTCAATGCCTTTCGCTCCGAATTCGAGGTTACAAAATTGAATACTTCAAATTTAAGTGAAAATGGTCCTATTCACCCAATAATTCACGTACTATAAATTAATAGCTTATTCTGTCGATCTTTCGGTGCTGCGGACTGGCCTATACGCAAGAAGATAACGCGCGCGTAGCGCGCGTTCAAATCACCTAGTGATTTTAATACAGTTAGAGAAGAAAAAATAGTATTCTGCCACACTTAACGGTACATCGAAGTAAAAGAAGCACTCCTATGAATGACATTTTATTCTTGTATTTTTTTAGAGCTTTTATAATGGACTTTTTTCTTCTTATGGGAAAATTTCAATTTTCCGCTAAATTCAATGTGTTCAGGAGAAAAAAACTTCGTGCATCGATGCCTCCGTGATTTCGCGCAGCTCATATAATACAAATTTACTTTTCCATCGTTTCGAGGTTGAGGCTCCACAGTATTCGTGCTTGGTCAAATTTGAGATGAATAAATTAATAAATGGAGCTTGAAGAGGGCTAAATATATTGCGCCCTCTTCAAGCACCAATTCGCTATAGCGAATGGGTGCGGGAATGGTGAAAGAAGAGAAGCGAGACGTGAAAGTAAAAGGATCGAGAAAGGATAATCATAACGCGAATGCGGGAGCTACTTCTCTGTGAGAGCACAGGACATGATTTGATTGAAGCTTCCCCACGCAATCGATGAAAACATCGTGGTGTGTATGCTTTATGAGGCCGCCATTAGCCCACGGCAGAATCACGCGGAACTCAATCTTTACGTAAAAATGAAAGAAACGAGAGCGAACAGGGGATAGGATAATATGTTCAAGCAGCGGAATAAAGAAAATATAAAAGACCACTGAGAAAGGAAAGAGAGAAAATCGAAAGACGGGAAAGAAGGAGGAGCAGGAAAATGAGAATGAGAAGAAGAAGAAAGAGAGAGAAATAGTGCGGGCGATATATATATACGATGAATAGTTGGCGAGAGGTGAAATTTAGCTCGCAGACGTAATGAAGCCCAGCTTGCGAAGAATAAGAAAAAAAAGATCGCGATCTTCACTTTCTCATCCATTCGCGTCTTTTATAATGATATATACAGGACGTCCTAAAGTTTACACTCGCAAGCTATTAAAGCCCGTTAAATTTCTAGAAAAAAGGCATGATCCACTTTTCCTCCAATGCACGATCGAGGAGATACTAAGTGAAAAATAGAGGAACATTGAATCCAATCCGGTAACAACGAAAAGATATTATAATTCGTGTATGGCATCGTGCATTGACATAAATCAATTAATAACTCATCATTAAAAATACTGGAAGACGAAAATCAATGAAGAGTTTATCTCTTGAAAAACTTGTGATGTATCTCAATTGCAAATATAACACGTGATTTTTCAAACACTCTGTATATACATGCCTTTTGGTTTCCTTTAGTGTTGTAGAGAATGAGGCAGAGATGCACCGCGATAAATTGCTCCCCAGACCAATCAACCTTGCAATGAACGACCTCCCCGACCATTTCTCTTTCTCCACGTCCCTCTCGCTTCTTTTCTCTTCGTATTTGTTCTAAAATACATATACATGTATACTTTCTTTTCAACCTGTTAACTTTCGATCTTCAGTGGCAAAATCCACTTGATGGATTCCGAAAAAGAGTTGCACAAAATGCTTTCGACCTTGAAGGAAAAGCTCTATGGCGGACGCCCACAAAAATCCAATAGAGTGAAGTGGCCGTGAGATGAAATGAAATTCTAAATATGAATAAGGAAAGAAAGAGACATACAGAAGGAGAAACAAATAGACTTTGAAAACGTCGGTCGGTTAACAACACCTATGATTCATAAAATCGAGCCCTCCCTTTCAATCTCCCTCTCTTTCGGTCTTTTTTTCTGTCTATCACTATGTCTCTCTCTCTCTCTCTCTCTCTCTCTCTCTCTCTCTCTCTCTCTCTCTCTGTCTCTCTCTCTCTCTTCTGAGCTTGCTATATAGACTGATTCATTCCGATACGTGAATGCCCATTCTTGTCCTTTGTCCCGTGGCTTTATTGCATTACTTCCGTCATGTCGCCGGATATTACGCTTCTTCCTGTACATATTCTCGCTATATCAAGAATAGAACAAGATACACCGCAAAATACGAGTTATTGTATCGGTAATAACGAATAAAAAAAGAACTGTAGAAAAAAGAAAGTTTCAAAGAATGTAATGTGGAGTAGTTCTATGAAACGTTAACTCTGGAAGCATGACCATCCGTCTAAATGTACTAAACACATAAATAACCAAGATATTCAGCTGCAATATACATATTATACTTAAAATAGATTCCAACGTTTATGAACTTTAAAAAAATGTCTTCTAGCCAAAATCATCTTTAAGAGAATTTGTTAAAATGCGGAGTCTTTTTTTAAGGTTTTTTCCATTGAATATATGTAAAGATCTACCGCGTTATCGAAGAAATTTTGAAGAGTGAATTATCAAGTCAGTGACCTCGAAAGATTCAATTCACCAAGGGGACAGACAGACCAAACGTCAGAAAATAGGATAAGAAAGAAAAATATTAGTGGAGTAGGTTATTCCAGTAGCCAGCGGATTTTATCTGCAGCATCTCGAAATATAGTATATATATACAGGATATGTAATAATAATCTTTGTAGCCGAGTATATAAGCACACCGCACATGCGCGCGGACGGTCAAATATATATACATATATAAGTTGTGTACTTAAAACGTGGAACAGACATTTATACTACATACGGTAACCATGGCATCGTTCTGTTTGCGCTGATGGAACTTCTTGCTTTCCATCTTTGCAGTTTCTACATCGAGCTTTTTACTTAAGGCGTCTTCTCACTTTGGAAATTTAAAAAAATCGATTTTTTTTTTTTTTTAAATTTTGAAAGTACATATCTTCAAAAATGTCATCTCGAAATTTCATAAAGATCGGACGAGTCTAACTACATTTTTTGGCGACCGTTAGGTGACTACCTGAGAGTACCCGGCGATCCCTCCAAAACTTTAAACGCAGTTATCTCAAAACAAGGTTTTTCGGTGCTTTGTTGATGAAATTTCGGAAACTATCCGGCCGATTGTCATGAAATTTGAATGACATATGCTTCATAGTTATGGCTATAGCGCATATCATCAGATTTTTTAAATTTTGATTTTAAGAATTTTTTTTTTACAAAAAACTGCAAAAAAATCGTGGTTTTTTTTTACTTTTTCGAAAAACGTGCGCCATTTTGTTATTTTCGCGAATATCAAAAATCTGATGATATGCGCTATAGCCACTGACATACTGAATCTAAAACAGTTTTATTTTTTTGTTTCAGACGACCCGTCTCGGAGATACCATCAACAAGCCACGACCATAACATTTTTACACGGGTTTTTCAATGCTACTGATGTATTATAATAATTGTTTAAAAAAATAAAATAAAAATTTTTTCATGTACTTGAAAGATGTGTTTATTACATAGGATCCGTTTTATCCCATAATTTTAAGCAAAAATCCTCGAAAAAAAATCGCAAAAACAGCCTATTTTTGAGGCGCTTAAAGTGAGAAGATGCCTTAAAACTAGTTCTACCATCATATAACACCATCGTGTTTTAATGGTATCCGTGCTGGTATAGCAAAAGGAAAGGTTAAGTATGCTCGGGATACATGGCTTCCCTCCTGCAAAAGTTTTTACTTCTCTAGCTGCCTTTTGCTTGAGAAACTACATTGCACTTCTCCATATCGTTTACTTGTGAACCCAATAATCATTCACGCTCTTCATTTTTCTCTGACACTCTATGCAATATACATAATATTTATCTGCTCTTACTTTCGTTTCTCTTCTTACTATCAACTCTGATCTCATTCTGAGACTCCAAAGTTTTATGTTATCTACGTTTTTCATGTGTTCCGCTCAAATCAGTGTTCCGATGTACTTTGTTCCCAATTTCGTCTTTACGCTCCCCGGAAATGAAAATTCAAGACTCCGAAGAATGGCGTCTGAGAGTTCTACATGAATCTCTAAATGAGGAATCGAAAGCGATTTTGCTGATGATAAAGACACGATGGTTTTTGTGTCTAAGGACCTTTTCTCGTGAATGATATCCTAATTCATTTCGCATGACTACCTTTTTAATCCAACTTTACTTGGATAGAGCTTCGTTTGGATTCGTTGAATTTTTTCTTCCACGTGAAAAAGCAAATACCACTTTACAGTATATTGCATCTCGTCTCCCGTGAAGCAAAGAGTGATGAGAGTCAGTCAGGATTATACGAGGCATAAAATAGAAACTTTTCGCGACCTGATCTACTCCAGGGCGGCCTCTTTATACACTTCACTTTGGTTTTCAGGGAAAAAAAAACCTCGCAATAGATAATACGTAAAGTAGTAATATGAGGGTTATTTTAATACTGTCCGCTAATACAAAATGAGAGAGTAAATTTGATAAAGTTTTCTGCTTCCACCGTCGTAGACATCGTGGCTTTGTGGTAGCTTTGTGGATGCTATGAATACTCTAGATTTTCCTCGTGTATGAGTTCAAAATAAATCTTTTCTCAGCATTAGCAACTAGTAAAATTTAAATAATTAATTATTCAAGTAGAAGACACCGTAATGATTAATGAAATATTTATAATGGATTTCTCCCACTTTGTTTTAATGCGAGAATCGTATTGCAATGCTCTGCGAACCAGAGCTTTACCTTTAAAGAGAATTTTTAAAAGGATTTTTTTTTATCGTTCTGAGGAAATCTCCTGCATATATCCTATAACGATATAGAATTCGTGTATCGCACGCGGATGGACGTGGCACAGAATCTAGGAGGACAGAGGCAAAGAAATATACGTAGCGTGAAGGAGGAAAAATGGACTTGACCCCGTGAACGTAACCATGTTCAGCGAGAGATACTTTATGCGCAAGTGTGTATGTGTGCGTGTGTGTATTGATGTGTAGCAAATAAAAGGTCGTATCGTAAACAACATAAGATGTAAAAATATGTTGACGGCGCCGTTTTGCCAGTTTTCGGTCTATGTGTGTGTTATTTGGGAAGTGCAGGTTTTCCCTGTAGTCCACCGTTTCCAGGAGCCCCCATTAATCAAGGCGTAAAACGAAAGAGAAAGCGTAGAAGAAGTGAGGGGGGAGGGGCTATACAGAAAATTCTACAGCTCACGGTGTGTGAGCTTGTGAGCGATCTTGACTGTAGATGACCATGGTGCTTGCCGAAAGATGACATATATATATGTATACATGGATATGCAAATATATATGTGCCTATAGTTACGTTACAAAAAACCGTTGCCCCAAAAGTTTGACTGACCGACGAGAAGTCATTCGTTAACTGTGGCTACTGACCAGCTCTAGAGGTAGGGACCATCTTTTTTTCATCGAGTCAAAGGGAACAGGATGAGTAAGTATATGCATTCATGTTAAATACAGCTGGGAGTAAGTACGGCCGCACCAAGAACTCCAGGAACCTTTGAAATGCGGAAGTTTTTTTTCACTCGGCTATCCCAAATGCAAAGTTTGCTTTTTACGTCAAGCCATTTACTATATATGGTGACTATGAGGATTAGAAAAGGTGTAACGTGCATGGTTGTTATCCTTGCGAATACCGGAACGAGGAATCCTTTACAAAGTCTAGTCATCAAAGAATAATATCGACGTTGACTCGTATGAATTAAAGTCAAATCATTCTATCGATCGTTGCCAAAGTTCCTACTGAAATTCGCCCTTCTTACACTACTGAAAAATCTTATAATGTTTTTTGATCTGATACCCCTCCTGACGGCTTATTAATTATCGAAGTTAACGAATATCCTAGCATTCTCACTGCACAAACTGTCAAAAAGGTTCGAGTTAGAGCACTAGTGCATAGAATCAATCTTGTAGGGCATCAAAATTTCTATAATTTATAGAAGTTCTCGAGTGAGGTCTTTGGTTTTCATCGGTTTGATCCAGAGCACGGCTCAGAAAATGACTTGATTTTAAAAGGATACGCGTAAACTACGTAGTTTCATGGTATTTTTTTTTATCCGCTTTCAGTACTTAACGGGACAGACCTAGTTAGAATTTTCGAAAAATCGATTTTTTTTTTATTTCATTTTCAAAAAGTAGAATCTCTTACGAACATTTTCCGTCCAGGTAAATGTAAATCGGACCATTATTCGCCGAAATACAAGACTTTGTAGCACGTCGTGTCTGAGCCATAGGTAAGCAGGTAGCGGACTTCAAGTGCGTTTTTCTCGAAACCATGTTTTTGAAGTCGGTGATCACTGTAGCTCGAGAACGGCTTTACCGATCGGGTTGAAATTTATATCACTTCTTCTATACATGGTAGTCCTCCATATGAACGAAGGATTTTTTTTTTGGATAATTATTTTTATTTTTAATAGCAAAAAATGGAACTGATATTTTGGTCAAAAAAACACTTTTGACTTTTAACGGCCGCCATTTTGTGAAAAATGGAAATTTTTCAAAACCCTTCGTTCAACCGGAGCATTATATCATTAACTAAAAATTCCCTCCGTTTTTTTTGTTTCAGATGAGCCGTTGCAGCGTGAGCTTGATCACCGCAAACCGTGTTTTTTTTTGCAGCGTCCTCGGCAATTGACGGTCACCAGCTTATTTCGATATGTATTGCGTTGAAAAAATTGCAACATATACATTACATATGTATCTTTTAAACGGAAGAACTTTTGTTGTGAATTATTTTATCGTTTGACCAAAAAAAAATCGGAAAAAAGGCCTTTTTTTTGACGTTCCAACTAGGTCTGTCCCGTTAAGATAGTAGTCTCGCCAGTCACGTTCGAAAGTTAACTCTCCGGTCAATATTTGAAAACTCGGATATAATTTTCGGAATAATCTAATAATGGAAGTTGTTATATCTTACAGGAATCTAAAACATATAAACTTCCGGGAAAAATATCTAATATAAAGGTTAGAGTTTTAGAAATAACGACGTTTCCCTCTAATACACATAACTTATAGTTTATAGCGCTATATCTCTGAAACTAAGTGGTCAAAATTAAAACAGAAAAATCTGTAGAAAAGTTTCGGAGTTATTGCGTAAAATGTAAAATTTTCTACCGCTCCCCATAAGAACACATGTAAAAGTGTGCAATCTTTGATTTCTAATATCTCAAATATGGGATGGTAAATCCTTTTGAAATTTTGTACGTCATTACATAATAGTGTCCAGAATGCATCCTCATAATTCAAAAAAAAAATGTATAGGAAAACACTTTGGCAAGACCCTTAATTACTACATATAAAAGGAACTTTTAAGACCTTACATACGTCCAGAATTTTCAAAAAATCGATTTTTTTTTACAGATTATTATTCTCTATAGTTTTAGGCGTATTTCTGTGCAAGTCGATTGTACAAATTCCCCATAGATCGAAAGTTATTATAGAAAACGTGACTGCCCAACGAGAGTCTGATGCGCGCAGGTAGATGTCTCGAGCGAAACGCACTTGAAACTTTAAATGCATTTTTCTCAAAATTACTTTTTCTGGCACGGTCTGCATGATAACTCATCCAGTTTTTAATATTTTTTGATGCTTTTTTTTTAAATATTCGAAATTGTTTTCTCTATAGTCTGTCGAGTCGGATTTTTGATGTTGTGAATAAAAAATTTTATAAACATAATTGAAGTGTGACATTTATGACACAAAATGCACACTTTTTTTTAAACTGCCGTAAATTGCCAAAATTTTTTGAATTTCAAAAATCCGGCTCGACAGACTATAACTACAACTTTATTTTACAAGAATTTTTTTACGTTTTGCAGATCCATCAGCATTTCAAGAAGAAATGATGCAGACCGTGGAGCAACTTTTTTTCATAGTGCTTCGGGAAACGTGATTTTTTATGTTGTAATTTTTGAAAAAAAATGAAATAAATTTTTTTATAAAGTTTAAATACTAATAAACAATGTGTAAAAATTATTTTTATTAATTTCTATTGCTATCTCTTCTAAAAACAGTTTTTCTTTTAGCGCATTTTAGGCGCTGCTGGACGTATGTAAGGCCTTAAAAACTTTCCGGTGGGAATTTTTATGCTTCTGAAGATTCACCCGATGCATTGGTGTTCCATCGATACCGATTTTGATAGTACACGCATTGTACACACTAATTTTCATTCATCCATGTTTATGATGTTGTACGCAAACAGTCATGGATAATTGTATTTTTGCGTGAATGCCATTTATGTCATTCGACAATTGAGAATTCGTTATATTGCAATTATCATATTTGTCATTGAAAATGAAATTCATCAATATCGTTCTGTTCAAATGAATTCCATTAGCCTGATTCAAATCAAAACATTATTACCACTGTAATAAATTTTATTGGAGTTTGAACAATGTACTAAGGACTAACAGATATAATATTCGCAGAAAAAAATACAAGAAACATCATAACATCGTCAAAACGCAAAAGTACAAAATGAGAGATGTAACTTTACTGAATGTAAAGGTTGTAAAAAGCACTATTTCATAAAATTGGACTTTCAACGATCGTTATTAAGTTACAAACTCTCGAGTTTCGAACAAGAATTTTACTGGACATCGGAGAAAGAAGATTTTCCCTTAAAGTGCTATATTGACATGTAGGAATTTTCTTTGAAAATAGAATTCAACCCGAATCTATGCATACGTTCTGCTGAACATTTGACTCGCAGATTGGTAAAGCACGCATGGCCAACTATCGCTCCGATGAACGACGTAGCCCAAAAGAATTTGTATAGAAAATAGTTTTATGTGAATGGAGTGGCATATTCCTACATAGGAATCACTGTGAATAAGCTGGACACTCGAGGAATAGGAGGAAGCGTGGTATTGGAGAGAAACGCACGATGGTATGTGAGATCTTTTGTGAATCGATATTGCTCGTGAAGTATAACTGAAGCGGAAACGATCAAACCAATCGGAAACGATATAATTCGCAATTGGTTATCAACGCAATTTCTATCAAAAGTTTCATTTACGAACACTGTACATTTCCAATTTCAAAAAAAAATAGAAATTGTTAGCAACACGAGTTTTTAGTAGAAAATTTATACCGAGAGTTCATTGAAACCATTCGTGGTTCGAATGAAACGTAATGCTTTTTCTGTCGGGGTACTGATTTGCGTGATAAGTGTAAAAGTGTAATGGTATGAGTGAAGTTATTGTGCAAAAATATTTGAATTTGTTGCGATTGCAAAATGTAAATTAATGATTTTTGTCAAGAGTATATATTTAGCTTACCGTCCGAGAGGAAGTTACATTTTTGTTTATATAAATAAATCATTTAAATCCACCCATTTCAGTTACGAGTGAAAACATCGAAATAGCAGAATCAGTAAAATGATTGGAGCACAGTAAATTTATATGCAGATGACAGCATTCAAATAAAATTTTAAACAAACCGATGACTTTAGCCACATTGTAAACCCGTTACTTTGATTATTTATTTATTTACTTGCGGGTTTATTCTTGTAGCAACATTTATTCGTTTATTAATTATCACATCTCGCGGTAGATTATACGGGTTGCAAATAATAACTAGACGTAAAAGACGACAGATAATCAGAAAATTAATAATTCAACGTGTCGTTTTGTTTTTATACTCAAGGGGACCATGACGTTAAAACTATAGATCGCGAAGGAAAGCGTCCCCTGAGAATTCAGTTTCATATCGAATTCTCGTTGAAAATTTTCTCTTTTCCAGCGTGAACTTTTCGCTCTCTCATTTTTCCAGCAACGTTGTGCATCCACGATGGAAATATTCGTTGGGGAATCATACATTCAACTGTGTAAAATTGCACCAATAGCTCGACTACAAACTGCTAGTTAAATTTATCCATTTTATCGAATATTCATTAAATTGCTTCTTGTGTATTGGGGATTGTCATGTGTACGTACGATTAAAAAGGAATACAGTTTGTGAGGTTTACTTCATAAAGATATGTGGGCTTCCTAGAGTCCTATATATTTTCAACTTTAGTCAATGGAAAGTGTGCATTCCATTCAAGTACTCCATAGCGGAAGTTTTGACTTAAGGTATTTTTCCTCTTTCTGTTGACCCATTAGAATCATCGTATCTCGTTTATCTCATATTATTCGTAACGAAACTCCCGTATTGAAGCTTCGTACACTCTATAGACATATATAACTTGAAAATATTTCCGTTCCGCAATCGCTTTTTTCTTTTTCGTTGCTTTGAGACGAAAGATGGGAGATGCATTAGCACTTCTTATTTATGGACTCGGTGATCCCGAACGATTGCAGAAAATGTAATTTCTCCAGTGAAACGGAAGAGACTCAAGAAACGGAATAGAAAGACCAATGCATGGAAGAAAATTTTGTTCCATTCATACCTTTCATGGCGTACCTTGCACACGTTCGTGATTTTAAATGTAATATTCGTCTATTTTGAAGATACTTCGTATATTCTTAGAGTGTAATAAAGCCACGGGTCTTTTGGTACGTTTACGCCTTTACCATCACGACAAAAATAAACTGAAGCATCATAATTTAGATATTGGTCATAATAAATTCGATCGATGCTCATTTCTATCGTCACTAAAAGGGGGTAAGGATAAAAAGTACGTGATATTTTTAACAATTGCATACAACACAAGATTTCTTTGATCATGATTCGACTTAGTTCAATTTTTAGCAAAAATTTATCCAGCCGATCCAATTAATATTGTTAAAATTTTGGAGCCCTTTCGGGTAAGAGACAATTTGCACTCATACATACATTCAAATGGATTTAAAAAGAAAAATTGATCCTTTGAATTACATAAAATTGAATGAAAAATGTCGCTTAACTTTAATTTCATTTTTATATGCTCTTGTAATGAGTATACAAATTCATTGCTCGTAAACCATCAACGTTTAAAATTACAGCACAATAAATATTGAATTCTAAATCACGATGAACTTTTATCATCCAACGTTAATATCTGATAACGTGATTTACCTTTAATTAACTAAATGGTTAGTTCCGTAAATCTGAACTCTGGACAATCAACCGAATATCAAAAAATGTACACACTTTTTAGTTGAACGGTCAATACAAATTGATTAATTTCTAGTCGAAAATCAGTCAGGAAATTGAATTGGACTGAATCTCTGAACACGTAGAACTTTCACCCTACGTGCTCGGAGATCGTGTCCTTTTCATAGTACTCTGCATGTACGTTACTCCCTTTTTCACACAAACTTAATTTTTTTCAATAAAAAATTACGCTTCGATATGCTAACTCTGGGCCAGGTTTTTAACTTGGTTCAGATGAAATTATGTACTTAAAATTCTTCTGGAAAATCGTTACTTTATAGTCATTGTTTAAATAAATTGAAAGCTAAAAACGATAACTCTCATTTTTTCGTACGGTTCGTCTGTTGCATTTATGAAATATACAGATTCATCAATTAAACAACTACAAATGTTGAGCTATTCATCAATCCATATAATCTCTTTATTTAACACACAAGCAATATTCCGCCGACTATTTATTTATTGATCATTAATATATTACTGCATGAATAATTGAGCATGATTTTTTGGTTTTGATGTACTTGCCAGATGTCTTTGGCGCTTATATAAATTATATATTAGGTACCCTCATAAGCGATTGATGAGAATACTTTTTCAACTGGGTATTTATAAATCGTTGTTACGCGTTATCATTAAACAATGAAATCTCACTCTACTTTTTACGGGAAAGTGGGTGTTTTGATATTTATAAAATAACCAAATGTCGTTGTACTCGGCTGTCTGTGAAATCAAAAGGATAAAAAAATATTCGAATAAATAGCATCAATTGCTTTTATAGAAAAAAAAAAATATATTTTCATTTTTAAAATCGACCTATAGGCTAAAAATGTGCTAAACAGATATGAGAAATTTTCCAAAGCGATCCGTAGCCAGATTTTGAGAAAGTTCATAAAACGACTAGGATGCTGGGCAAGTTGAAATTTTCCAAATATGCGAAAGCACTGAGAGTGTTATACGATTGTAGGTAACTGTGGAACTAAATAATATAACATGAAACATCTCGACAACAAAGAATGGATAAAGCTGCAAATGAAAGCTTACAAATTGCTTATGAGATTTCACACAATGACCAAACCACCCTCTGCAAGAAAACCAAAACTGAAGAAGTTACTTTCTCATGGCATTTATTTGAACTTTGTATTATATATTTTGACGAATCAATTTGCAAGTTGCGATTTGATAATTTTCAATCATCCGTGCAATTGATGTAAAAAATAGCACAAAACTGTGTTGCAGATTCTACGGGAGATCGAAAAATTCTCATTAATTCAGTTTTAATTATTACTTTAACGTACGAGAGATTGATAAATCGTAAAGCTTTAAACACCCCCGACAGGACATGAGTATGGTTCCGGAGGGGAAAAGAAAGAAAATGGATATATCGTTTGGTCATTCGTCGTAGTTTTCGACAGACAGGTATTTATCGTAATTTAATGTAAATCTAACGGTAGAATATTGTTGTGTTGGTGGATGTACGGGAGGGGAGCAATTAAATGTTCTACTCCGCCGCTTTTGTAGCACGTAATTACGCAATATCGTTGTATAATTACCCAACATAAAATGTGTCCGGGCGAGACTCGCGCACTAATACTATACCGTTGACCCAACGATTCAAAGCGCATACACCCCTACATCAAACCCTTTCCCCAAGCTCTATACCAGCGGGCCGGAAAACCCATAAATTTGTGGCTTTACATTGCTATCCGTGTTTTCGTCGACTATCGCTCTCTCACACCTTTGCCAAATGTCCCCGCTCTTTTTCTTTATGTCACTTTCTCGCTCGCTCTCCCTCCCTCTCTCTCTCTCTCTCTCTCTCTCTCATAATTGCATGCACAGTGTTCCATCTATAATCATCATTTTTACCATAAATCGAACAAACGAGTACGTAAATCGTCGTCATTGCGTACGTACATCGTTTCGTCACAATATGTCGACTTTATTTTTCACACGAAGAATCTCCCTTGTATTGACCAATTATATTTACCCACCGAAAATGATACTATGATAAATTGAAAAACCGTATGAATTAAAAACATTTATCGATATCTCTACGAGAAATAGTCATCTGCGTTTGTTTCTATTCGTTAAAGAGATAAAATTAACGGAGACTTTTTTTAATGACGTTACTTTTAAAAATTTAATTAGCCATTAATAATTATCACTAAACATTGCCTTCTGTTATTTAACACCGATAAAATGTAAATAGCACAGGTAAACCAAGTAATACTAATTCAGAGCTTTTCTTAATAGTACTGATACATAAAATATCTGAAGCTTGACCTAAAATATGTCTGTAAATATTTGCGCTGAATAACTATCGGTGTGCAAAATGCTAGGCACTCGTGCTGAAATGTTTTGAATCGAATGATCTTTGAAATATGCCAATCGTGATCAATTACGGCAATTTTGATGAGGCCGTCACGCCAATCGATGCATATTTGCATAATGCATCGATTAAACGAACAAGTTTGTCGAACGCTTCGTTAAACTCCCTTTCCCCTGCTTCCTGTTCTTAGTGGGGGAGTTGTGCATGCCTGGGATTTTCACCATAAAACAACTATTGATAGGTAAAATACTCCATCATGGCTGATGAGGGGTGAGCCTCATCAAAATTAATCCACTTTGCGCTTCAAGAGAAATCCCAGGGCATGTTGAAGCCAAACTACAATTTCGGATATCCGCATGATTAACGAGTACATTATTCGACTTCCATAGAACACAAGATAACTCGTCCTGAGATGAACGTCTACATTCCTTAAATATCTGGACACCTGTCAACCTCTCCGAGCTCTTCGATCTGGCTATACGTCACTTCTGTTTGCTCTCTAGGAACATTTTGAAGTTTTGGAAGAAATATCAAATGCCACTAACTTAAATATAAGCTAGTTACCCCCCTTAAGTTTCTACATCAAATATTCAAAGTTTCGGGATCGATAAACCGTATATAAACCTGTGTATCGACTCTCAGAGCTCTAACAATAGATTATACTACTGTACAATAGTAGAAACTAAATCAGGCAGACTTGTCAACCAGGTGATTGAAATTCGGTAGAATTCCCACTTTGTATAACTTTTTCTTCAATACACGCATCAGCAAAACATGTATTTAAATATAGACATTATGAATGAAGGAAATGAAATACTCACAATCATATTTTCTAAAACGTCTCTACATGCGTCAAACACATGAGAAAGCATATTTAAAAAATAACAAATCCATTAACGCTCATGATGATTTGGTACGTGATAAAAACATTTGACTCGATGAAATGTACTGAGGGTAAAAGAAACTCATTTTTTTCAACAGAAAATTCACTGCAAAAGTCCTATTGTACATTTGAAATCGTAAGCAATTCAAAATGATATTTTTTCTACTCTTCGAAATGAACATCGTATCAACGCAAAAAAGTGTACATCAAATAAAAAGCGTGAGACCCGCAGGAGCTGAAAACGTAGGGCTTGTATCTGCGAGTCTCCCGCTATTTTTTTTATCTTTTTTTTATTATCAACGGTATCTATCAATAAAAAATGTAACTTCTGGAAAACCAAAGCTACATGATGTCTGGTCAATTATTCCCGCAAAACCAAATACCCATGCGTCAAATTGTCAGGGCAGCTCTAACGTAAATCGGGGCCTTGAAGGACTTGGACATGGATACCCTATTAGACATTGCCATAACACTGCCAGGCTAGGCCCCGACAGGGCAATGTCAGGAAGGCCAGGATTATTCGGAACATGGCACTCTTAAGGTAATCCATTGAGGACCTAGTCCTCAATGGGCTGCCTTCCCATTAAGATCCAAGCCTCAATGGGAAATGTGATATCGAAACTATGTCGGGTCCCGATAAGGCAAAAAAATAGAACCTTATTGATTTCGAAAATTGAAAAATTTGCATGAACGCATATATTTCGTCGGGTATATTACGAATTTGAATGTTTTTTTCTTTATATTCATATATCTTTGAAGAATGATTCAATAGTAAAAAATTATTATTATAATTTATATTGAATTTACTTGAGTTTATTGTTTATATTAACATGTTTTTAAACTTTTTTGCTTTGCGATATAGAGATTCTGAATTATTTGTTGAAAGATTCGGGAATGCTAAGTATGTTACATTTTTGAACCAATTTTTTTCCACGAGACTATGGCGTAATAGTAGCGTGCATAAGCGGTTGAGTCTACAGATACACGAAGGTAAGAGAAGGACGAATCCCGGTGTAGGTAAGAAAATTTTTCTACGTAAATTAATGTCAGGAGTAATGGAAATAGTGAAATATGACCAAATATGATCGGAAAACAAAATCTAATTGAAAAATAAATATTTTTTCAAATGTTTAATTTTTGATAAGGCTCCAACAGGGCTAGTGACAAAGGCCCCGACTTATTTACCTTTAAAGGGTCTTGTTTAAAAAGCGTGATCGCTCTTTCAGGGACAAATATGGGTTTCCACACAAGGGCCCTAACTAAGTTAGGGAATCCTGATCGGGGCCTTTTCGCAGCCTCATCTAAATGGACACACGGAATGACGGAGAGAAAAAAATTCAGCCGTCAATTGTTTGTAATTGAAATAACGAAATTTGGAATTTTTAATCCTCCATTACACCCGCTATGAGCAAAATGCCGCTTTTTTATTTTTACTTTTTTATTAATAACCAAAAAATGGTAAATGATACATTTTTGAAATTTTCATGGAAATTCCTATGGTATTTCGCAGAATGTGTGCATTTGCAATGATGTAACTCACGGTGTGATAAAAGCTCCTAAAGTTGATTCAATGTGCTCTTATTTCGCGAAAATTACTTTTTCCGATTTCAAATACATTACATAAAGTTAAATTCATTGACGATGCAGTGAATTGCAATCGGCGTTAATTGATTACAATCGGATTTTTTTATCCAGATGTAATTGAGTGCAAGCTTAACAGAAAGTAGTTCAAGATAAATATCGACTTTGGAAAGAGAATATAGATAAGGTAAAAGGCTGTCCCGGTTTCACGACAAAGAAGCTGTGGATCAAGTTCTCTCCGTGTAATTATATGGGACATCAGGTAATAATGAGAGAGTACTTTCATGATAGAAAATGTATAATTTGCTTCAACCAAGAAAAGTTCTGTTTAATTCGAATTATTATTTATTTCTGAAATTCAATGAACATCGTTCTACAAGTGAGTATATAACCTGTTTCCCGCGTGAATTAACGTGATAAATATGAATCAGCACTCGAGTAACTAAGATACTTGAGATATTTCATAATAAATTGCACGAACTGTCTCTTGAATATAATTAAATTTTTTAGTCAAGTTAAAGCCATAGAAAAAAAGGTTTCCCTGGAATAGTAGTGTTTACTTATGAGTAGATATGGTCGTTTGACAAAATGATGTAACGTGCATGAAGAAACTGTTCTTTGAGACAACGATGAGAACATTCAACTGTTTTTTTACAGTAATTCCTCATTAAACTTTCAACGTTTTTCTAATTATAATATTCTCGTATTATTTTCTTAAATCTATTATACAACAATTTTTCTGTATTTTTTACATTGAGGAGTACGAAATTCTGTTCTAGAACATCAATGTGAAGCCTGATACAAACATGTAAAAAATTGAAACTGGTCAAATAGCAACAGCAATAACAATGTGAGGTGACGATTAAAATTACAATGTTTCTACGCCCAATTCATCAATTAGGACAAATATTTTTTCGCGAAAATTATAATTGCTATGCAACCATCCGGAGTGATTCGTTTCCCATAATTCCGACAATTTACGTACACAGAACTATATCGATTTATATCAAGAATTGAAATTAATACTAATTTTTATCGCGAGTCATATAAATTTTGTTGAAATTGTAAGTACGGTTACAATGATTAAACTGGTGTGCACTTAGCAAATTTATTATTTCAGAACATTTTACTCATATATTATATAATAGGAACAACTTTTCCTGGTTCGGATAAGCGCTGAAGTTCAAATTACCCTAATTTAGGGGGTGGGTGAGGGGTAAGACTCTTGTCTCCACGTATAATTAAATTACGATTAAATATAATGAGGCCAATATGCAATGCACACTTTATCACAATAACAATGTTGTCATGATGAATGAGAAAAAAAACTTACTCGGTTCGCTCACATCACGAAGGAATATTTCAGCTCGAACCAGCGTAACGACACTCATCAGTAGTATCATCTTCATCATGTATGTATACACTTTATTGCCACGGATTATTCGTCGCGCATGAAATTGCGTATCGTCCAATCGAGGGCGCCACCTTAAGCGGAGTTCACCTTTTGCATCAAACATCGAAAAAATTTAACACTGAATGAGCCGCGAAATGCCAATCTTGTATGGAAACTGATCTTCCTGATATTCTCGATAAGTTAGATGAAAGACCCGAACGATAGCGAAACGATGGGTTGTCAAGTTGAAAATTGAACGATCTCAGTCTTCGATGATTCCCAATCGGATCTTCCAGCTCGTAAAACCTGCTATTCTCGGTCAACAAGCTCACCACGTTAAGGGTTCTTCTTAGCAGACGTACACGTATACGGACACTCACACGCACACACTTCGACAGATACGTTTTAATACGTATTTTACGTTCTTCTTAACGTTGAAGCATAGACACAAGAGTTATTCGCGCACTTCTCACAAGAATGCAGAGATTTCAGCCGTTCCTCATAACGTGGTGGAAAACACAATCCTTCCCTACCATAAATGACCGCCTCCTCGTAAACGTAGTCTACATACAGACATAAAAATATAGGTAAACGTATATATGTGCAAACATATATGTATACGTACACAAGTATGTGTACATGGACGTATTAACACATATTCTGCTCGTTGAATCAAGTTTCTCAACTTTGAAAATTTATTCCACGTTGATGCAAAGTTGGAGAAGGAAACGTAAGGGATTTAAGGCTCTTTGGGCTCATTCCGGAGTACCTGCCGGAAAACCCATTTACATTGTATGGAAACTGATCTAGTATGTAGATTCACTCGAGTCAGACGCCTTCATCCTCTCAACTAGCATCTTCTCTCTGCTGTCGCAGTTTTATCTCCTTTTCTCTCTCTTTCCCTGCCTCTCTCTCTCTCTCTCTCCCTCCCTCCCTCTCTCTCTCTCTCTCTCTCTCGCTCTTTCTTATTTTATCGACGAAAATCACTTCGACACAGTTTACCCTCGTTGGCGTATACCGATGATTCAATTTTCTTCGCGAAGAGTTCCCGAAGTGCGGTCACGGGGTCGAATCGATTTTTTTCGCGTACTCAAAGTTGTTTCACTCGCGAATGGTAGAAAAAAAATTAAATTGCAGTCATTCAAGCCTGCAGATTAATTTAGCGAGTTTTTTTTATTACAGATAGAATGTAATTGACTGTTTCGGAGCAAATATCAAGTATACACAAGAAAATCACTGTTAATTCATAGTACATTGGATATCCCTTGGAATAACAGATTTTCACAATGCGGCTGTCGATCCGAACTTTTTCCGTGAAGTAGCACGAGCTTAACTACTATTTTACGAGCTTAAGGGATGAAATGCTATTAATACGGGCAGTTAAAATGTAGCTTATCAAACACTTTTAAAAAACTTTACCCTCTCGGACTATATTTTATCCATTACATCATACTTTTATATCAGAGTATATGCAAAGAAAATTATTTCCCTTTTTTCTGATGATGTGTATTGTTATACAACTTATTCGCTTGGGTAAAGTAAAGTCCGGAACGAGGGAAAAGGCGCTTACGGCTGCGTTGCGACAGGCCTACTGACAAGGGGTTCTCCAGTTTCGGTCCTTGTCGGTTGTCCTCGTGCGCCGTCGCTGAGACAACCACCTCCACCACGACTATTCCCTCCAACCACCCCTTTTGGTTTCGTTATAGCATTCTCCTACAGCTATTCATCCCTCGCGTACGCTGTTACGCCAAGTCTATAAACCCTCTCCTCTCCCCCTCTTCTTCCCCCTTTTACTGTATACTAAACTATCCTGTGTATACGTAAACATCCTACACTCACGAAGTGAAATTATTTCGTTAAAATAGCATATATGAGGGTGGAATAGCATACGCCATGCTATTCTACCGAAATTCTAATATTACCGTCAAATTAGAACTGTCAAATACGGTTAAATGAAAGAATTGTTGTCACATAATATGGGCTGGCATGAGTTACTGACTTCGATGCATTAATCGGTCTTCGAAAATGTTGTGTAATGATATATCGCGCAAGCTTTCTTTTTTAATACTTAGCGTCGAGCCGCTACCACGCCTCTTGATAAATTTCCAATCATATCTTTATGATCAATTTTCAGTAACAAGTTTCTGCCTTTTATATTTACGTGGGACGAAAAAACAAATGTGACAAGCATACCACATTGGGAAGTTTCACGAATTGCTGGACATTTTATGAAATCCATTAAACAAAGGGTTTTTCAACCGCATTGTCCACAACGAGTCGGATCTTCATTACCCGTAGCGGAAATAGAATCTTTATGAGTTCAGGGCAGCAGGACGGCGCTGTTGAACGGGCAAATGCAGAGGCCTTGTCGAGGGTTGGGGAAACTGGGGATTGTCGCGAGGTAAAAAAAAAAACTTGAGCCTTTATATATAGCTGGGCGAGAGAACGTTGTGGTGCAGGACGCATCTCTTTCGTATTCAGTACGGGGGAGAGAAAACTCGCTCGAGGTACCGCACATTTGCATATGAGGCATTCCATGGTACTTCAACCGCACGATTTTTCGAGGCTGCCAAAACATTTCACAAATAAATAAATTTATGTAATATTTCTACTTCAACTATTCTAGCGAGTTATACGATTTTATCGTATTTCCTATTACAAGGAAATTCCACACATATTTGTTTTTAAGACACGATTAAAACAAATTTTCTCACGATTGTATAATATTGTTCCAAAATACGTTTTATTGGCTACGTGGGGGGGGGGGGGGGGGGGGGGGGCACATTT
>OZ022416.1:6185753-6380743 GCA_963989365.1 Rhimphoctona megacephalus | reverse complement strand
TTGTAATTCCGGAGTGGTCTTATTTGGTGTGAAGATTTATTTTGTATAATTGACCCAGCCCCTCTACCACAATTGGTTTAAAATACAGTTATGACCGGGAAACCTTATTATTTTGTTCTCAATATTTTCAAATAAAATTTGTTTAAGAAATACCTTAAACTGGCGTCCAGAAGGTATCGAGAGCAAATATAATTTGAAGTACTTGACGGGAAAAGCGTTACAATATATATATGTATGTAAAAAGGAAAAAAGAACGCCAAGTATTAAAAGTAGCATCTTCAGTCATTATCATCCAATGTCCTTGTTAATGAATTCAAAAGAAATGAAAAAATATCGAAATCACATTTTTTTAATGTAGCCAAGAAACGTTGGTACAAAATCTTGGCGTGCATGTGAAAAAAGTTCGATGAAAAACTTAGAAACTTTTTTTCTAAATCATGCATGCCAAGTTTTTGTACCAACGTTTCTTGGCGACATTAAAAAATTGTGATTTCGATATTTTTTCTGTTTTTTGAATTCATTAACAAGGACATTGGTTGATAATAAATGAAGATACTACTTTTAATACTTGGCGTTCTTTTTTTACTTTTCAAAAATATTTTTCCACTAATTTCACTTCTTTTTGAAAATATAATCGAACGAGAAATATATGTCGCAATAAGCGACATATATTGTATATATCGCTTATTGTATAAGCGACATATACAATATCGCTTATATTGTATATGTGTTTGAAAGAATAAAGGTCGCGTTTGTTTACATGCAACAATCCGCGTCATCACGCGTTACTGTACAATGCTTTGAAATATTCTCTATGTGGTGTATAACAAAAAAATTATGGAAATAGCCAACTGAATTGTAGAAATATCCAACAGGGACGGATTGTCTGGGGGACGAATTTTCCGAGGGACGAATTTTCCGGGACGAATTTTCTGGGGGCGAATCTTCCTGTTATCCCGCCCCAACCCCCCCCCCCCCCCCCCGCGAGTGGCTTCGCCCCCTGCGACCCCCCTCGCCCGCGTTCAAATACTATACGGGTATTTAACATCGAAAAGTGGTATGTGGGTGAACAGGGATGAGGCCCGTTTTCGATTTACGCGAGAGCGAATGTCTTCGCACGCAAACATCGCGTGCTAAAACGTCATCGCGCCCAAACGTCCTCGCGCCCAAACGTCCCGGCGCCAAAAGGTCATCGCGCCGAAACGGCCGCGCCAAAATGTCCTCGCGCCAAAGCGTCCTCGCGCCCAAACGTCCTCGCGCCAAAACGTCCTCGCGCCCAAACGACCGCGCCAAAACGTCCTCCCGCCAAAACGTCCCCGCGCCCAAACAGCCGTGCCAAAACGGCGGCGCCAAAACGGTCACGCCCAAACGGCGGCACCAAAACGTACTGCTTCCAGAAAAAGGGGTCGAGGCTTCACAGGCTGTCTTTCTCACTCATTGTCAACGGCGTGCGAGAAGAGGAGGTAGCCTCGTTTAGCGGACTGGGTGACGCGAAGTAGAGAAACATCCATTATTATCAAAAGGACGTATGCCCTATCTATTCAAGCGTGGCTTACGCCCGTTTGTCTCTAAGAAGACAAATCATCCCGAAACATTCGATTTTAATTCACTAAATTATCATATCTCAAGATTGGCTAGCCCGATCTACTTGCAACGAAGACCAATAGAAAGAGAAAAATGGAAAAAAATTCGTCACCAATATGCAGATTTTTTACTCGAACGGTTTGTCCGTAAGAGCGATTTAAAAACGCTATGACGTAATAAAACCGGCATATTCGCGTATATGAGTGCGGCAGGGCTCGCGCTGGCTTTTTTTTTTAATACTTGGCGTCGAGTCGCTACCGCGTCTCTTGATGTATGTATGTATCGCTGTTCTGACAGCTCTTAGGGCCATATGTTTATTGACGAATTTTACCTACTAGTGGTGCCCTACACGTTAGTATATATTTTATTACTATACGCCGGGGGCTCAAAGCCTATGAGTTTTGGCAGTGTTCTTTCAGTTTTATAGGTTTTTATGTGTCATAATTTAACTTTTGCCATGCGTCGTTCTTACGCTGGATAATTGGCCCTCAGATTCCCAGTTGCCAGCATAAATATATTTGAGTCACCGATTTTCTACATATGCTAACATCAACCACCTCACTAAGAGCTTTTCATTGTACAAAAATTTTCTCAGTCCAGCTTTACAAACAGAATGAAGCTTCATTGCTTCTTTTCGACCCATTTTATTTCTTCGTGTGCCTTCCTATTTTCAGTCAATATATTTCTGTTCCAAGTTTTCATTTTTACTTCTAGTCTTGATAAAGTCTATGAATAAAGCTATATGTGTATGTGCATAGTCAGAAGAACACAAACATTTTTTAATCCAATAAACGTAATGTTATGGAGCATGGATGGAATATTTCAAAAATGCCATCGTTGTAAAATAATGAACGTATAAAACTAGGTTAATATCAACTTAGAAATTGGCTGACAATCTGTAGGTTTGCCTATGTATCGCTAACCGGTACGGACACTCTTAATTTCTCAGTGTTAATCGCTGGTCTAATTAAAAAAAAATATATATATGTATGAATTCTGCAGCAGGATTTCTCTGAAATTGGCTTTTTGATTTTTCTGATACTCCATTGCCTGTTTTACCTCCGAACAAAGATTTTTTGTACGAACCGCGGAGCTTGAGTTATGTTCCTACGAATATATATATAGATGTCCGATGTGTATATTGTGTGAAACGAACAAGAGAATATAGCGACAAGTAATAGCGGCCAGAGTAGGAGGGTTGGGCATGAAACGAATTACGGAAAGTCCAACTACTGCAGCGGGATGGGCAACATCGAAGGAACACGGTAAAACTCGAAGCCGGAAGATTGCTTTACGATAATAATTATACCCAGGGTGGATGGTGGAAGTTTTATAGGTCGAAGTTAATACTGCCACAGGCACGTACAGTCTATACCAAAAATCGAATTCGATTCGAAGCGGACAGTTAGCCAGCAAATTAAAGGTCTTTATCCATTTTTTTAGCGAATGCCCCATTTTGAAATGCGAACTAATTAGCTATAGCTAATCCGGAGTACCGAAACAAAGAACTGCAAAGTAATGCGAGGAGGATAATTTTTGAGGATTAAATTATTTAGATTTTTTGCTTCCGAAATTTATTAGTGTAGTTAAAACTCTTATTTATGAATTCTGAAATATGCTCATTCACAGTAAATCTGAAATGATTACGAACGAGTAATTAAATTCTGTACGTTATGAATGTCTAGATATGGGGATAATGTTTGTTCGTTTTTACGGAACAATATCTGCTAGACGAAACTACATATCCTACATAACGCAGGCTGATTTTTGATTTGCCAACAGAATCGCGGTTAGTGCATCGAAGCTTTGTGATTGAATCCTCATGGTCCGGATCTTGAATCCGAGAACGACTAGCAAATTTACTACAAAAATGCTCAAGGAGGAGCGATGAGTGCGCAAAGGAGAGTAATGATAATTATGTATCGTCGAAATAGTCTGAGAAACATTGTTTTTTTCCATCACTCCGATTTTAAAGAATTTTATATATGTTTTCGTTATTCATGACATATTCTACTATTAACGAGGAGCGTGTTCATGCTAGCTGCTATGGTAAATAGGTAATTGTAAACCGCGGAAACAGAGTGATATTTTTTCGTTTCTACGGAATGTCCTATTCAAAATGCCCTAGTAAAAAATTTAACACGTCCAGTTTTTGTTAACTTTTGTATATCTCCATTCCCTGTAACTACATTCCTCATTCTTCCTCAAATTTAGCACAAACACGTTTTTAATTAACAGTACATCAAGTTTTGTTGTCCTGTTACTTTAAAATCATATTTTGTGTACAACCTATTGTAAAATGTTTTTTTAAAAGATACAATCTCTGTGTGGTTTGATCATTAGCTACGAGCAAAATGATTTCATATATGAGAAAAAATATAATTATAATTTTATTTTATGCATGTATATTTTTACAACTTTGGCTTGAGTTCTCTTACTTGATAAATCTCTTAATTGTATTACTATTAGGACCTACATTATTTGTTATTGAAGTTCCGAACTATGATATTATTCATAAAGCGCCCTGGGGAATTGTTAATCCATCCGTGAACGTTGATACAAGTGAAGTGAATGTATAAAGCTATGAGCATACACATATTGATATATTACGTATGTGAAGTGTATAAGGACTTATGATTGTCCATATACACATAGAAAATGGAAGGATGCAGCAGAGTTGAGGGAATATAGCTCGTGTTACTACACGATCCGTAATTATGTGGGGACTCCCTATATGCAACTCCGAAAGACCAACTTTGTCAGGACCTCGTAACACCACCGCCCTTGACGTGGTCGAACTATATCCCTCAGGCGGCATGGTCAAACGTTTCAACCCCTTAACACAAGAATGC
The DNA here is from genome assembly GCA_963989365.1 of Rhimphoctona megacephalus. Lineage (NCBI taxonomy): Eukaryota > Metazoa > Arthropoda > Insecta > Hymenoptera > Ichneumonidae > Rhimphoctona > Rhimphoctona megacephalus. Next base: position 6,376,307 of record OZ022416.1, on the reverse strand, counting down.
GTATATTAACTCTTAATTTGAGCTTGGCAAGAGCAAGCGCACTGCAATCTCACTTTTTGAGACCCATTTAATATTCCTTTTCGTCCCTTGAAATTACTTTTAATCATTAAATAGAAACCTCATGGGATTCTTTTCAAACTTTGAAACTTCAGATCCAAAATTGATCGCAATGCAGACTTTTTTTAATTCATCAATGAAATTCGTTTCACGAAATAGTGTTTAAAACTGATTTGCAATTGGGGACTCCGAAAAATGGTCAGACTCTTTTGCAGGCCTAAAAACAAAATTGACAAAAAACATGTAGTCGAAACTTTTTAATTTTTCAAACAGTCATTGCGTTTTAACAACACAAACTTCAATACAATTGACTCTTCAAATTTCTTTGACACGTTAAAACATTATGAAACTTATGAAAAAAATATTACATTGAAATAGTTGATATCGATTATTAAATTAACGAATAACAATAACGATTATTAATTGACGAAGCCGTGCATTTTCATCGAGCAAGTTGTCAAAATGTTTCTCTAAACCATAATATCTCTATACTATAACGAAAAGGTATGAAATCGATATTGGAGAGCATTCAATTTTCTATGAAAGTCATCAACTAGGATTTTTTTATCTTTAGTATTTCGGCCCTGACAGTGTCTCGAAAAACGAATTGGTTTTCGAGGGTTACGCAAATAAATCGAGCAGTTTTATGATCGTTTTTCATTTCGTTTTACGGACGAAACCACTAAAGATAAAAAAGTACTGTGAATAACTTTTTTGAAAAAAATTTCATGCTCCATAACATTGCTCCAATGCATTTTTACGCCATCTCTAACAGTTTTGACAGCGTGCACGGTAAAAGTGAGTGGGTTCATCAAACTTTAATAAAATAACTATTGTGATGACGAAATATTTTTATTTAACTGATGGAACGAGCAACTCGCTCCAGAACGCGGTAGTAGGACAGAACAACACGGTTTACACGGCTTTTTGGGGATAGAGACTTTTATTAAGATATAAAACGTGACACTGTTGATGACTTACTGACTACTGGAGTTGTTGCGGATGGATTTTATATAGGACTGGAGAAGGGAGGATGGTAGGTGTTGGAAGGATAGCCCTACGTGACTTTTGGGACATAGGCCCAGGATTTATCATCAGGAAGAATAGCTTGCGCTAGGATTTCTAGGAAAGATAGCTGTACTGGATGAAAATAAGGAAAATATGTGGGAAAGTTGGCTTACGTAGGACTTTTGAGAAGTCGACCAAGGAGTTATTGGGAATAACAAGATATAGGGAAGCGGTGAGTAAGAGGAAATATCGGAGTGATAGTTAGGAGAAAATATTCCATCCGCGTTACACTATCATCAGGAAGTCTCGAAATCAATAAACGGTATACCTCTTTTCAACCCGGAATTCGATTCCGAACTCAAAATCACGGGGCTGATGATGGCTGATGGGATGTCCTGTATATATGGAAATCTAACCTAAATTTTATAAATAGAGCTTTTAAAAAAATATAGATTGCACCATGACTCACAGTAATTTTACTGTTTTTTTTACGTTCATTTACTAATAATGAAAATATACAATCCTGTGTGAATTCTCACTTGGTCAAATGGTCGTGTAACTTTGAAATATCTGAGAGTATGTTCAGATTACCTTATGCATTGTTCGCACCAGTTTTGTGCGAATAGTTCGTGTATATCGTTTTATTTTTGTCACATACCTCTCTCATTCGCCCTCTCCCTCTCACGGCACTTCACCTCTTTCACAAACCCCATGTATTTTGCGACTTTCGCGATTCGGGTCGACGAGCTTTGCCCGTCAAGCAATAAATTAGACAATTAATACTCGGCAAATTTGCGCGAGTGGCCGAATCCTGTGGGAGGCATGTGCAGCATATACACAGCAATATCGGTGGGTTGAAATATTGTAAGCTCGAGCACCAAGAGTGCTGTGGAAACCTCGGGTGTTGGGTAAAGGGGAAGGGAAGGAGAGACAATACCGAGGATATTGGAAAGCAGGAGATGTGAGAGGCAGGGGTCGTTCAACCCCACATTGTAGAAAGGATGCAACTCAAACTAGGGTACGTTTATCAGAATAGAGGAATGCGCTTCCTAAAAATTGATCCACGACTGTACTCCGTCATTTTCATCTTGCGTTCGATTCAATTTTTTAGGATTATATATTAGTTTGATGAACTTTGTAATTTTCACCGTGCATGCAGTTCATTTATCACTTTTTTAAAATTAGATTTATAATTCGCGAATGGTCATTTTTTAAACAAATAGTCCTTAACCTCTTACCTCTGACAACTAACGGTGGGGACATGTTATTTTTGCGCATATATGCGTCATACACAGTGAAGGGGTTAAAGTTGAATGCGAAAGTTTTAAATAATTAGAATATGTTAAGAATAATGAAGTTCAAAAAAATATCAAATCATAAAAAAGTATTCTTTTGATGTTTTATTTAATAGCGTTCCAAATTTTTTAAAAGAGCAAGAGTTACTTACATATATAAAATTACATGTTATTATTAGCGGGAAACTCCACATACGAATAAACATATAAATAAGGCAATTGTGTATGGAAATTGGATCATCCATAATATATTCTATTTTTTTTTTTAAATAAATAGTTGCGGTAATTACTTGAATGCTTACTGTACCTGAAAAGATGATTCATCCACCTGAAGAAAATTAGACAACACAATATGCAAATTTAATTTGCTACCTTACTTACTCACAGTCTCCGAGAATTTCCCTTTTGCAGAAGCCAAAATTAAAACAGCAACTTGCTCATAGAGGGAGCTTTATAAACCCTTGAAAGTTATAAACAAGATGTGCAAATGTGGATGTGCATGTAATTTTGTTTATTATTCATTTTCGCTGCTACGAAAAAACGCTACCAGCGGTGTAATTGATGTAGTGAATTATTTTGTTATTCAAATAGATTCAGGCTAACGGACAGTAATTATAAACGAAATTCAAGTTTCGTCAAATCGTCACTTGTTATTAAATAGATTACGAAATTGCAAGACCTGTGGTGTCTATATCTTAGATATATATAATCATTATCATCATCTACACTGCGCATGGTGCGGGATTAGAAACACGCGGGAGCGCTGTGGGCTATTCTGTCTGGACTTGTTTTACGAGGCGAATCGCTACTAAGGCACTGCCGACCCGTGAACCCTCCGTACGATGATATACGAGCATAGTTTTCACTAGCAACCTCCACCAAACCCTTCACCCACCTCTTACCAACCCCTACTGACTATATGGTTTGGTATTTTCTCACTTTACCTCAAAGCTCTTCCTTCATAATGCTCTCTCTCCCTCCCCCTCTCCCTCTCCCTCTTACCCCCCTCTCTCTGTATCTCTCTCCCCCCTCTCCCTCCCACTCTCTTTCTCTCCTTTTCACTAGCTTAATCAGGAGCCCATATTTTCTCCCTCGATCTTCCGTTCTATATTTCTCTCCCTATCTCCGTGTTTTACTTTCACCACGAGGGAAGACCATGGTATCTCGCATACTCATCCTTATGCACGTGTCCAAGCGCTCTGATGGTCCCGCAACGGTTTTACACCTCTCGTTCTAAAAGCCTACACGAGACTCGATAGAATATAGAGCGTGGGTTACGTGTATATGTAAACAGCCAATTTTCCCATTTGTAAGGAAAGTTTCCTGAATATCCCGGTAGCAGCTCTAGGTTCCCCGGGAGTAATTAGTAAATGATTTGTTAAGCTGTTTAATTCTATAAGTTTTTCGGACAGAAAGAAAATTAATTAATACTACTATAATTGTTACACCTACCACTACGCCATGTCTGAAAATTGAATCAAGTAATATCTGAGGATTATCACAGTAGAAATTATCTTGAATACCCCAGCAGAATATCTGGGCTTTGCTGAAATAATGAGAAAATGATTCGGTAAGTTGATTAAATCTATAGGTTCAGTGGATAAGAAAAAATTAATTAATACCACTAAAATGGTCAGACTCACATTAGGCTCTATCTTGGAAGACCATGAAATAGTATTATTAGAAGATTAACATATCAGTAACTTTTCTGAACAACTCAGCAGCTAGGGACGATAGACGTAATTAAATATAGAGTTTATTGAGCTGATCAAGTCTACGTGGCCATTGAATCTAAAAAGGGGAATTATAATATCACTGGAACTATTGAATATATTTTGTACCATATCTCAAAAAAATTATTTTTTATTTTTTATTATTCCTGCGTATACCTTCGCCGGTTTTTACGAGTCCATCCCATCACTTTTTAATTCCATTTCACTAATCCCCAATTTTCCTAAATTCCATGTTTCTGAGAGACCCCCCAAGAGTGTTGCCCACAGCTACTCTTTCCTGATGCATTACTGTATCGCATTTACACGAGGGCCAAGGGAAACTGTGGAAAACCCGGCCGGTACAGGCGGTTATATTTTTACTGTGTTGCAATTGATTAGCGCCATCAGAAACTCATAAAAACTGCCTCCCGCTCAGCGATTGATGTGCGAGCCAGTGCATGCCTAAGCGGTTACCCAACCAGGTATTGGCCTCGCCCAGACTGCTTAACTTTGATGATCGCCGAAGCCACACACCTACCTCACACACATCGCTGTTGGTTATCTCAGAAAATAATAAAGTAACATTCGAGGATTAGAAATTCAAATATTTTTTTACTTGAATCATATTGAAAAGCATATGCATGATGTTATTTATAATCTCCACTCAATAAAACGAAAATTTTGCTGGCTCGTAAATTTGGAAAATTACAAGTTGTGGACACGACGGAGAGAAATTAGTAAATTATTGTTTTTCCCATTAAAAAAGCTTTTATGACATGTCAATGTACGATTCACTCGGCGAATGAAAAGTAAAGGTTAATTTTGGTCCGAATTTGAAGCTTTATGTCACAACGTGTAAGTTTAAATTTCAATTTTTATTTGCGATAAACAACCGAAAACATGTTCAATTTTTATTATTTTAAACAAAATGCTATCAAGGACACGACAGAATTAAAATTGGAATGGCTAAAGAAATTGCAAAGATCGACGAGAGAGCTAAGACATTATTTTTCGGAGATATTAAGAAAATGTTTTCGCTGAAAAAGGGGGTACAAAAAAACGGAGAGTCAAGAAAGTATTAAACAATGTGCAAAATGGAACGCCGCTAAGGGCAAATGGTCTTTCTACAGGGCAATTCGGTATGAAGCAATAGGTATTTCAATGGTAGGCAGAAGGAAGAATAAGCAGTAGTATGAGCAGTAGCACCGGTGGTAGCAGAGGCAGCAGCCAGTCGGCAGCACACGATTGTCTTAAATTTAAATAATCACGAAAAAATGTTAATGCACGCGGACGGTGAGCGCACGCGGGCATCAGCCGCGTAATTCAATGATAAAACAAAGAAATAGTGGGGAATGGTGCGGAGCTGTAGAGGCGTCGACTGCTGTGGCACTGTCTCGAGTCGAGAATTGTATAAGGGTGAAGGGTTATTGGGTTGGGCTTGAGGGGGAGGAAAGTGCAGTTTGCGATGCTGCGGTAGTCGCAGGGGTTATAACGTCGAGTTTCTCGGACTCCGCAGCGGCAAAATTGGAATAGTAGTAGTGGCATAAGTAGTAGGTACGTAGCCTCTCTCGGCGAGATTCCAAGAGTGTACAGTCTGGTTACAGTCGCTGTGTGCGCAAGAGAAAAGGTCAACTCTGAGATGCGAAGAGTAGAAATAGGAACAGGAGTAAGTAGGAGTTATATGTATATATCCTCTCTTCCTCTCTTCCTCTCTTTGTTTCTCTTATCCTCTTTTTCACACGCGTAGTCTCGACCCAACCCTATATTTATTTGTGTGTGTGTGTATGTGTGTGTGTGTGTGTGTGTGTGTGTGTGTATGTGTGTGTGCGCGCGCGCGCGCGCGCGCGTGTTTGTGTGTGTGTGTGAAAGAGAGACAGAAAAAGACGGTATGGCTAAGAGAAGCGTTGGAAAAAATTGCCTCGAAGAAAAGAGGACAAATTGAATTAATGCGAAAAAGAAAAACATTATGGTTAAGATACGAGGCTCTGGCACTGGAGAAAGACCGAAAGAAGAGAAATGGGAGAAGGCAATAGAAAGGAGGGAGGATTTTTCTGGTAGTGAACGAAACATGATCAAAAAAGGGAAAAACCGTGGAAAGAAAATCGTCAACGAAGGCAAAAGAAAGAGAGGAAGAGAAGTTGTCTTATTTATAAAGAGGGAAGATGGTCAAAAAGAGTAAGAAGCGTTGAGAGAAGATCGAAAACGAAGGAGGCAGGGAAGTATAGCATTAATGGAAACCAACAGCAAAACTTTTCACTTCGTCCCGACTGATTGGAGTTTTCTTCTGGATTTTCTGAGTTAAAAAAAGAAGAACATGGAACAAGGGCATAGGGAATTCGGAATAACCCAAGCATCTCGTCTGCACACTGTTGTTATACCGATTCCAGTTTTGATCATGGTGCAGCAACTTTTAATTCGTGGTCATAGTGCACTTGCATAAATGCATTTTCGTATATATTTCAACTTGGGTTTTTTATGCCATTCAAGGATATATAAAATACGACGGTAAAATATACCCATATTTTGTATCTTATTGTTCTTACCTCCGTCATTTACGTCATTTGCTTTATTTCTCTCACAGAAAACATGATTTTAGAGTTAACCTTTTTTTATCTATCCAATATATCGGTGAAATGACTTCTGAAGCTCGCAATAGCAGTTCTTGGCTCTCTTATTGTGTACTAAAGTAGATACGAATAATGGTACATTCACTGGCCGTACAACTTCTACAGAAATAACATATACTGATGCAGACGCATTTTCCAATCTGATTTTCATATATGACTTATTGCTGTATCGCCAATTCGTAGGTGGCCCATAACTGATCTGCATATAGGATCATCACTTATATCGAGAATATACGTTTTTCAGCAACCGGTTTTCATTACAACAACCTTGACAATTTTGAGAATCGATTGCTTCCTTTTCGTTGGAGAAATGGAATTTGGTTCGAGAATTCTCATGCATCCTCTTTTTTCATCAAGAGCCGCGGTAGCGGCTCCACGCCCAGCATTGAAAAAGGAAGCCAGCGCGAGCCTTACCGCACTCTCATATACTCGAATATGATGGTTTTAAGACTTTTCATTTTTTTCAAACCTCTTATTTACGAAAATTTCGTTACGTAAAGACTACTGGGATTATTGATTTAATCGATCTTTAATCTTCGGCTCTTAAACTTATATTCGTGTAAGAAAATCATAGCTCTTTCTTGTCCGCAGCATAGCCGGAGCAGGAAGATTTGGGGTATCAGCCCAAGGATGCTTGCGTGTCCAAAAGTAGGCAGGTGCTAAATTCTGAAGATAATACTTTGCCAAGGCACATTCGGTCGTTCACATTGACGCTTATTGCATGGATATGTTTGAAATATTTTTGTAGATATATTTGTGAATGTATTCCATGCAGGAATGAGTTCATCTTGCGATGCATGTATCATGCCAAGTGCTCAGTTGGTTCGGATCGATGATGCTTTTGCATCAGCATGATAAGTACATACGATTATGTATGTGCTCTAAACACGCATTTCAACAAGCCTTTATTTGGTAGATTCATTGGTGATTCTGCATACCCCTTGGAGTCGATTGTCAAAGAATTAGTTTAAAAAGTTAAAAACTGTGAAAACAGCTAGCCCACTCGTGATGCAAAGGATTGGAGAGAAAGGCTATTTATCTTTAGAATACATAACCAGCTTGACTTGTTTGTATAGTTGAAGATGTCACGAAGAGGCAAAGAAAGCTCTTAAGAAAAATATATATTTTCATACGTCGAGTGAAGTACTATCGTAACTTGACGAATAACGCCAGATTTGTCTTCGATAGAAAAATAATTCAGAGTTCTGCGTGTAACGAACATTATTGAAACTCCTTGAGAGGTCACTTGCAATCGTGAAGTTTTCTCCTTTCGCTTCGTGTATACATGTACGAAGAAATATATAAGAGAATCCTCAAGAAAAAGACAATTTCTTAGATTTAAAGTAGAAAAGTTTTCACTTCTACTCCAGTTATAGTTCAAGTTTTAGGACAGAATGCAAAATCAAGCAAACCAGAATATAGTATGAATAGATAGGCATATTTCAAGATATTTGCATACCGGACGCATACTGATATTATTTGTAGCCAAATTACGCTTTGAACATCAACCCATATCACAGAGCCAATCCCTCTCCACATGGAATTCCGAAAATCAGATTTTTTTTTCGCAAATATTTCCGAATATTATTCACTAATTGTAACCTCTTGTCAATTGATATTTTAGTGCAACGTCTAAAATGAGTTAGAGGAATAAATATTTAATAAAGTGGAGTGAACTAAATGATGTAAACTAACTTACCCCGAATAAAATAGATGGAACAAATTCACTGAAATTGGCAGTGATGCTTTTGTCATACAATAAATTAATTGCAGTAAAGTTTATCGAAATAGAAATCAGTCGATTGCTACATGATTGGGAATTAAATAACTAAATAATGCGAAGGTTTCAACTGTATATATCTAGCCCAAGAAAGAAGTGTAGAGCAATAGAAAATTTCGATAAATCATTTTGGGAGTTAATGTAGATCGTCAAAATTAATCTCAGAATATAGAGTTTCAAGAGAGATTAATCCTTTTTAGGGAACTCAAATTAATACTACCAAATGCCTCCTAGGCTCCACAATTAGTCAAAACGTCAAGAAATGTTACCCCCACCACCACGAATCGTGTTATTAAGAGAAAGTATAGACTCAGCGAGTGCTCGGGACAGCCCTTCAAATGTACTTATCCCGAGACGCTACCAAATTTCTTGATAATAAAAGAAAAGTTTCTATTACCACTGTTGATGATAACCAAAGGGCACACATCCGTTTTTCATGATCAAGATGTCATTAAGGGTCCACGGTATGACAGGAAAATAAGATTTCTTCGATATCAATGCTCGACCAACTCCTCGAGCGTACCAAAGTTGTGTCATTACATATGTGGTGTCCCATTGTACCGTCCTTAGTTTTAGATGTCCTTTTAATTTATAAATTCAACATATAATTTATATCTCGAGAGATTTTTCGAATCTACTCGAATTTGGTCCAATGTTAATGACCATTCGTAAGGCGAAGGAAAATAATACTTAGCCGTTACTAGACTCCAGAGGGAGATAGAGGTAGTTTGAGGGTTGACATACACGCGCGAGCATTGATATTGGATAACCGGGGATCCAGCTACAGAAGAGTGGGGGAAGAAGCGGATCACCAGTCCAATCCAGAAAAGGGAGAATTACCTTGGTCAAAGACTTCGCCTGTATATATTGCGGCACAATTAAGACCTTGATCAATTATCGTATCAATTTTAATCCCGTCTATGGATTAAAGTCAAAGAAAATAGTGAAGTCAACCCTTGAAGAGTTTCGTTGTACGTCTCGACAAATTTTGACAAAGAGTTGGATAAAACATAAAAATCAACATTCTAAATCGATAAATGCGTTGTCGAGGAATTGTAGCCAAGGACAATCAACAATTGTAAAACGCACTTCGTCAAAGAACATAAGTCATAATAAATTTATATATCTTTATCTAAAGTTGTCGTCTACTCTGCTTTTCTTTATACATGACCTGTAGGCTTTGCAAAATTTACCGAATCCACCAGCTGAACCTACCTTGAGGTAGATAATCCTTATCAATCAATTATAAATTAGGTGTGCAAGTAGAAACTCGGTTTTTTTAGTCAAATTACAAAGATTAATAATCGAAATATTCACTATTACTATCTATGATCTTTTGCCATTTATCGGGTAGATGATGAATGCCTTCGCGATGGAAACTTGGTGGTTTCGAAGCAAAATAGTCATCGAGCCATTTTCGTACATCTTCAACTTTCGTGAACCGCTGGTGTTTCAAATATGACGACATCGATCTGAATAAGTGGTAATCAGAAGGAGCCAAGTCTAGAGAATACGCCGCATGCTGGACAACTTCCCAGCCTAAGGAGAAGATGAATTCCTGGGTAGGTTTTGCTGTATGTGGTCGAGCGTTGTCATGCAGCAATATCACTTTCCGCCTTTCTTGGCCCGTAAATGGTCTTTTTTCCTCCAGAGCATCACTTAATTTGATCAATTAGGTCTGGTAACGTTCAGCTGTAATAGTTTGACCAGGTTCCAGAAGCTCGTAGTAAATGACTCCTTTCCAATCCCACCAGACCACAGTAACACTTTCTTGGCATGAATATTCGGTTTTGCAACTGATGTTGATGGCTGGCCTGTATCAACCCATGCTTTTCTGCATTTAGGATTGTCGTAAAAAATTCACTTTTCATGACCCGTAATGATTTTGTGCAAAAAATTCTTTCTTTTGTACCGAGAAAGCAAATTCATGCAGATGTCAACTCTTCGGTTTTTGTTTTCTTCCATCAGTTTATGAGGAACCCATTTTCCTTCCTTCTGTATCTTTCCCATTGCATGCAATCGAAGTGATATTGCTCGGTGAGTAACTTCTAACTATTTTGCAAGCTCTTCTTATGTTTAACATGGATTTTCATCCAGTAAAACTTGAAGTTCTTCGTCTTCAAATTTGTTTACGGCACCTGGACGTGGATCGTCCTCAAGACTAAAATTTCCATCATAAAATCTTGCAAACCACTTTTTTATTGTTGAATGACTCACAGAATGTTCACCTAAAGTCGAATTAATCAATTCCATAGCTTGAGCAGCATTTTTTTCATTTGAAAACAGAATAGAATGCAGTGGCGTAAATTTTGCTTATCGACATCCATCTCTTATAAAATTGATACACACGGAATGACAGCTTGTAAATGACTTAAACTTGAGTCATAAAAACAGCAATGACTAAGCTACATATATCCAAAATGGCGGGCGAATTGGATGCATTCAAGAATATTTTTTAATGCAACCAACTTCAGAGCCGGGTTTCTACTTGCACATCTTAAAATTGTTAGTCAATCAAACTAACTGGCGCTCAACAAAGATCTTATAATTCAAATTATTATAAAAGCCAAAGAGCCCCGGCTGCTGAAAAAACCATGGTTGCGCCAAGTGAGAAAAAGTATTCCGACTCGATGGGCTATTTTTCCATTTAGACCATACTGTGGCTAAGCGATTCCCCACCTCTGAAACTTTTAATGAACGATTGATGGTTTGAAAGTGTTTGAAAAGTCGATATCCAGAATTTAGAAATTCTGTTTCCGATAAACAGTTAGAAAGGAAACTTAGAAAATCGGTGAACCAAGATCGTATTGAATACCAGAAGCCTTTCTCGCAATCTCCTATTCCTGCTGCTCGCGTAAAGTTTACCCGCCGAAGGCTCTAGGAACTTCCATCAACGTTGAACTTTTCTTTCCCTCGTACTTTTTTTTCTTTTTTCTTAATAAATGCTCAACCTGCATTAAGGAAAAAAGAACTATGAATTAAGGAGTCAGTGAGAAATGCACAGACAGGAAAAGAGAAAAATCAGAGAAAGGGTGAGAGTGTGAGAGTGACTGAGAGATGAGAGCGATTAAATTAAAATGGATAATTGGCTGAGATTTCAGGGTAATTCTACCGGAAATGAGTGGATAACTCAGTAGGATCTCTATATTCCAGATAAACCACAAAGGACTATAAAGCCCTAAGTATACTGGTTCTGTGGAAACGCTAATTTCGAAAGGCGTATTCGAATTGCCTACAAATTTCTGTTTCGTTTGCCTTTCTGACTTGTGAAATGTACAAGTGGAAGCGAAAATCATCATACCTTCTTGTGATCTTGTATAGGAACGTATAGGCGTTATTGAGTTATTCAAATTAACATGGATTGTAAAAATACATGGTTTTTTTTAATGAAATGTTTAGGATTTTTATAATTTATTTTTCACTAAATTAGTAGAACGGCTAATGGTTTACGGGAAAACATATTTAATGCTAGGTTAAAAAGGGAGCGTGCTTAATAATTTATGCATTTATACCATACATTTATGTATTTATAGGGCATGCATCCATTCAACGATTCACTCGAAGGGTCTACAGGGTGTCCAATAGGAACGTGAAAACTAATAAATTGGTATTTTGCAATAAATAAAGGAATCGGATGAATGGATTTTTTTTTAATAGAAGAGAGTTGTTATTTTTATTTTATGTCCATTTATTATTAAAAAAACGATGTATACATAGAAAAAATTATATGTTAAAGCAGATGCAAAAAAAAATGTCAATATCAATGATATATATTTTCAAAATGTGAGCCATTTGAATTACCACAGTACTTTATTCGCTTCATGAAACTATCAAAAACGTGTTCTATAGTTTCACTTGAAACAATATTGATGATCTTTCTTATTTCTTTATTCAAATCACCTACAGTTTTTAGATTTTTTTCATAACAGTGATCTTTAATATAATCCCACAAAAAATAATTACAAGGATTAAGATCAGGTGAATAAGGCCCTCCCTGTTCCCTCAATAAATCGAGTATATCCAAGGCCGATAACTCAATCACCATAAACCTTATTGATGGCTTCCAAGACTTCTTGTGTTCGATGAGGTGCTGCTCCATCTTGCATGAAATAATAATTCTTAACGAGATGTTTTTTCTTTGCATAGGGAAAGTATTGTGTCTCCAAAATCTCTTAATAGCTCTGTTCGGTAACAGTAGATTGAAATAAATGCAGGTAGATCTCTTTTATTGAGACAGCTGCCCATACGGTTACTTTTAAAGGATAAAGCGACGTTGCCACTATGGTCTTCGGATTTTCTAAACCCCAGATGCGATAATTTTGTTTATTGACATAGCCACTCATCCAAAAATGCATTTCATCACAGAAAATTATTTGTTTTTCACTCAATTCTTCATTTTGTAATATTTGTCTCAGTGTGTTGCAGAACTTTTTTCTTGTTTTCATGGCGTGTTCCGTTAATAAATAATTGATGCGTTGTTATTTTGTAAGGGTGATACAAAAAATGATGCAAAATATTGTGCAACGATGATTTGCTTATTTTTGAAGCTTGAGCGACTTTCCGGATTGAAAATTGAGGAATTTTTTTCCGCAGCTAGAATAAAACTGACAGGTCTCAAGTACACGTTTCTAAAACGTAGGGTTCCTTAAAATGTCAGAGAGGAAGGGGGGATTTGTTTAGTTTTCACATGTTCCTATTGGACACCCTGTCTACATCACTTTGATTGAGAATCCGTTGCAACATTCCGTCATAAAAGAAAAATTCATCGATGGACAAGGTTTACCCACTGGCCTACTTACTGTAGGATCAAATAAAGGGCGATCGTCCTATCCGCAATCGTGACGTGGCCCAGAAACGTGTTCGGCCTACCCTGTTTCCCCATCGTCGTCATATATATCGTTGAAGTTGGCTAAAAAAGGATGAACGAGAATAGCAAAGTGCTCTCACGAACCTACTATTCCGGAGAGAAAAAGGCTTATTATGAGGGTCACGAGTGCCGGTTCATCCTCTCCTCTCTCATATGATACAGATATGATAAATGTTTTAACGAAACAGAGGTAGGCTTTATTCAAGTCACTTCAATAATATAGACCCGAAAAAACTTCACCAGGGATCGGACATTCAGACACAACAAATGTATCAATTATATTTTGACGTTATTCAGACATTTTGTATCTCACTTTATTACACATGCTTCTCGGTTACCTCAAGATTAACATATTTTCAAACATGTTGTAAAGTTATTAAATAATTTTTTATTCTTATTTTGGTACAGAGTATTAAATAAGACGGTTTTGAAACTTTGAAAAATTGACGACGACGATCAAAAGAGTAAACAATCATATTGTAACATTTTTTTTATTAACTACATGTACAATGTCTATTTTGAAAGGACAAATAAGATCGGTTGTACAAAGAATGTTGCTTTATATATTAGCTTATAATTTGAAAGCTGCTTCAGCTATGGGTTCAATCATCTTGCTGCAGTTATCGTCCTGAATGTGGGATGCAATAAATTAAGGACGTTTAACACATACGAAGGGTCGTGGAATAGTACCAGATATTTTTTAAAGTTCCCGTACTATACGTAACTGATTTTTTTGTGGTGTCCCAATACATATGAATGTGACGTAGGCATAAAAGTTTTGAATATTTTGTGAGTTTAATTCTGGATATTATATGGAAGTTCCACTTTATTTTTGTAATATCATCTGAAAACGAACGACCGAAAAAATGGAAAATAATTTGAACAATTGTTTTACGACAGTACACCTCAACAGGTGCATTACACTGAGTGAATGCTTTTTCATAAAACGGTGTTCTCTATTTTTCACAATTCAAAACCGGTTGTTTTTGAATTATGTCACACAAACAGTGTAAAACTGATAGATTATTTAGAAAGTCAAACTCGGGAAAAGTCTGTAATTACTTAAAATTGAAAAAGAATCCACTAGAGAAAATGGAACGGCGTACGTAGTTTGTTTTTTTTTTCTACTTTTGATTACATCTCATTTGTTTGCTGCAAACAATTTGTTTGATCAGAATTTCAGTTCACACTTCGTATTGGACAACAATCTAGAAAGAATCAGCTATATCTTTGAAATATTGTCGACACTGATTCAATAAGAATTATCCCAAAAAGTTATAAAAAAAATCGTTGGAACAAATAATGCTCCCCAAATAATCAGAGATTTTATTCCATCGTTTGAAATGTATTGTTGATTCCTTTGCATACGCGTGAACTTTTGCAGAATATTCTCGGTTTTCACAGTTTCGATGTTTCGACAGAATACATAAAATCATCAACTTTAGTAATTGTAATAATTTTCTGGAAGTGAGGACTGATTAAAAATCTTAAAAATGCGATTTGGCTCAGGATTCGATCATGAACTTGAAAGTTTACTGTGATGTCCAACTGCGGTGGGAAATCCTGTGTATATATGTTTATTACTATGTAAATTTACGCTTCATTAGGAGTAAACGTTTCGATCGTTCCAGAGCAAGTATTTACGATTTATTACGTTATATATTGTGACGTTAAAATTTTTAACGTCCCTTAAATGTTTGACTCTCGCTCCTGCTGCTCGACATTCCGGCCACGATACAGCTTCGTGGGGTCTATTTACGACAAAAGAATTGTTATTTTGTTATTTATGAAACTAATTGCGTTCCAAATATTTTTTCTTTTTCTCTATATTTGTATGCAAGAATTGTCGGAGGAAGGAGAGCGGTAATAGGAGAGCAGCCGCATGGAAGTCAGAGCGAAAGAGAGGGAGAGAGAAGGAATATTCAAAGGTTCATCTTCGGCGTACTTCGAGTGGAGTTCGTACGCATTATTGGATACTCACACGCACACAACATCTACACACTCATTCGTCAACGTCTCGATTTCGAAAAATCTGAAATCTTCGAGAACATTTTCAGCTTCGGACAAGTCTTGTCGTTTCAGGGGAGTCACCACTTATAGCGGCGTCAAGCCTCTTTTTCCGAAATTCGAATTATGTTAATTTGTTTCGATAATCGTTAGAGGATCTCTCCCCTCGTCATTAATTTTACCGATAGGTTTTATTTTCCGGCCAGGGGTTGTTAAAATCAAAAATAAAGAAATAATTAGACCCATTAAAAATTCGGGGCCTCGTCTACCGACTGTAATTAATTCTTTTGTGATAAACCTGTTGAAAAGTTCACGAATATTCGAAAGAATTAGAAAAAGGGGGGAGGGAGCTTACGGCACATCGCAAGACTCTCGCTTTCGTCAGATTTTCGGTGAGCGTTGAGCGCGACGCATGTGTCGAGTAAAACGGTAATTAACTATCTCTCTCCTTCTCGCTTTCGAGTCGGTCAGTGAAAATTCTTGTCAATTCTTTATCCAGTAATGAATTGTAAAGTGTTCGATTTCGTAAACGCAATAAGTTCGGTCGCGGCGGCGTCTTCGCCTGTCGCTTTATAAAACATCTTTTATTTTTTTTATTATCATTGTCACGTGTTCGTAGCTGTTGGTGAAGTGGCTTACGGTAAAATTCGTGCAATGATAAAGTATCGTGGCCGAATCCGGAAATCTCCCGTTTCTCGTATTGTTAAGTAAATTTTTCGTTTTCTATTAATTTTCGATTAACGTGAGAGCGATAGTATTCACGAGCGAGAGTGAAAGAGTACGAGTGTATTGTTGTTCGAGTGACCGGGAATGAAACTCGCGTTCGTAAAAGGAAAGTCCGGCTGAGTCACCGATTATCGGTTACTCGGTGATTTATTAAAAGTTTTCCACCTGTGAACGATAAGAACTATTTTGCATAATTTAATTTCTTTCTGCGAGTAGTACCGCAGTTAGAAAACACGGGCTCGGTTTAGCATTGTAGAGTGTGTAGCTTTCCCGGTTGTTTGTGTGAGAATAGAGTATGTGTGCTCGCGAATATTCCCGTGTCTCATATTTTGTTTTTCCTTCCCGCGTAGATTTTCGATGAATTATTAAATTATTGTGCAGAAATTGTTGAGAAAATTATAATGATAAAATTAAGTGAGCGAAATAAATTATTAGCCGAGTTTAAATAATAAAATGGTGATAAGTAATTGTTAACTGTTCAATCGAATAAGAATAAGAGTGTTCAATTTTTCGTTCTTGCCTGACTTCGCCCATCCCGCTGTAACGAAGCCGGTCAATCGCCTATCTCTCTCTCTCTCATATTGAGTCGCTTCAGCGGCTGGTGCCCAAATAAAATAATAGAAATTAATACGAGCGAAAAAATCGGGCTTTTGTGGCGCGTAGGAAACCTTTCCGCTACAATATATATAACTTTGTTGTGATTTCTGGAATAACTGTACTCGTCGAAGTCTTAAGTGGATTGCTGCGCAATAGTATACACACTCATTGTCGCATAGTAATTCACTCAAAGAATAGACACAGATGCATGTAGTTTTTGCACACGTAATCAATGTTGATTCACGATGGAAGGAATACTACAGAAAAGGGGGGGGGGATAGAGAGAGAGAGAGAGAGAGAGAGAGGGGGGGGGAGGGGGGGGGAGGGAGGGAGAGAGGGGGGGAGAGAGAGAGAGAGAGAGAGAGAGAAGAAATGTACGACAGGCAAACTTATATAGGTAAAGAAGGAGACTTATAGTAATATAGAATGAAAATGCTTGCATTTTTTAAGTTGGTATGATTGTACATTTGATTGAATTTCTCCTTTATATACATTAAATTGCCGTATCTAATTTTCCTTCGTTGTATATCGACATTAGGCCGATGAAACCAATTATTTCCATAATATCGACTTTCTGTATTAGACCTTACGAGAAAGAAAAAGAGAAAGAGACCTTGCAAAGCGATGCGACTTACTCACCTGTGTTGATATTGATAAAATTTAAAAATGTGTCAGGACTTCTGCATAAATGTATATTGGAAAAACAAGTCGATTTTGGGTCGATTCACTTTACAATATACTCTTTATGAAACACATTATATTACAATATAAATTAAATATATAAATATCGAATAAACATTAATTGCAGTAATTTCATTTATATTGAACCATTCATAAAATTTGGCATCTCGAAGTATTTTGAGATCCTCAATTGCCCTGATTTCAACAGATTATTGAGAATTTATTTACCTTGTTTCATTCCAACTGCGTATTTATCCCGGGATTTTAACGCAGATCTAGACTGTTGAAGCAATTTGATAAGGAAGAGAAGACGAAAGCAATAAAAACTGCAAACCGCGCTAGCCAACAAAATTAATGACTTGTAGAGCGATACTGAAGAATTCACTATGAATTAGATGTTTTCTCATTACTTGCCATGGAGACTGAAAAAATCGCAGGGTTCGTCTAATTTTTGTACGTTAACTTTCCAACGTTTTTTCTTCTTCTCTGCCTCTCATCAGATTAAAATCAAGAGCCGGGGTAGCAGCTCGACGCCAAGTATTAAATAAGAAAGCCAGCGCGAGCCCTGCCGCACACTTATATAATCGAATATGACGGTTTTTTATCTATATAGTTTTATAAACCCATAAAATTTGAAAAAGAATAAAGCTCAGCAAAAGATCGCCATAATATGAATAATACAAAATGTGAACTTTTGACGTGTTTTACCTTTTGAAGTGAAACTTTTTTAGACGTGTTGAGGGTAAAAGTTCAAGGCCACGACACGAGAAACCGTCATACGGTGTGACGTAAAAGAGACGAAAGATATATCTTTGGGAGAGAATGAGAGAAAATTATAGGGCGAATAGCTTGTACATACATGGCGGTCCTTTTCTTCGTCTCCGCTTTATGCGGTTCTTCGCTTTCCTCCTTCTATTGCGGTGGGACTACTATAATATACAGGGTGTCCCATTTTAATCTTACACCTGACTTTTCTCGGTAAATGTTGCTCGGATCAAATATTGTGTGGAACAAAACTTTCAGGGGTTGAAGGGGGACGTAAGAAAAAAAATGGTTTGTGAATCCAAAACTCAAAATGGCGACGTTAGAATGGCCGACATGTTTTTTTTTAGGGAAACATAACTTTTTTTCATCACCAAAAAATTTTTCAGCGCAAAACGAAAAACTTTTGTTGGAAAATTTTTTTGATCAAGTTCATAATTTTTGAGTGAGAACATCATTTTCAACTGTTTTAGAGGTATTCAGGATGTACCACGAAGAGATCTTAAACGTACCAAATGCAAGTGCGTTTGCGTGTGCGTCTGCATATGCGTACATACGTGGAGGTGCATGTGTGTGTGTTTTTCATTTTCATTTGATTTTTCAACTTTTTTTAAAATGAGAGGCGAGCAATGCCTTTATGCCCATAGGTACAAACTCACAAGGATTAGGTCTCTGCGGTTCGTCACTACCGCAGTATTTTCGGACTCCAAACCCTCCTTGTGAGTGTACTCTGATCCCTTCCTAGAGATGTTCGAAGATCCCTCCATTCATGTTTAAACATGCCTGAACTCTTCTCTCGAAACCATCTACTGTGCGTAGGAGAACATCTCTCGGGATCGCACGGCAGGCAGCTCTTATCCGCTCCTTCATGTTCTCTCGTGTTGTTGGAGCTTGACGGTAGACAGCGTCTTTTAAGTAACCCCACAAAAAAAAATCAGGAGACGTGAGATCCGGTGACCTTGGAGGCCAATTTACCTATTTACATGCACCTCCACGTATGTACGCAACATTTACCGAGAAAAGTCAGGTGTAAGATTAAAATGGGACACCCTGTATATTTATATTTTGTATATGTGTGTATGCACCAAATAGGAGAGAGAGCAAGAGACGGAGGCATGGCAGAGTTACCCGCATACGTTTTGTTAGAAAAAGAAAACTCCTGAATTAAATTTATAAACATAATTTTAACTCCTTTTGAATTCAATAATTTTAATAAATTGAGATTAATTGAAATTATATATATAATTTCGATTTCCATACTAATAAATTCGTATGGGAACTAAAATTCCAATCTGAGAATCAAACAAATAATAATTTCAATTCCTCCCAAATTCGAATTTGAGAATTGAAATTATGATTATTATTTCAATTCCTCCCAAATTCGAATTTGAGAATTGAAATTATGTACATAATTTTAATTCATTTGAATTTTGATTCATCAGTCAAACTTGTATAATTTCAATTCTTTGAAATTTTTATTCTGGAATTGCAATTTGAATTTTTTTAAATTCAAATGAATTTAAAAGAAATACAATAATTCATATGGATTCAATCCACTCAATTTTTAATATGATCACTAAATCATCATTAATTCATTAATTTTTAATTCACTAAATAATCACTAATCCATGAATCTTGGATAGAGAAATTTATCCGAGACTCATGGCGCGATTTTTTGGAAATCGCTGCTATATATTGCATAGTCTATTCTATACACAGTTTAAATATTAAGAGATAGAAAAAAACATCCGATTCTTTCAGGTAAGATAAAATGTTGGTATTGATCGGAATAAGATCAAACAACGCGATCAGTGGCGCGATTTTTCATATCGAACTAAAACCCTAACTGGACTATATAAGAATCAGGTAGGGTAGGGTATACGAGGATGCGAATGACAACAGTTCGATGCCGCCTGTCGGCCGGAAACAAGATCCGTGAATTGGTATAGCATTGCATCAGTAAGGTCTTCTCATACATTTCTTCTATACACGGATCAAAAATGGCGGAAATACTCATACCAGTATACCTATAGTTCACTGACGGTTACGAACACAAACACACACCGATATCAACACAAACGCACACCGATACACCGATATGACTAATACAACTTCTTCGTGGACCCAAAATGGCCGCTTTTGAGAAGACCTTACTAATGCAATGCTACCAATCTACGGACCTTGGCCGGAAAAACAAAAGTTTGCAGAGCTTCCAATTTTACTCGACAGGTGGCCTTCTTTTGCATCCACGGATAGAGCGCCTGATTTATATATAGTCTCGTCGGGATTTCGACTCAATATTATCAAATCACAGGCTATGGTCTGCTCCCAAAGACCAAAGACGTTGCAACGAATGCACTTTGTCTTGCCTAAGTTCTTCAAATGATATAATTTTTTTTTACATCCATTGTTATTCATTATTACCATCAATCAATGTAAAGAGAAAAAAAAAGTTTCGAGAAATCTCGCTAAGAGTTTAGAAAAGGCTTGGAAAGAGTCTCGGCGAGACTCTCGAAAAGAATTAAAAAGTTTTCGAAAATCTCGGAAAGAGTTTCGGCAAAACTCTAAAAGAATTCATAAACGTCTCCGAAAGAGTCTCGGCGAGACTCTCGAAACCAATCGAAAAAGTCCTGCATACAGGACTATGCGATGCCCCAGCAAGATATCCCGGCGAGACTCCAGGCTAGTATCTTGGTGAGACTAATTTTTTTGACGCGGAGAAGTGGATTCGTTCACTGGAACAAGAGAATTCCCGGATTAAAATTATACATATAAAATACATAAATTAAATTATAAATTGAAGAGTTAATTATAAATTAAATTATGACCGACAGCGATCGATGCGCGGTCGGTGTGTGGCTCCAGTGATCTTTCAAGTTAAGCGATCTCGGGCGAGATTAGTACTTGGTTGGGTGACTACTTAATCATGGACCGGCTCGCGCATTGATCGCTGGACGGGAAGCAGTTTTTCTTAGTTTCTGATGGTACTAACCAGCTAAAACAGTAAAAATATAGGCGTCTGTGTCGGTCGAGTTTTCCACAATTTCCCGTGGCCCGTGTGCAAATTAGGAAACAGTAGTTGTAGGCAACACTCTTGGGGGGTCTCGCAGGAACATGGAAGTTAGTGAAGTTCGGGAAAAGTGAGGTTAATGATATCGTAGCGGTACCATGTGGTCAATTGACCGTATATAATTTTTTTTTTTGAATACTACAAATTGATACTGTTATGATGTATAAAATACATTTTTTTATACATTCGTAATAAAATGATAGCCATCCTGATCGATTAGATAATATTTTAAGAAATCACATATTTTTAATCACTCAATCGATCACTCAATATGCTTTTTAAAATTCTCTCTCTCTCTCTCTCTCTCTCTCTCTCTCTCTCCGATAAATGAATTTATTATGAATTTAGACATACAAACCCGCCAAAGAACTTTCACTTTTATCATACTTACTGGGATACACGCGCCGCTTTTTTTCTATGCGACATAAAGGTTTTAGTTTCCGCGATTGATTCTCACGGGAACCATAATGATTTAAATTAATTCTAAAAAAAAGGGATTGAAAATGGCCCGTACCGCGTTCTAAAGATTTTCAGTTGTAACTTATTTGCGACAACTTTTCGATACTCGATCTTTCGTGTTTTCGTGTTATAGAGATTACTTGCGATAGAATTGAAGAAAAAGGATAGAAACAAAAGCCTGAAAATAAAAGAGAAACTCACGCCATGTATCGCTCGACGAGTATCGAGCTTTAAACCTTTGTATTTCTCCCAACGGATTCGAAAAGCCAGAGAGTCGAGTCGAGTTTCCTAATCTCTTTTTATTGCCTGTAACTCAGTGTGACTTTGTGCACCAACCGAATCTCACGCAATCTAAACACGTACTTTTCACAGCTATACTGTCGTAAACGTTTGTACGAACGCGATTTTTTTTCACGATATGCTCTTCCGTTCGAATTACTGTTACTCTTCCAAAACGGACTGGAAGTCTAAGGAGGTGCTTAGCACATCAGATGGATTAAAATGACTTGTCATACATTTCGCCATTTATTTATTTCTGGTACACAGGATTTTATGAACGAAAACGTTTCATTGATTCACTGTGGGACATTAGATCTTGATAATAAATGATATTATTGATAGCGTAGATCTTAATAATAAATTATATTATTGATAGTTGTGATGCACTTAGTAATAAAAATAAAGAATTTTGTTGAATCAGCAAAATTTTTGTTGAATCAACAAATCCTGCGGACACGGGGAGCGAACAAAACATTCACTTCATGATACAACATAATTCAGTTGTTTCAAATTTCAAAAAATAGTGAATCGAACTAAAAATTTTGTTTTCCTGACTGAATATTCATTTAAATCAAATAATTATTTAATTAAGTCAAAAAATTATTTAATTAATTCGAATTATTATTTAATTAAGTCAAATGATTATTTATTTCATTCAAATAAACAACGCATATCTATTTTAAACAATTTGATATTAAATTTTTTTGTTTGATATCCAAATATGTAAATTGAGTCTCTTACAATTCGAAAATATGTATTTTACTAGTTGCTCATCAATTATGATGAGAAATGTTGACCATGGGAGTCATCAGACTCCGATGAATTTTTCACGAGAACGCACTGAAAACCCAATTTGGTTGAAACAGTAAAATATTTTATTGGATACGTCCAACAAAAATATTTCATCTAAGCAATAAAATTTTTATTGTTTCAACAAAGTTTCGTTTCAGTTTAACGAAGTTTTGCTGAAAGATTGAAAATTTTGTTGCCTGAGCGAAATAATTTTGTTGAATACGTCCAACAAAATATTTGAATGTTTCAACAAAATTGGGTTTTCAGTGCGTAACCCGTGGAAGTTACAAACATTCGCTACCTCATTCTGGATCAGAATTCATTGGAACGTCTTATTTTACTCGACTGCCACAATTTATATCCGTCCAGAGGCCACCGTGTATATCGGCGCTCTGCACCACGTTGTGTCCGGACCGAGAAGCTACTCAAACGTTCGTTAATATTTTCAATAACCCATTTAGTTATAATAATGTCAAAACGTATTCACACAACAAAACCTAGTTTGTTAGAATAGATTAGTATCTTCAATCAATTATTGTGTTCATGAGACCATATGATTCAGTTCACACAACTAAAAATTTAGTTGAATGGGACGTACGGATGTTTTTTTTAAGTTTGTCGATTCAATCATATATTTAGTTGATCAAATCCAGATTCAGTTGTTTCACCAGCTTTAATTAGTTAAGACAATGTCGTAGCGTGTTGACGCAACTAAATGAATGCAACAACATATTTTGATTGTTTCAAGCACTTAATTTATCAGTTGAACAACGTATGCGCTTACTAGCATGACATTATTTTTGTTGAATCAACAAAATTGTAGCGAACAAAATGAAATTTGTTAATTCAATAAATTTCTTGTCTTAGTATACAATAAAATAATATATAACACTTTAATTATAGGTCAATTGATAGGTGTTGAGATTTGTTTTAATGTTGTGGTTGTTGTTGGAGTACCGCTTCTAAAAAAATATAGGTTTTTTCGCGCCGCGAAAATCAGTACATTTTTCATGTCTCTGATGCCTATTTTTTTACGCAAAGACGTACTTTTGGTTAGAAAAAAATTGATTGAAAAATTTGTGACCACCGTGACTTAAAAGTTATGTGATGACAATAACAGTTTATAAGTATTCAAGTTGATGGATGAATATAATTTTTTTCTCATTACCAAACGTATTATAAATTCGTTGTTGCAATGAATACGACGCACCGGTACATTGCTTTTGGACTTTAACCAAAGCAGCTTTAGTGGAAAAGTTGTAGCAGGCATTTTAACTAAAGGTTAGAAATAGTTTATCTGGCTATTTGTTCATTTATGTATTTGTACTTTATTTATACTACAGATGAATTTATACGAGCAAACGGGCATTTGCTGATTTACAAACGGTATACGCGTAATCAAATTCGTAGTAGGTATGTTTAAATAGTTATTGAAAGTACGAATTATTAGCGGTGTTTGTTTGAAATTATGCTATAAGCAATAGAACATAACGAAGGATCAGTAGTCCCGCAGACAAATAAAACTTCCCGTAAATCCAATGTAAAGGAAAATATAATTTATCGTAACATTGTTGATTAGTCGATATTGAATTTCAATATTATTATAATTTAATGGATATTAACGGGAGAAACCAGTTTAGGAGGCCGAAATTTTGGTGTTTTTCGTGAATTTTTTTTAACAGGGAAGGAATAATCAGAATTTGTTTAAGGCCTTACATACGTCCAGAATTTTCAAAAAATCGATTTTTTTTTTTACAGATTATTATTCTCTATAGTTTTAGGCGTATTCCCCATAGATCGAAAGTTATTATAGAAAACGTGACTGCCCAACGAGAGTCTGATGCGCGCAGGTAGATGTCTCGAGCGAAACGCACTTGAAACTTTAAAAGCATTTTTCTCAAAACTACTTTTTCTGGCATGGTCTGCATGATAACTCATACAGTTTTTAATATTTCTTGATGCTTTTTTTTTTAAATATTCGAAATTGTTTTCTTTATAGTCTGTCGAGTCGGATTTTTGATGTTGTGATTAAAAAATTTTATAAAAATAATTAAAGTGTGACATTTATGACACAAAATGCACACTTTTTTTTAAACTGCCGTAAATTGCCAAAATTTTTCGAATTTCAAAAATCCGGCTCGACAGACTATAACTACAATTTTATTTTACAAGAATTTTTTTACGTTTTGCAGATCCATCAGCATTTCAAGAAGAAATGATGCAGATCGTGGAGCAACTTTTTTTTCATAGTGCTTCGGGAAACGTGATTTTTTATGTTGTAATTTTTGAAAAAAAAAATGAAATAAATTTTTTTATAAAGTTTAAATACTAATAAACAATGTGCAAAATTATTTTTATTAATTTCTATTGCTATCTCTTCTAAAAACAGTTTTTCTTTTAGCGCGTTTTATGCGCTGCTGGATGTATGTAAGGCCTTAAACTTGGAGGATATTTTATTCATGTTTTGAAGTACACTTTGAAATTTTTTCAAGTCATTTCTGCTGGAAATAGTGGAGTTAGAAGCTGCTCTCCATGGACGACTTTTTTACAACTGGTGGGCATTCTAGCTCAAAAAGTTATTGACCAATCGTTCTGAAAATTTGTGTGAATATTGTTTATTTAATTACAATCTATATGATACTAACTCTGGAATGATATTATTATTAAAAATATTTTTTTTAATGCAAAAAAGGTGAAAAAACATGGTATAAAAACATGACATTGTGTTCAAACACCTTAAAAACATGCAATTTTCAACTTTTTTGATCACTTCTTAGGAAATATGTTGTTAACGAAAAAAGAAAATTGTAATGATTACAGATAAAAATTGTGACTTCAGGAATGCCCACCAGCAATAAACTCGGATGACGATCGTCCATGGACAGCAGCTTCTAACTCCACTATTTCCGGCGGAAATGACTTGAAAAAATTACAAAGTGTACTTCAAAACATGAATAAAATATCCTCCAAGTTTAAACAAATTCTGATTATTCCTTCCCTGTTAAAAAAATTCAAGGAAAACACCAAAATTTTGGCCTCCTAAACTGGTTTTTCCCGTTAAGATAATGCCTGGTAATTAAAAACTCATCTCGAAGTAAATAATAGGCTTCGGGAATCGAGTTTTTTTTATTTTATTATCCATAATTCAGCCGATTTTGTTGCAGTTTATCTGCAACACAAATATATCAATATTTTCTGTTGAAAATTAATGAACTATGTATTTCGATAGTTTAGATTCAGCTCTCTATAAGTTCTGAAGTTACCGGAGTAGAATGTACTTTTTGTTTACAGAAAAAAAATGTGGAACGATACAAGACACTAAATATGGTTATAGTATTGGAAGTTTCGTTAAACGATTATTACTGAAGAGCTAATTCAATGCTAAGAATAAATGGAAATAATTGTATTTCTTATTTTTTTCTCGTTTCAACTGGGAATAGCTAGTACGACCATAAAAAATGTGCTATTCAACATTAACGCGATAACAGGATTACGGAGTGCACTTAGAAATAATGAGAATTTAATTTAATTCGGGCAAAAGATTCGAACGAACACGCGCGACTCTTAACGTTGTTATATATAGCAGTGGTCTCACATATATATTTCTCGTTGCACTAAGTTGACTATCTCACGGAATCTAGAACCCCTTTCATTGTCTCATATACGCCCCTAGGTCATCTGAGTATAAATTCAATTTCCTTTCTAAATGTGCTCGCGAAAGGGAACGAGAAATCCGAAAGACGAGCGGGTTTCTTCCCGAGGCTGATCGATTTCAAGGAATGTGTGAAACTCTACTGGCACAAAAGCTTTTCAGGTCCGCTAATGTCGATGCCAGAATTGAAATTGGATTATTCGTTCATTAAAAGTTCCTAGTGGATTTGAAGGATATAAATGAATATTCTTCATTCGCCGACTGATATTGACATGGAATAATAATTCATCGACTTCATTACTGAATCATCTTCCGACTGAAATCGTATCATTTCATGACAATAAAAAATACCGGATTCGACATATCGTTCTATAGTGTAAGTATACTATAAATAAAATAATATGCTATGAGAAAGAGTGGAAAACGGTAACATTCGGTATATTATTGAAAAATAAAATGTTGAGCATAATTAAACTACTGATGGAAAATGTAAATCGAAAGTAATATTTTCCATCAATTCGAATTCCATTTGCATGTACAAAAAAGAAATGAAAATGTGGGCACGTTTTTTGCGGCAGCTAATACCAATGCAATAAATTAAATTAAATTCTGCGTTCATTAAAGTTGACCAATGGTCTCGATGCGCGCCTACGGTCATTTTATTCGTCAACTGAATATTTAATTGTCGTCGGTTATGATTATTTAATTATCGCACGATCGCGAATTCATTGAATTTTTATGTTCCAATGGTACGAAACGTATCAATTATTAGTGGAAATAATTTCATATAATATACTATATAGCGGTAATATTGCAACTACATAATAAGTGCACAAATATAAGTAACAATATTGCATGTATTTTTGCGAAAAATGAAAACAATGCTATAAATTAAAAAACCGGTGGAAAATTTACATTAAAAGGCCTTTTTTCTACCAGCGAAAATTTCATTCGCAAATGAAAAATGAGAATGCAAGTGAAGAAAAAAAATAGCCAAAGTCAACCAAATAAACAGAAATGAACTCCTTTTTATATCAAACCTAAACATTCAGCACATATGCGAAGTTTTCTAGACCACCCTTTTCTTTCCACACTGTACAAAATTTGCGGTGTGGAGTGAAATGGTATGAGTGGTAAAAAAAACATATTGTTAATTTCTGAAGTAAAAATAACACCGGACGTTTGGTAAAACATTGACCCGGTGTTATTTTCCGATTCAACGCCATGTAGTGTCAAAATAATGGGATAACATTTTTCCGGGTAAATTGGTAACAGTTACGGTGCAAAATTACATGGTTTTTTTCCTATCCTAAAATTGCATATCGTGGTTTAGGTGTCATTGTTACACCATCTCATTCTTGCTTTTTCCAATTTTTGAAGTTGAAATAACTCCGAATATTTGTTACAGACGCTCTTAAGGAGTTAATTTTACACTATTGTATGCCAACTATTTTATGTTCACCGGTATGTACGATCAAAAAGACACATAATTTATTAATTGACTTTGTAGAACAGGGTTCTCTTAAAGTCATAAATCGTAAACGAATTATTTTATTACAATGTTAAGCAATCAAACTTGTGTAAAAATCTTGACAAAAAATATCTATTCTCAGTTTCGATGCAGATATTTGCATCTCTCCTCTCCTGTTTCTCCTGCATACGTGCGATATGTTGCCCTTATATTGTGGTAAAAAAAAAATAAAAAAAAACATGCGTAAACATCGTCGTCTCAGTTAGATTCTCGAAGTCAACCTATGTTTTCAAAATTCGCAGCATTTAGTTTTGCACATGAGATTATCTGAGAATTTTGAATACTGCGCAATACGCTAGGAATATAAAATAAAATTAATCATGTTGAAAATGTCAAACAATTTATTAAAATCCGATAATATTCTCAAAAAGCTATTTATAATTTTTGTCAAATATTGAGTTGTTTATAGTTTATACATTGTTCAATATGTCAAAGAATAAATTATACAAATGGAACGAAACGATTGATCCGAATACATACTGGGTATCTTCAATATTCTGTTGGGTCAAGTCAAATCTGATGATTATTATTCAACTATCTTTTATACGAAACATATAGCATTCCTGTTCTCACAATACCCTAATTTTTTCCTATTTCCAATTCTGAACGCATTTAAATATCATATTCATTATATCCATAGATTTATAGATACTTATATAACCTACTATTTGAGAATAAATATTACGTGAGTATACTCATGTAATTTTTTTTTTAACACGTTTTTATTTTTTTTTTTTTTTACCACGATATAAGGCACGCATATATTGCATGTATGCAGGAGCGGTCTTCCGCAATTATCTGCATCGAAATTGAGAATAGATATTTTTTGTCAAGATTTTTACCCAAGTTTGATTGCTCAATATTGTAATAAAATAATTCATCTATGATTCATGACTGTAAAGAAATTCTGTTCTACAAAGTCAATTAATAAATGATGTGTTTTTTTTTATTGTACATAACGGTAAGTATAAAACAGTTGGAATAAAATCATGTAAAATTAACACCTTAAAAGCGTCTGTAACAATCAATCGGTGTTATTTCAACTTCCAATATTTGAAAAAGCAACAATGAGATGGTGTAAAAATGACACCTAAAGAACGATAGGTCAGTACTATGTCATTTTTTATAGTGTATCATCCACCATTTTATATCACGAATTTCCAAGTTTTGTTTTTTGGGAATTTTTTTAACCCCAATTTTTTTTATTCAATTTTTTTATTTTTTTCATTTCAAATTATTTTTCTACTCAAAGTGTTATTTGATCAGACATGCATTAGCTACTTATTATATATATATAGGATAAACCGGGAGGAAGATTAGTACACGGATCAAGGAACACCAACGGTGTGTCAGATATGGTCATATTCTTCAGTCAGCACTAGCCGAACACAAGATGGAAAGGGGACACTCCATCCTTTTCGATAAAGCTCAAATGCTGGCCAACCCACTGAGATATTTCTCCCGGAAACATAGAGAACGCCCAGAAATCCGAAAACACTCGGACAACCTTAACAGAGATGGAGATTATCAGGTCCACCAACTCTGGCACACCGTCCTCCCGGTTTTTAAATTGACCAGCTGATCAATCAAAAACTCCGATTGACTCGTGCAGTCATCCGGAACAATGATCATGCATATATAAAGACTACCTGAGACCAGGGAGCTTCAGTATCGAAGCTGTCAGCCTTGATGATGCAAAATGTAACGTTTGCGAAACGTCGGCAATACACTGAAACTCTACACGGCATCCATCCGGAATCCATTAACTATTGTAAAAACAATGGCCATGAAAGCCTCAAAACTAGAATCACTGAAATATTTTACTAATATTACTGCTGCCACTAGATGATAGAAACTACGGAAGAAATGAATCGCCAAAAAAAAATTGTAAAAAATTTGTTCACTTTTTAGCTTTCTCGAAAAAGAAAAAAAAATATATCTTTAGTATACCTACAGCTACAGGGTTCGTATTAGTCGTGATGGAATGAAAAAGAAAATAAAAAAAACGTGCACCCGAATCATCTTTCAAAATACAGTAATTCATTAAATATTAAGGATAGAATTGTAAAAAACAGTTGCTAACGCCGCCGTGTTCGGTATAAGTATATCTTGTGGCGACTCACTCATCTTTGACAGATGCGTATAGCATAGTAAATGTACTTGTCTCGAGTCGCTACCGCGACTCCTAAAATGAGATTGATGAAAACGACTTGCATTGTCTTTGTTTGTTATGAAATTAGATTCGATACAAAACTTGATCGAGTTATTAAATTATAAGTCACACAAAATAATATAATTTTCGTACGGGCGGGAATCCTCACCCATAGTACTACTTTCCAAGCATGTGTACAGCGATCGTGTTTACTTTTTATTGACATCAATACAAGCAGAGAGTAGTTAGAGCTCGCTGTAAAAACTGAAGAAAATGTTGCATCGAAATTGAAGTCAAGATATTCATGGATGTTTTTTGCAATATTCAGAGAGTTGATAATTATTCGAAAGTGAGAGTTCGGATGAGAATTGAAAAATAAAAAAGAAGTTTAATAAGTGCTAATTTTTTCTACAATTTTGTTCAAAACGGATTCAAATATTTACCATGTAAATTTGAGTTTGCATCTCTGTTGTAAACATTTGAAGTAATTTACGTGAACAATGAAAATCGAGGTTCCTTGGAATTCATTGATTCATAAATATTTTCGTTAACTTTTTATCGATTGGAGGATGCCCAAATCAAAGTAGAATTTAAAAAAAAAATCTTATTTCGGAACTTCAACTTCGTAGTATCTGCAATTCTAACAACAGACTAAAAATGACAGTATTATTAGAAAATCTAGTGTGGAAGATGAGCAATGAGTTCCACGACATGAAGATTTGATTTTAAAAGCTGTAGAAACGGGGTTTCGTAATCAGAAAAGCAAAAGATAGTGCGTTGGCCACTTTGTAGTCGTGCGTACGCTCGAAAGAATGTTATGCGCATCAAAAACTTTTCTCATTACTGCGATCGATGTTGACCCAATTAAAGCTAACTTTTGCTTCTATTATGAGTGAGACTGTGTAGAAATAGCTCATTGGCGATAAAGAGAGAGAGAGAGAGAGAGAGAGAGAGAGAGAGAGAGAGAGAGAGAGAGAGAGAGAGAGAGATTACACTGTTAAAAATTTCCATGGTAATTTTACTAAACAATTGTAGGAAGTTTTTACGCACCATGATTTAGTAGTAATAAAACCCAGTATTGTAATTTTACTACACGACTTATCCCAGCGCAGTTTGGGAAAATTACAAAATATTTGTTGCAATATTACTAAGCATTTATCGAAAATTTGTTTAGCAAAATTACAATATCTATATTGTAATATTCTTGAAAAAATTTTCGATAAATGGTTAGTAATCTGGCAACCAATATTTTGTAATATTCCCAAACTGAGTTGAGATGAGTCGTGTAGTAAAATTACAATACTGGGTTTTATTACTACTATATCGTGGTGCGTAAAAACTTCCTACAATTGTTTAGGAAAATTACCATGGAAATTTTCAACAGTGTGTGTAGTAAAATTACAATACATCAATGATGAATTACTAAATGTATTTAATATAATTTGTTTAGCAAAATTACAATATCTGTATTGTAATATTGCTGAACAAATTTTCGATAAATGCTTAGTAATATAGCAATCAATATTTTGTAATATGCCCAAACTGAGTTGGGATGAGTCGTGTAATAAAATTACAATACCGGGTTTTATTACTACTATATCGTGGTGCGTAAAAACTTCCTACAATTGTTTAGGAAAATTACCATAGAAATTTTCAACAGTGTGTGTAGTAAAATTACAATACATCAATGATGAATTACTAAATGTATTTAATATAATTTGTTTAACAAAATTACAATATCTGTATTGTAATATTACTGAACAAATTTTCGATAAATGCTTAGTAATATTGCAACAAATATTTTGGAATATTCCCAAACTGAGTTGAGATAAGTCGTGTAGTAAAATTACAATACTGAGTTTTATTACCCCTATATCGTGATGCGTAAAAATTTTCTACAATTGTTTAGGAAAATTACCATGGAAGTTTTTAACAGTGGAGGATTATTCCAATGTAAGGGTTGTAATTAAACAAATCACTCTTTATCAATTGAGTTTGGAAATATTGCAATGCTTTATTTTAATTTTCCAAAACACTCAATCAATCAGGATTAAAATAGTTATATAAATCACCAGCTAACTTGAAGTGAAACAGTAATGATTGATAATAACTTTAATTTTGTTTGAAATATTTTTTTTTAAACTGTATTCATTCAAGATATAAATTTTAATTAGATCCATTATCTTCAATATAAGGTTCAAGTTCCTTAGTCATAGTGGTGATTTTTGGATGAGTATTCGTGGCTTTTCTTTTTCCACCCCGCTTCGTACCTTTTGGAGGGCAAATTTTTAAAAACAATCTGAAAAATAAAATAAAATCATACATTAATTTCAAGAATCTATTCTATGGTCCCATACCTAATAATCCTAGAAAAATTAAACTTGTCAACTTGAATTTTTGAAAGTGGAACTTCTGCCAATTTAAACTTTGTATAATTCAACTCCAGAACATCAAAATTGTAAAATTAAACCTTTGAAAAAGTAATTTTTCATTAGCTGTCACATTATAAAAATTAAATCTCAAGATTTTATTGTTTTAATTATAATAAAAGTTTTTTGGATTGATATTCATAATTCAGAAAATAGACTTCACATGTAAAGTAATTAGCATCATTAATTAAAAAATTACTAAATTTAAAATGCCGAATATCAATTAATCTAGAATCATTTAGATAATCCAGATAATCTATATAAATTTTAATCTTCAAAAAATGGAATAAAAATATAAATTTATAGATAAAAACGTTTTCTAGGCTATTTGAATAAGGGAAATAGTTGGTTACATAAATAAGAAATCTATGGCAGTTTTTAATTTTAAAAAATAATATAAAAATTTTAATTTTTAAACGAGAAATACTTGTGTGCCTTCTTTTCAGGCAATTTATCAGCTGCAAATAAATAAAAGTTGGCATTCCTTAGTTCAATTTCACAACTTTAATGTTCAGAAGTTATATTTTAAAAAGTTCAGATTGGCAAAAGTTCTAATTTCAAAAATAAAAATCTACAAGTTCAATTTACCGGCGATCATTGGATTGGTCACTCTATTGAACATTTTTTATGACAAAATAATTTAATTATAGATATTATAAATATTTGTGATATGATTCAATTAAGAAATTATTGAAATTTATTATATAAAATATAAAAAATAATGTGATTTTTCAACACTCACCGTTGAATTGCTTCTAATGTTCCTTCAATTTCCTTTGGGTAAGCAATACCGAAAACATAATAACTTAGAAAAGTTGTCAACAATCCATTAAGAAATGACTGAACGTGTATTATGGTTTTTTTTTCGATTATTACATCATACACGTTTTCAGAACTGTGTAAATCTTTTCCTAAAAATAATAAGAAAATTCATAATTATTAATAAAATAATTAGCTGCGAACATGAATAAAGAAGAAATTTATAACTTATCATATACAAAAATCATATAATTTGTATTTTTTTACTAGAAATATTCCATATTTTAGTAATTAACATGTTTTTTATGACAGAATATATTTTTAAATAAAAAATGACTTTATATTGTATATCGAGTCAAAATAACAGAAAATGATTTTTTCTGGACTTTCGAATTTTTCAATCGATTTTCGAATACACTAAATAAATCGAAATTTTCCTAGATTTGAATTTTCTTCAGTAGAAGTATTTCAATTATTTTAAATAATTTAAATGATTAAAATGATGTAAATATAATTTTTTATCCATATATAATGTATAAATTAAACGCTTCAGCTATGAAAAATAAATTTAAGTAAAATACAAGTCGAACATTAGATTATTTACCTTTTTTGTAGAAAAAATGATCAATTTTATCAATTTAATAATTATATTTCGTTTAAGTGGCCAACATTTATAGACTTGTGAATTTTTGAGTGAAAAAAGTTACTAATCATGGTAAAAACAAAACTCACTTGATCAACTAATATATATCAAATATATCAGTTTTTACGAGTCATTAAAAAACAAATAGAATTATTTATAATAAAAATATACAAACTTTACATACCTCTAATCATTAACACGGGATTTACTACAGGCACGTGCTGAATCAATTCATCATTAGTCACTTCTTCCTAATGATAAAATTTAAAAAAAATTAGAATGAAAATTGAAAATTTCGTTCTATTAACATTTTGAAATTATGAATTATAACACTCTTAACTTACATTAATTAAGACGTAAAGATATTTCATATCTTCTTTCATAAATTTGACGATAAATCCAAATACAACATTATGGTATGGCTCATCATTTTTTAGCATATCACAATATGCTTTTGCACTTTTCAATTTCTCGCGAACATACTTTTTCTCTTCAGATGTGCTTGTACTTCTTTTGTTATTTTTTGTTTTAATTTCGCGATAAATCTCTGCATTTTTTGACCAACAGTTAATTGGTTTTGCGAGCGTATTCAACGATTCCTTCCATATTTGATCAGTTTCTTTACCCAAAAGTTGATTTGCGTGCTGTATGATGATTTTATAATGATGAAAGTCGGCCAATGTTCAAAAATGTTTGATAAATCTTTGTTTTTATGAATTTCTCTACGCTGTGAATAATAACTTTCACGCATAAGAGTTAAAATATCATCATTAATTGTATCATGTGAAGATTTAAAGCATTCCATTAGTTTCAATCGCTTTTCTTCTTGCGAATCCAATGTTTCGGATGACGGTAAAATAGGTAGATATGCTACACATCCGTACTCATCCTGAGCTTTCGGTTTTTCAATAGATTCTTCCTCAGTTTCATCTAAACTATGAGATAAATTAGGGGTATTTGCAGATTGCCCTTTTTTATAATGAACTGCATAGTAAATTGTTTGCCTGAGAGCTTCGATTTCACCATCAATATTTTTGTTACCAATTTTAACGGTAAAGGTCTTCGGGTACGTTTTAACAATTTGTTTACTGATGTTTTCTGCAGTACTACGAGACGTATCTTTCAAGTCATGAATCATGTATTCCACAACGGTATGGATCATCGACCTTCTGTCTCTAGGTTCTAGAGATTTTGCGTTTTGTAGACCTGATTGTATATTGGTCGAAAATTTTGGAAAAATTTTAGACAAATCATCAGTTTGTTG
Organism: Rhimphoctona megacephalus; assembly: GCA_963989365.1. Lineage (NCBI taxonomy): Eukaryota > Metazoa > Arthropoda > Insecta > Hymenoptera > Ichneumonidae > Rhimphoctona > Rhimphoctona megacephalus. The sequence continues at coordinate 6,341,158 of OZ022416.1, read as the reverse complement.
TGATGATAATAATGAATTTGATGGAATAGTTCCTTTAGCCGCTTGATGCGATGTTGATGAGCTTGGTGGAATAGTTTCATTGGTTATTCCTGGAATCAAATTAATTTATTAACTTTCTTAATTTCCAAAAAATTAGTAATTATTCATTATTTTTTAAATTGATAATTTAAAAATTTTCAATTAGCTTGAGGATACTTAATTTAGAGTATTTGTGAGACACAGTTAAGATAAATGGAAATTTGATTACTTACGTTATAATTTTTATAATCAAAAAATCTACTGAGAAAAAATTGATTTTTTACTTCCCTTCAAGTTTTTTTTTAAATTATGAATAATTTTTTAATCATCGTAAATTGTACCTAGCTAATAATTTTTGGATGGTTGTTATGTAAAAAGCGAATACGCTAAACAATGGAAATAAATGAATTTAAAAATTAAAAAAAAAACCTAGCTAATAACAAGCTAGTTCCAACTACATATTGATAATATTTAACCATAATGCATCAATTTTTTTCCCAAGTGTAGTCATTTTTTCAATTATAAAATTCATTACATAGATAAAGTAATGGCGTGCTTGGCATACTCAAATTTGGGGTCATGTTTAATTATATTAAAAGTAAATCAAAGTAAATTAAAATTTACTTTGATTTTCTCCCTATAAAACTTCTCAATTGCTAATTACGAAAATGAATATATTAGTAAAATATATATCATTGACTAAAAGGATTTCTGTCAGATTTATAAATTTACATCGATAAAATCACTAATTAATAATCTAAAAAATTTTCATAAATAATTTGAAAATACCTGAAATTGTAAATTTTAATAGTCTAAAATTCGATAGATGAATTAAATAATTAATATTAGAAACGGAAAAAGATAACAATTTTAATTCAAATATCAATTGAAAATAATTTCTTATAATGCGAATAATGAATGATACAATGCTTACCAGTTGATGGAGCAGAAGTGTTTTTCTGTAAAGCGTTGATATTCCAAGGAATTCCATCTGGAACTATTGTTAATATAAGTTGCTCAGCTTTAGTTTCTTTAGCTTTCGCTAATTCCATTAATATCTCATCTTCATCAATATCGGTGAAATCGTCTGTGTATATCTGTTTAAATTATAAAAGTCACGAATTTCACACAGGTATAGAAAAATTTACTTGGGTGAAAATGATTTTTCTAATTGAAGTTAATATTCCCTAAAAAAATTACAAAAAATAGGAAAAATATCATTGAACCAAGAAAATAAACATCGTGGTATACATTTTTATTATTGACGATATTATTTAATTGATACCTTAAAATTGAGTAATTTTTTTCATTTCAAATAAACTAATAATATCAAATTTATTATAATTATTACTTATAATAAAAAAAAAGTTTAGATTAGTTTGAGATCATTTTTTCTATTTAGGAGATATATAAAGAATAAAGTGAAACATCAACGTACTCAGGCTTAGCCTAAGTTAATTTAGTAAAATAAGATTGATGTACTTGACTCAAAAAAAATGTTCTGCCCTTAGTAAAAAAAAAAAGTTAAATTATAAAAAAATCATAATACCTTGTATTTTTCGTGTGTTAGTTGTAGTTTAATCATTGCAGTAGAAATAAGCCCATTTATTGTTGCAGCTTTGATGATTTTTCGTTCCGTTGGCTTGTCATGCCGAGCAACTTTGAATAATGCAGTCATGACTTCGCCGCTGTTGTCAATCAGTTTTTAAATTATTATTAAGTAGATGATTAATATTTTTACAGGCCATACTCAACTAATCCGAATTTGGGTTTTACGCATGAAAAAGAATTTGTATGATAAATATATAATTTTTCAAAACTAACGAGTTGATTGAATGACAAACATTTGTAGTCTAACATTTTTCCCAATTTATACAAGCCTAAGTAAGGTATGAATTCGGTTTCTAAAACCTCTAGTACAAAGTATATCTCAATTTCATCATATAGTATTGTACAAATTTTGCCTACAACTACTTTATATTGATATCCTCCTCTTGAAACAAATAATCCATCTCCATTACGATACGAAATACCATTCTTAAGTATTTCATGACACTCTACAGTTTCTTGGCATAATTCTATGTTTGATAGAGCTTGTTGAATTTTTTCATTATACAAATTCAAGTTGAATTTTACACTACTTTTTAATTCAATATTAGGACAAATATCTCCTCCTGAACGCACAAAACATTGATAAAGCTCGTGTTTAATGCTAAGTGATTTCGTGACATTTTTGAAATTCCGTGAAAATCGTATAGCGCGTTTCATAAAGCAATGTTTGCTTTCACAACGTAGTGTCCATGATTTCATTAACGGCCCAAACTGAAGAATAAGTGCCGGATAGTGCATTAAATAGTGATGTTTTGGACGAAGAGGCTTTGTAAATAATGATTTACGTAAATCAATGTAATCGCGAATAAGTAAATCTAGATAAACAATGCAGGATTCATGTATAGCAGGAGAACATATTATTTCAATGATTTCTGATAGTAATAGAATGCACTTCCAACTATCATCATCGATATCTTCAATTTTATCATGAATTATCAATGGCAATAATCGAAGAAACGTCCATAATTGACAAGCAGCGCCTGCAAGTCTCTGAGAGTTTGGTGAAACAGAACATACTTTGTCACGTCGATCCTCTGTAGAATATTGAAAAGTTTCTATTCTTCGATTTAAGGCATCTTCTCACTTTAAGCGCCTCAAAAATAGGCTGTTTTTGCGATTTTTTTTCGAGGATTTTTGCTTAAAATTATGGGATAAAACGGATCCTATGTAATAAACACATCTTTCAAGTACATGAAAAAATTTTTATTTTATTTTTTTAAACAATTATTATAATACATCAGTAGCATTGAAAAACCCGTGTAAAAATGTTATGGTCGTGGCTTGTTGATGGTATCTCCGAGACGGGTCGTCTGAAACAAAAAAATAAAACTGTTTTAGATTCAGTATGTCAGTGGCTATAGCGCATATCATCAGATTTTTGATATTCGCGAAAATAACAAAATGGCGCACGTTTTTCGAAAAAGTAAAAAAAAACCACGATTTTTTTGCAGTTTTTTGTAAAAAAAAAATTCTTAAAATCAAAATTTAAAAAATCTGATGATATGCGCTATAGCCATAACTATGAAGCATATGTCATTCAAATTTCATGACAATCGGCCGGATAGTTTCCGAAATTTCATCAACAAAGCACCGAAAAACCTTGTTTTGAGATAACTGCGTTTAAAGTTTTGGAGGGATCGCCGGGTACTCTCAGGTAGTCACCTAACGGTCGCCAAAAAATGTAGTTAGACTCGTCCGATCTTTATGAAATTTCGAGATGACATTTTTGAAGATATGTACTTTCAAAATTTAAAAAAAAAAAAAAATCGATTTTTTTAAATTTCCAAAGTGAGAAGACGCCTTAATAATTTGTATGAAAACCAATTTTTTTTTACAAGATCGTCAAGGAACAATTTAATGTCATACGGAAGTACACCTTCGAAGACATCATGTCCTAGGCAAGGGGGCAGGCCAGGAAGACAAACATGATAAAATCCCAACCGGTTGAAGGCAGAATTGAATTTGATTCCTTGAATTAATAATGGCTTTTTATTCATCGATTTTTTAATTTTTGTGCAAATTTGTTTTTGCTTATCTAGACGATTTATAACTTTTTTATACGATTCAATAGTTCTATTTGGATAAATTCCAAACACTCCATCATCAGTATCGAATGATTTTTTAGTCACCAAACAATATCGACAGAAGTATTGAGTTTTACTAAAATTTTCTGCAAATCCTCCTAACGCATGGCTCCCAAGATTATCACCAGTTATAAACACTACCGATCCTTTGATAAACTTATTTGGAGCCAATTCAACACCAACAGTTTCGATTTCTTTTAAATCTTCAGCAATTTTACCAAAAATTTTATCGTGATTAAATATTTTGTCTTTGCATAGGGCCACAAGATATATCGAGTTTACATGAGACCTTATTTTATCTGGGAAATTTCCGATGCTCAAATAAACGGCCAAAATCTTATACTTTGATTTAGCAGAACCTAATGGATTGACCGTCTCAAAAGCATCCTGATATAAAATTAATTGAAGCGCGTCTGGATTCTGTTTAAAAAAGATATTCTCTTTAAATACAGTGCCATCTGTAAAATCTCTCAAAATGTTGCTATTGTTTTCTGGAAGATCAAATTTAAGTTCATTAGTAAGAGATTTGTTATAAAACAAATTTTTCAAAGTTTCTTTCAGTGGTACGTAGTGGTAAAAATGTTTTTTGCCATTTTCAGTAGGTAATGGAATTTGAACGGGGTTTACATAAGGAAATTTTTTTTCGTAAAACTTTCTGCGCTTGAAACTAGTCCCTAATGAATCATCAATATTATTAAATAGATTATTTTCTAAAGAAGTACCAATAATATCTTTTATTGATTCTGCTGGTAAATCAAATTGTTCTAAATGTTTTGACAAATTATTTTTTATGACTTCTTCATTTTTTTTACTCATTTTGCATATTTCAGCAGCAATGTATTGAACCGTTGATGCAGGTATACAAAATTTAAATTCCAATTTCAAAAAAAAATGCGCTAAGTTCATTAAAAAAACATTTTCCGTGGAATTTTCTTGATAATATTGATTATGTTTGTCTGAAGATAACGACTCCTTAATCAAATTATCGTCATTCACGACAATAGGATTAGAGAAACATCCAGTACTACTACTATAATTTGAATCGGATGATTGTTGCACAACTCTTTCTTTATGATATTTTGTAATATGGGATGAAAATGAATTAACTTTATTATAAGTTTTTTCACAATTTGAATAACAACACTTTATTGTGGTACCCCTATTAATATGCGTTCTCAAATGTTTTATCATTTGCTGTCGATCTGTATATTTTTGAGTACAGAATTCAACTGTACACCTTATTTCTTCGGATAATAGTCTATTATTAGTAACAGCTGAAGATAATGTTTTCAATTACTTTGATTTTATGAAAACGATATACATGGCTTTGCAAAGATGTCAAAATGGTATATATTTTATCACAATGATCGAATCCGCAAATGAATTTATTAGTTAAGCTTGAATGTTCTTTAAAATGTTGCAAATAATACTTAAACGTTGGATGCACGAAAGTACAAAGTTTACAATAAAACATTTTTTCATGAATTTTAAAATACAAAAGTTTTCATTAAAAATACGGTAAAATTTACTTTCGAAATTTGAATAAATATTTACTAAAAAAACTACATTGTCTAAGACTGATTTTATATTATTTGAAGTGTTTTTATTGTATTCTATGATGTTTAAATTTATGTTAGATATTTAATATAGAGGCGTTTTAAAAGTTTTGCATTTTCCTAGTTAAATGAATAGACGTTTTTGTAGCGACAAAAACAGATGGAAAAGTTAATAAAAATTAAAAACTGATTGATGTGTTAAAAATCTGTAACATATTTTAAGAAAAGATTATTTACATTAAAAAAAAGAATTATTTGAATAAAATAAAATTTATTCCAGTCAAAGAATTCGTACATTTGAGTATGGATCAATGAATATTAATTTATCACAAGTTAATCATATCTGAGTGAAATAATTCACATTGGACACAAATAGGTGTATTTTAATTAACTAGAGAAAATTTCTTTCGTTCCAAGTATTGATTTTTAAAATAATTAAAAAATTTTGAACAAAAGATCAATAAGAAAAAAAACAGAAAATAAGCAAAGAAACGTTTACTTGTTTTCAACATTAGTATCATAGTGAGTCGATTAAGTTCGACTAAGAGTCATCATTATTTTGGTTCCCTGTTTGTCATTTAGTTTAAGGTCTTTGAAACGTTAATTACTAAAAACAAAATTCATTTCTTACACATCAGTTTTTCATTTATCTATCATCAGATTATACTGTTTTTAATTTTAAACTTTAGTTAATTAACTTTTGAACAATAAAAGAATAATATGATATTAGACTGAGTGTAAAACTGATCAAGTAACGAAATAATCTTGTTAGTATAACAAACATTTCAAGGACAAGAAGACAAACGTGATGAAGGTGTATAAGTCAATGTAATTAGACTGTATATGATGATCACTTATGTTTATTAATCTATATTTGAAAATAACTAAAGTTTGAGATTATAAAACAAAACCTATGTCTTTATAATTTACAGAAGAACGATAATTTAAAAAAAAACAGGAAACACCCGTAAAAAATATTTTGTAATAACGAAATAGCAATGATATCAGATGGTAAATAAATGATTGTGAATTATAAACTTTAAATTTGGAGACCAAAAATAAAAAGAATCCTATCTAAAGACACAGCAAGTTAGTAATTAATTAAAAATATAACCTCAGTGGATCAATCGAATAATTTAGTAAATGATAATTATTCTTTTTCATGTTTCAATTTTCTAATATTGAAATTCAATCGATGTTTAAATACAAATTGAAAAACTGACGTCAAAAATAAACGGGATACTGAAGGCTAAAAAAATATATTTTATTTTTAATTGCTAATTAAAAGTGTGTAAGAAGTCAGTAAATCGATCAAATAATTCACTAAATGACTATTATATTGTTTTGTTGCCAATATGAATCAACCCAACTTATTTGTGATCAGAGGAAAATAACCTTTTTATAGCGAGAAAAAATATCAATAAATCATTAAAGAAATACCAATCGCACTTAACAAATACAAGATTCATTATAAACAATAAAGATTATTATTGAGAATAATGGAATTGAGGGAAAAAGATTGTAAATCTATTTGTTGAAGATATAAAAGTATATAATTTTATGAATAACTTACTTGGTTTCGGCCATAAAGACGATAGTTTCTTAGCTTCGGTTTCAGAAGATAGTTATAAGACACTTTTATTTAGTTATGTTCACTGTTTTAATATTTATTATAAATAATAAACATACAATTATTTTCCAACATACATGTTAAACACTGTATTGTGGTTATATTGTCGTGACGCCTATCGAGTGCACTTGCTCTTCGAAAGAATATGATTGAGCCTCGTGCCTCGTTCGCTAAGCGTTTCGATTTTCTTTTGTCAAAAAAGGGATAAGGGGGGAGGGAGAATAACCGAGAGCGCTCGTGTTTTCTGTCCGAAGCATTGGTAAAAATGTATACTCTCAACCCAGAGTTGTTGACATATTATCTCACTCACACCACATGAAACAGTGATTGGCGCGAGGCGCGTCCAAAACACTTTGCCTACAGGAACACCATACTTTGTTTAATATGAAACGCATAGTGCCTTTTTGCTAGAATAACAACTCTTGTTCTCTAACAAATATACACGCACATATTTATTGATTCTGAGAATTGTATTAAAAATACTATTTCTTATATTTTTATTTCAATACCACATTAATAATTTGTTCATCTTTACATAAATCAAGATTTAAACAAATTCAATAGTATTGAGGAAATAAATTATTAATAACTGTTCAGTCGATCCGCAAAAAAAACGATTTGTTATCAACTTTTCGTGCGTAATGTAATTTTTGGCGATTTTTTTAAATGGCCATGAAAATATCAATAAATAAATTTTCATAGTGTTAATTTGTGCATATAATTTGTTTACGAAATGGATTTTTTTTCGTAAATCTTCAAATCCAAATATCTCAAAAACTGTTGAAAAGTTATCGAGGCATGCTGCGAACAAATGGTAAAAATAAGAATAAAAAAGAAAATGGCGAAAATCGGACGTCTTTACGGGCATTAGTTACCAAAAAACTACTTCTAAAAGAAAGAGGTCCGTACTGCGTAAATAGCTGTAAACAAATGATTATAATTCAGAAAATGAATAACATTTTTGTATATTTTTTATTTTTATTTTGAGGTTTATACTATTCCCTATGATAATATTCTCTAAAAAAAGAATCAGTTATAAGTGAAACTTCTATTTTACAAAATTACAAAATTTAATATAAAATTTACATTTGGTTATTTACAATTATTATTATGTTTAAAAAAAATTCAAATGACTAATGAATATTTTACAATGATGAAAAAAAACGGTGAAGAGAAAAATATAGGAATTTTTTTTTTGAGGGAAAACTGATTAAATTTTTTTGTTGTATTTGCCAGAATAACGATTAACAGCTTCAACTTATTAATCGTTAATTTGACAAATAAATTATCAAGCAAAAATTGTTATAATATAAATCTGAATCTTGAATAATTCATTCGAATGAGATGAAATTATTTTTAAATATTAATACATAAACACGTACCAACCACCTGATTTCAAGAACCAAGCCTTAAAAATTTTAATGCAGTTTATATATTAGTTTGTTTTCACAAGTATCAAGCGGCAAAGCAGCGTGAATGCAAGCGCGATCGGGCTTCGACATTCGGTTTCGATACATTGTTTTTTTTTTTAATATTTAAATTATCTACTTTACTTTAAATTCAATGTTTTACTCAAAAATTGCGCTTGCATACTTGATAGCTCATGAACTGCAAAGTTGATAGAAAAGGAAAGTTGTCATGTTGATACAAGTTGCATTAAAAGTCAAATTTATAAAAACGGAATATTTTGTTTTCTTGGAATGAATAAACTACTACTATTTTACATCTATTTTTGGATGAAAAAAACGAATGAAATTCTTTAACGGTAATTTACCAATGACTGTATTAAATGACAAATATAAATTTCAGAAAAATAAAGACTAGTAAATATAAATAATTTTATTTGAGAAACAACAATATTGTGATGTGAAGCACACGTCATATACAGTTTTGCAAATTTTTAACAATTTCATGTAATTCAATTTGTTAATTTTGATTTGTAATTTCAGTGACAATTATAGCGAAATTAAATCCAAATATCTATAACAAATCAGCAAAATTTTGGATTTAAATCTACAACACAGAGTTGTAAAATCACAAAATGTATTCGATTAATACAAAAGATAGTAGAAATGCACTTCACAATTGTCTTCTCATAACGAAAGCTGTAAAAAAAGAATTATGTTTTGCAAATTTCTCACAATTTCATGTAATTCGAATTGCAAATTCTGATTTGTAATTTCACTAATAATTGAAGTAAAATTAAATTGCAAATGTTTATAGGAAATTGACAACATTTAAAATTTAAATCAATAACACAGTGTTGTAAAATTACAAAACGTATTCGATTAACACAAAAAATAGCAGAAATGCAAACAGAAGTTGTATAAAGAGGACTTCGATTTGTAAATTTTTAAACATTTCATGTTATTCAAATTACAAATATTTTTTTGTAATTTTACTAATAGTTGTGGGAAATTAAATTTCAAACATGTCTAGTAAATCTACATCATTTTTCTATGAAGCCTACTATGCAGTATTGTAAAATTACAATTAGTATCTGATAAACACAAAAATATAGTAAAACTACAAGTCCTTTAGTACTTTTACTATAATGGGATGTAATGTTACTAAAAATGTGTATTAGTATTGCATTACAATACACTAGTTTGCAATTTTACTATGCTGTTGTTTAGTAAAAATATAGGAAATTTACAAACAATTTTAACAGTGTAGATAAAAATTTATTATGCCTTGGTTGGCATAATAAATTTGGTCGTTACAATTAATCATCAAATTTGGTCGTTGCAATTAAATTATATTTGGTCGTTACAATTAATCAACCAAATATGATACATACAGCCTTGCTTAAAAATATTAGGCACCCTGTAATTGTTCGATCCGCACAAAAAGTCGAATATCCCGATCAAAAAATATCGTAACCCAATTTAGCAAACGGAATTTTAAAGTGGACAAATTCAGCTTTATTTTTCTTTTTTTAATTCATTTCTGCAATTTTTTTTGCACCCGATACGTAATCTTGAAAATAGCTGTTTTTCGTGATTTTCTCACCTTATAAAATCGAGTGCTAGGCTCCTAAAAAATAGTAAACAGACATTTTGGTCAGAAAACCTTAAAAAGGATATCTCCAGCTTCAATTTGGTTTTTGGAAAAAAAAATTGCGATTTTTTATCGCAGAGTGATTTAGTTTTTTCCGAAAAAGGCAGGTTTCCGAAAAGGTGGCGTACCTCGAAAACTATGAGGTATGAAATATTTTGTGTAAGAAGTAAAAAGTGGCACTTTATAAAAAAAAAGAAGGCGATGATTTAAAACACTAGATTAGTACAAATGCGAAAGAGAGAAATGGCTCAGTCTCTCTTGGTGAGCATGTCCAAGATTGCTCGAAAATTATGATTTAAGTGTTTACGGCCCAGTTATACTAGGATTACACTATGCTACTGGTTGACATTGTCTAATTCAAAGAGATACTTGAATAATCGTGGCTTGAATACTGGTAATAACATAGCCGAAATGATGTGATTAGGAAGCGTGTGCCAAAAACGAATAGCGGTTAAGACCAACGAATTGCGAAAGATATCGGTTCTATATTTTGGAGTAGTGAAAGTCAGCGGTACAACCTGTCACGAGGGGTACTGTGTAGGTTGATGCGTGGTAAAAAGTTCGCATAAGTAGCGTGGAGCATGTGAATGTAATACCTTATAAGTCATAACGCCTACAAAATAAAGTCTCCTGCTTTTTTATGTAAGCCAACCGAGTTGTCTCCTATATGGAGAAATGTGCGTGTCTAGCCTAAGATTGAAGATGAAACGTATGCCACAGTTCATCAGTTTTTGGAGGTAGCTATTTTGTTCCCCCGTAATATCATGGTAGACAAGACAGCAGTAGTCGAGAACTGGAAATATCAAAGACCTGACAAGCGTGATTCTGTGCGGTTTTGATAAACACCTTTTATTATATTGTAATTTGTAAAGAATAAAATGGATTCTACTAGATATAGATTGCTTCCTCTACGATAAATTCGAGGTCATGATTACGGGTGCGGGTCAAAATTTTGAATGGAATAAATGTAGAACGGCCAGTATTTTGAAACGGAAATAGTCGAACATCCAAATTAAGAAGAGCCATTTATTTGAACGTCTTTAAAGTCGAAAATAAAAATCACGAACATCAAAATTTCGAAGCAAAATTTATATCGAAAAGAAAAATTCGAGTGTGCACAATTGCGAGAGGCGATATTTCGAATGAACTTGAATATCGAACACGTTTTGGTCGAGTTTTCATTGATAAATTAGTGAATATTAAGACCGTTCATAATTTCGAATTTCATATAGCGATGGACTAACTCAACGAGTGATCAAAGTAGCGAGAGGCAAGAAAGTCGAACGGCCGAAATGTCGAACGCTTCGCCCGCCACATTGTTTCCAAATTGAACCAATAGATGGCGCTAGCAGTTGCTAGTTGAGCAAGCTAGATGGGGCCCATCTCGTATTAATACGGACGAGATAGACTTTGAATGCCAAAAATCTTTATAAAAAACAAACGAAGGCTTAACATTTAGCAAAAAAAATCATCAAATGTGATCCTAAATTAGTGACCTTGGAGGAGGTGCGGAACTCCTCTTTTTTTCAATAAAAGATAGAAATGGACTTTTTTCCCTTTCCGTTTAAATATGTCCTAACATATGTGTTCAATCGAGTTACGTATACGTATCAAATTCGTACCAAGTTAGAAATATGCTTGCGTATACCTTCCGTTGAAGTCCAGATCTCGTAATATGCTAAATATCTCAACGAACGCAAATGTATCCCAAAAAAATCTCGAAAAACGCGAACGAACTAATAATTTCAAAAACACATAAGCGATCCATTTTTCAACGGCTATTCGTCCCATGAAGAGTATCCAAAAGAAATTAAGAACAATCATTTCTTACGCTAAATTTTCGCAGATTTCAGAATCCATGCTTATAGTCCAGGAACTGGGTATTTTTACGTGACACCGAGCCAGAACGATTCTAACCGATGGATTCGTGTAGGGCTGATGTCTCTGATGAAGGCCTACCACTTTCCAACCACAGATTTTGGGGGGCTTTTTTTTGCCACGCGGTCAAAGTTGGCAAAACCATGTTTTTGGGAGATAGAGTCGAAACTATTAATCGGAGAAAAAAAAAGTTCAGTAATTATTTGTAGATATTAGAAAAACGAACAATTTGGCGGGTCGCAAATTAAAATCGGTTCATTAGTACGCCCGCAAAAAAATATAAACCATCTAAAATGGTCATTTCTATCACAACCTATTATTAGTTTAAAAATGCGTATACAGCCTCCAAAATCTCAGGATATTTGCCCCTCGGTACACTAAATTAGTGTGCAAAATTTGGGCTTGATCGGAAAAATAGTTTTTGAGAAAAGCCATTTGTTATTAAAAAACCGACTGTTTTTGCGAGGAATTTCTACACCGGGAGAGTGTCGCAGTGCAATAAAACCAAAACGGAATTGATCCGAAAGAGTCGTACCATCATGTACACTTTGGGGCAAATCGATTTTTTATAATTAAAAGGGTGAAAAACGGCTCCAAAAATAGGGTACGATTTTTACTCATAAACAAATGGAATTTCATCGCGAATTTTTAAGTCACAGAGTCGGAATTGACATATTTCGAAAGCGTTTATTTTTCTACGAATTTAGAAAAAAAAAATTTGCAAAAAGTTTATTAGGGGGAGATAAAAAATTTTTTTTTCAATAATTATTGCAGCTGCTCATTTCAACATAGAGAGCTAAAAATTGGACAGCGTACAGACAAAGGCTTGTGCTAACTGGAGAAAAATCGGCGGAAAAATCCCATATAAATTTATTGTTTATTTCAGCAGTTTTATGAGAGGCCAAATGTGACGTCGCGTTTGGCGGCAGAGTGGGGGTAGCCGTCTCGGGCTCGCGCGCGCTCGCGTGAAAAGTTAATCCACGCGTTCAAATTCGACAAACATGGAATATCTCGGGAACAAATTAACTTATCGAGTTGTTTTTTTTTTATCTGGGCTAACTTTTTCCGCTGATCATCATTTTGTTATTAAAAATTCTGAAAAATTGAAAATTCACCTCCAAATTTATTGATAATTTTTTATTTGTTTATTTTACCCTATTTTGTACTTAACTTTTGGGTGAAATCAGATTCAAATGTTATTTTTGTGTTGTTCTCCAACTACTGAACGGAGGAAAAAAAAATTCAATGCAAAATGTTTTGTTAGCAGAGCACGTGTCTTTTCGTTTTTACAATAAATGAACGAATTGAGACCATTATAACTACGAAACACACCACATGTTCTCAAAATTAAAGAATATATATTTTTTTAATTTAAATTATTATGCACAAGATTCAGGGTACAAGCAAATAAAAAAATATTAACGCAGGAAGAGGTTGAAATTATGGTATATTTTTCACCACGTCACGAAGCTTACAAACACTCAATAATTTTACAATAATTATACAATATTTATGGAGTTTTTACATTTATTTTATGGAACGATCCTTAATATTACATTTTAATTACAATTATTCTACGCTTTCTAGCCTGCTTCTCTTCGCCAAAACTTCATCTTCTTCGTCTTCGCTCTCATCGTTTCCTGCAAGCTCGCACTCTACTTTTGTATCAGTTAAATAATTATTATCCTCGTCATTTTCGAATTCGTCGATATTTCCGTTAATTTCAACAATATTCAACTCTATGTTTGTACATCGCTCCTCACCCTGGATATTTCCGTTAATTTCAACAATATTCAACTCTATGTTTGTACATCGCTCCTCAATCTGATTTCACCCAAAAGTTAAGTATAAAATAGGGTAAAATAAACAAATAAAAAATGATCAATAAATTTGGATGTGAATTTTCAATTTTTCAGATATTTTAATAACAAAATGATGATCAGCGGAAAAAGTTAGCCCAGATTAAAAAAAAAAAACAACTCGATAAGTTAATTTGTTCCCGAGATATTCCATGTTTGTCGAATTTGAACGCGCGGATTAACTTTTCACGCGAGCGCGCGCGAGCCCGAGACGGCTACCCCCACTCTGCCGCCAAACGCGACGTCACATTTGGCCTCTCATAAAACCGCTGAAATAAACAATAAATTTATATGGGATTTTTCCACCGATTTTTCTCCAGTTAACACAAGCCTTTCTCTGTACGCTGTCCAATTTTTAGCTCTCTATGTTGAAATGAGCAGCTGCAATAATTATTGAAAAAAAAATTTTTTATCTCCCCCTAATAAACTTTTTGCAAATTTTTTTTTCTAAATTCGTAGAAAAATAAACGCTTTCGAAATATGTCAATTCCGACTCTGTGACTTAAAAATTCGCGATGAAATTCCATTTGTTTATGAGTAAAAATCGTACCCTATTTTTGGAGCCGTTTTTCACCCTTTTAATTATAAAAAATCGATTTGCCCCAAAGTGTACATGATGGTACGACTCTTTCGGATCAATTTCGTTTTGGTTTTATTGCACTGCGACACTCTCCCGGTGTAGAAATTCCTCGCAAAAACAGTCGGTTTTTTAATAACAAATGGCTTTTCTCAAAAACTATTTTTCCGATCAAGCCCAAATTTTGCACACTAATTTAGTGTACCGAGGGGCAAATATCCTGAGATTTTGGAGGCTGTATACGCATTTTTAAACTAATAATAGGTTGTGATAAAAATGGCCATTTTAGATGGTTTATATTTTTTTGCGAGCGTACTAATGAACCGATTTTAATTTGCAACCCGCCAAATTGTTCGTTTTTCTAATATCTACAAATAGTTACTGAACTTTTTTTTTCTCCGATTAATAGTTTCGACGCTATCTCCCAAAAACATGGTTTTGCCAACTTTGACCGCGTGGCAAAAAAAAGCCCCCCAAAATCTGTGGTTGGAAAGTGGTAGGCCTTCATCAGGGACATCAGCCCTACACGAATCCATCGGTTAGAATCTTTCTGGCTCGGTGTCATGAAAAGGGCCTTTTTCATGCCCGGTTCCTGGACTATTAGCATTTTCAAAAAATGCGATTCGATTAACGAGGGGACATACCAAACCCCAAAATTGTAGGTGCCAACTCGGCTTCGTTTTCGAGAAATCGCCGGTCAAATTTGGGAGCGAACTTATGTACCATAAAGTTTACACCGTATCACGATCAGGCGAGTAGCCCAATCGCAAGCGAGCTAGACTCCCGCCCCGATGGCTCCGGGTTCAAATCCCGTCCAAGATACTTTTTTTTATTTATTTTTTTTCATTTTTTTTCAAATTATTATTGAAATTTATAATTTATGAATAAAAAATTACAAAAAATTTGAAAAAATAATTTACGCCCTTTTATTGATCAAAACTCACAAATTCAATGTCAAATTTTTTTCTTTCTAATCTCTTGCAATTTTGTTATTTTTTTAAAATAGATTAGCCGTAATTGAATTAAAAATTTTTTTTTCATTATTTGATATTTTTTTTTATTTTTCGATATCTCTTTCGATGAGGCAGGGAATATTTTTAAAAATTACCAAGAAATATAGGAATTAAAAATCTGTTTTATTAATTAAAAATTTCTTCAATCAATGTCTTTTGAATATTCTCGAGTATACTCTGATGGGTCATAATCATTATAAAAACAACCAAACCATTTATATTGTCGACACCACGAACATTGTATAAACGCCCGGTCCGACAGGTATAAAATTCTTATGACCCGGTCAAAAATTTTCTTGAAGTGTTTCTGACTATTTCCACGAAAATATTTCATCAGATTTTTAATTTCCAGGTGAGTAGGCGGATTATTGTAGGCCAACGTTTAAATTACGGCCAATATATTTTAAAAAATTTGAAAAATTGCAAGAGATTAGAAATAAAAAAATTTGACATTGAATTTGTGAGTTTTGATCAATAAAAGCGCGTAAATTATTTTTTCAAATTTTTTGTAATTTTTTATTCATGAATTATAAATTTCAATAATAATTTGAAAAAAATATGAAAAAAAAATAAATAAAAAAAAGTTTCTTGGACGGGATTTGAACCCGGAGCCGTCAGGGCGGGAGTTTAGCTCGCTCGCCACTGGGCTACTCGCCTAGTTCTGATAGGATGTAAACTTTATGGTACATAAGCGGGCTCCCAACTTTGACCGGCGATTGCTCAAAAACGAAGCCGCGTTGACACCTACAATTTTGGGGTTTGGTTGGTAACCACCCACACTATAAGCACGCGAAGTGGGAGCCCGTAACTCGATGCACCTCCCGCAATGTCTCCTCGTAAGTGCTTTGATTATTTAAAAAAAAACCCATTTTTTCGCTTCAAAATTTTTTTCAATCAACATTTTCTTATTGAATCTTCACTAGAATCCCTCCAAGGGGTCAAGATTTTACATCTATGGACCCGAATTTTCTAAATTTTTAAGGAATAATTATGAAATCAAGATGGCAAAGTCCAATATGGCGGCTTGAAGCCGAAAATTTGTGTGTACTTTCCACTCACTTGTACAAAACTATCTTGGCATGAAAAGCTGTATTCAAGGGTGTTTGGGGTCGCTGATAACGAATCCGTCATCAGATTTGCCAAAATTCAAAATGGTGGGTCCAAGATCGTGGACACAATTTTTCAAATGCCGTATTATTTCGTGAAAATTGGCGTGCAGGGGTTTTTGAAGGCGCTGATTATGAATCAGTTAATAGATTTGCTGCATTCAATATGGCGAATCCAAGTTGATGGACACAAATTTCCGAATTTCGTATTATTTTGTGAAAAATGATAAGAAAGGGATTTTGAAGATTACAAATCCGTTATCAAATTTGCCAAACTCAAGAAGAAAGTGGAAACTTGTAGTGAAAATTCGTATGAAAGAGAGATCCTTTTTTTTCAGTTTTCTGTTTTCGAGTGAATAAAAAATGGTAAACGATATGCATTCCTCGAGGCCGTCAAAGTACTTTGCCGTTGCCCAGCTTTCACCACGAGAAGGTGAACGCAGAATCGCGAGCTTTTGTTTTTTCTTTTTAGATTTTTGGTTCACTTGAACAATTTGTTTTTGCTTTTTATAGTTTTAATTTTTTTCTTGTTTTTCATTTCTATTTCATCACTCAATTTCCCTAGCGACAAAGGAAAAACTTATTCTTCCGTATCTACGAGGGCCCTTGAAAACCCCTACTTATCGATTTTCAGAACAAAATACAGAATCCGTAAATTTTTGTCCATCTTCCCAGCAAACACAGTTTTGCAAAAAGTATGGAAATGTTACGTAACGTGTGTTTCCTTCGATATAACATTTACATCCTAAACTCCGTGAATAAAGCGGAGTTTGTTCTCAAATTTGTCGTCCCATTGGGAAGTAATCGTTATGAAAAATTTACGCGTAATATTTATGGAAAATACTCAGCACATAGATGTAACTACTACAGAACGCAATATACATATAACAAACTCGGCACATATTAAGAGTCACGGTAGCGACTCGAGACAAGTACATTTACAAGCGAGTGCTACAAGACACTTTTACAGGAAGCAGCACGATTCTACCTGTTTTCAAAAATTGTTTCTTTAATTTATTAAATAACAGCGTTTTGGAGGACTATTCAAGTTCACGTATTTTTTATTTTTTTTTCTTTCGATTGCGACTAACTAGAACCTCGTAGCTTAAAGCGTATTGATAATATTAATTTTTTTTTTAATCGTTGCTCCGAAAAATTGAGCATTTTTTCGCACACATTTTTGATGCTCAACTGTTTTTTGCGTAGTCGCTGTCTAGTGATACTAGTGATATTGGTGAAAATTCTGATGACATTCGATCGATCGTGCATATGACAGCTGACCAATATTCTTTCTTAATAGTCGTGAGGTTATAAAGATCGCGGTCAATTTGAAATTTTGGTTAGAGTAGCGTTTATAGATAGATAGATAGACGAGTAAAGAGTGACTTTTATTATTATGGATAGAAGAGTGATAGTGGGAAAATAAAGTGTGATAATAAACTATTGAACAGTGACTAAATAAATAATTTTATTTATTAAACCGAGCCCCTACAATTTTTTTTCCGAAAATAAATTCTACAACGGAATCGAAAACGATCCCTTTTCTCTTCTACCATAAAATGTTCCTCGAATGCAATAATAAGGTTTATTTAGAGACCATTGTCTTCGTTTTTTTTTGATAACGAAGAGAATGGTGTATGATAAACTTGTATTCGGTGAATATTTAATATCTTTGTCGTGAGGTTATAAAGATCGCGGTCAGTTTTAACTTTTGATTAAAGTGACTTATATATATATATATAGAAAAGTGATAGTGCAAAAAAATAAAGTATAATTTAATAAATAAACGTTTGAACAGTGCCTTAATAAATAATTTTTTTATTAACCCTAGCCCCAACAATTCATTTTTCCGAACGTAAACTCTAGATAGGAGTCGAAAACAGTGCCTCTTCTCTTTTACCATAAAATGTCCCTTGCATGCAATAATAAAATTTATTTGGAAACCATTCTCTTCATTTTTTATATAACTGAGAGAATGGTGTATGATACCACCTTACGTTTGAATCACCCTAAGTTTAAATTATATATGGTTTTAAACCACCCTAGAGTGGTAGAGATCTTAAGGTAGTTCCCTCACAGGATCGTTGAATTAAGAAATGGTTGAAATTTGGCATACGTGTTATTCAATACGTTATTCAAAAATCTGTGCAATTTTAACAAGTTTTACCATCCCGAACCCGAGATATTTATACTTGAAGTTGGCTCGATTAACACGTAACATATGCGCCATGCATGGGCAAACAGTACGTTATTAATTCTACCGTCAGAACTAAAATCAAGAAGTTGATGAAAAACGAGAAGGAGCAAGAGTAGGATGTCATGAATATTGTGAAAAAACGTCAACATGATTTACCATCTAGGTTAAAAGATATAACCTCGAGAAGTACTACGGTTTTGGCCTTATATACGACATATTCTACAAACAAACGAGCGCGAGCGCGAGAGATGTAACCTTTTTTGTGTATTGGGGCATAGCCCGGACAGTTCCGGCAAAAAGTTTACTCGCAATGTCAGATCAAAAACACTTATAGAATAAATTTTACGACAGTAAATGATATCTGTCGTATTATCTATTGGTACCGAGCCAATATTGTGTGCTTTTTAAATTTACTTACTACGAATTATTAACCCTCTACACACATATGTAACGCACATACGGTATGTAACTTTTGGTTGAGGTTGTCGCAGGGGAACTACCTTAAATACATGAAAATACTATTTGCACTTGCAACCCAAAACGGAATCAAGCGATGCCAAATACTTTTGAGCGAGAAGATATTTGATTTGAGAAAAAAAAATTTCATAAGTACTTCACCAATTTTTTTTTATCTATTGCTCACGAGATATAATTCGTAATCAATAAACATTACAAAAGAAAAACTCACGTAGTACTTCGGCCAAAATTATTTTTTCCAATCAAACTTTAGCTCACGCAATTTTGTACGTATACTTTTTTGTTTCAAAAGCTCGTTTCGTTATGATTACTTATATTTAAAAACTTTTGGTGCATTCTGATGCTATTGGAGTATTTCTTCGGCATCATTTTTTATGGAATATTTTCCGATCCGTTGATCTGTTGGCACGGATGTTTCGGTGCAATATTTTTTGAAATTTTTTTTACTATATTAAAAAAAAAATCAATTTTTTACTTGTTCGTTGTTCTTTTATGCGTCGTATCTTCTCAGAATGACTGTACGTTTTAAGTAATCTAATAATTTTATAAGTATTGATGGTTAATTAGAAGATTGAATTCATTTGAACACTTCTTAGATTAATATTTCACATTGCATTTTTGGTCCGAATATTGTCGTGATACACCAGCTCGAAATTCGATCATGTATCCATTTTTAGCTGAAATTATTAAAAAATCGCTTGAACGACCTCTAAAATTTTTATTCAGGATTCAATTCTTGAGAGAATCACTTTTTGATAAAATGTTACCATATTTTGCTGCAATGCCGAAAAAATGTCAATTCTTTTGCATCACTCAGATACATACATAATATAGACATGTTTAATTAGCAAGCTATGAATTTCATACCCGAGTACGTACACAATATTGACATGATTAATTAACAAGCTATGACTTCCATACAAAAAGTCGACAAATCCTAGCGAAAAACAGTATAAATGCTGTGAAAAAAGGTGAGACAAGTACATTTATGCCCCCCAAATAGTCGTTCCAGTCAATCCCCCCCACCACCCAGTGCCAAAATACCGTTCCCCACAAAAATTTATAAAAACCCATCTAAGTCGTTCATGCAAAGATCTTCGCACAAAAATCCTTTCTAAAAACCAACTCATCATACAAAGTTTTATGGGTAACTGCTCTCATTATCTTATCAAATTAAGTCAAATTGTACAGAGGTGATAATTTCATTCTCGTAAATGTTGTAAGTTCACAAAAAGTTGAAAAATAAATAAAGATCTACTAAAGTATATGTGGCCAAGTACGTGGGATTTTATTATGTTTATAAAATCTTTAATTATGATCATATGCCATTTCTCTAATTAATGCTTTATTACAGCGAATTATTATCCTATGACTTGGAACTACAAGGGCTTTAAAAAAAAAATACAGAATTGCATTAGCCTGCGTGAGCTTGAACGTTGGCACACTCTCATTTGTAATATTTGTAGTACAGTTTTATTGGTAACAAATTGATAAAAGTTTACTATCGTACGTAGAGCGGATACGCACAGAGTACTTGTCCGGCCCGAAAATTTTTCAACTAGTCAGCTAAAAATATGCTTTTTTGTTTACGGCAAATTTTTCAACCACTCCGAACATTCGGATCTCCTGACGCAGATTTGAATCTTACCCGCCTTGGAATGCAATCAATTGATGACCGCTTTTACATGGCAGGCTTATTTCGTTTAGTAAAACCTGTTGTAGTAAAAACCGGTGTAAAAGCGCGTGTAAATGGTACCGGATTACTTATTTCGGGTGTACAGTACCGTTTAGACGCTCATCATATTTACATCACATTTACATCACAGTGTGTAATGCAAAATTTGTACAAAAAATTAAATAAAAAATGCAATTCTGTGGTTATTGCATTATTTTGTTCATACGCGCCACACAATTATATTACTCCTAGCCTATCTAGAAAAAAACCTAAAGAAACCTTCCTAAAATTTTATACCTACGGGGGATTCGAATCTGCGACCTACGGCATAGAAAGATCCGTCATTTTGAATGTAGTAAATCAATGATCGATTCGCAATCAGCACTCTCGAAAACCCCTACCTACCAATTGTCACGAAAAAATACGGAATTACGAAATTTTTGCCCGCCATATTGAATTTGCAATTTTGAATTTGGCAAACTTGATATCGAATTCGTAATCAACGTCCTCGAAAACCCCTACCTATCGAACGAAAAAATACACAATTCGGAAATTTGTGTCTACCATCTTGAGCCCGCCAAGGAACTATTTGCACTACTTTAAGGATGTTGAGTCCCTATGAAACTTGTTAATGTTAATTGTTCAATAAATAGCTTCTTGATCGTCGTGAAATTTTTACACGACCTTCTGAATACTTCATGTAAACACATATCAAATTTTCAGAATTTTACCATTATTACTTGAACCTCCTTAAGGGTTGAAATAAAAAATGATGATAAAGTTCTAAAAATTTGGTATAATGTTTTCATGTGAAATATTCAAGAGGTCGTGTAAAAATTTTACAACGTTAAGAAGCTTAAAAAATTAACATTTTGTTAGGAACAATTTTTTAAACAAATAAAAACATTTTTGTCAATAAACTTCGTTCTGTTTCTGTTGCTTTCAGTATATTGTAGATATTAAAAAATTGAGAGGTCAAAAAAAACTTATCGCAAAGTTATATCAATTTCCATAAGACTACATTTAATTTGTTAATCTTAATTGTTCAATAACGAGCTTCTTAATTGTCGTGAAATTTTTATACGACCTCTTAAATACTTCATACAAAAACATACCAAATTTTCAGAATTTCATCATCATTTGCGATTTGGAACTCAACATCCTCAATTGATCACGACTAACGATATTTCGTCGGGGAAGCCTGACATTTCCCATTATTGCTATAAGCTATGGGGTTCTGAAGGTTGCAGAAACGAAGGCTAAAATACCGCATTTACGATTATTTTAAGGTCAATTTTGGGGATGGAAGGTGAGGGAATTAATAAAAAAGCCTTCCTAAATATAATGCCCAAGAGAAATCGGTGCATTTACTTCCCCCCCCCCCCCTCCCCCGTTGAAAATTCCTCAAAATACACGATTTCAAAGATGAGACTATAAGAATCTATGAAAACGGCGTGTGTGTGGATTTGTTTGGGTTCGAACGCAAACCCACTCCGAAAACCGCAAGCTCACTTCGATAAATGTGAATGAACCTCGAAAAACGTAATTAGGGTACCAAACCTAATTAGAATTTGAAAAAATCGATTTCTTTTTTACATTTTTCATTTTCTTAGACCTTCAAAACTCACCACCTAAAATATTTTTGAGGAATTCGAGTTATTAAGAGTCGTGGCAGCGACTCAACTCCATAAGAGAACACTACAAGAATATAATGAAAAAAAGTTTAAACGCGATAATAGTGAAAAAAGCAGATCAATTTTTCACAATTTGGTTCAAACATTCGCCATTTTTTTCATCGATTTTGTATCAACGGTAATAAATTGTTGTGTAAGAAACCGTGTCCGGTTTAAAATACTTTTTAATGTTTTTGCTTATGACTTGCCAATCCAGAGATAAGCGGTAGGGTAATGTTTTTAAACTTTTTTTTTTGCATTTTTTAAATTTTTTTCTGAATGTACAATATGTCGAGAGTATTGTGTAAAAATTTCAAGTCAATCGGAGCAAAATTAACGGAGCTACAGAGTTTCAAACGACCGGCCCACAGCACGACAAATGCCCGAGCGGTGAGCTTTAAATCGATTTTCCCGAAAACGTCATTTTTGAAGTTTGTGAACATTAAAACTGAAAATCTACTTAACCGATCCTTTTGAAAATTTAAACACTATTTCTACACATAAATCAACAGGCAATCAGAGCGAGTTTTTTTTGATTATTTTTTTCTATTTTTGAATAACAAATTCACCGAGATTTTTTTTAGCTAAAATCGCGTCTTTCACTTCCAAATGCTGCAAAAAATAAAAAAAAACTCCCCCTGATTACCTGGGGAAACATATCACCTTTAAAACGGATATCGATTTTTTTGTTTCAAATGATCCGGTAACGAGTTATCATGTTCACCGCAAAACAACTTTTTTTCAAGGCGCCTCCGGAGATTGGCTGTCACGGGCATATTTATCAATATTTTTTATTGAAAATTTTTTCTAATATACTTCAGAAGTTATACTATAATATATATATATATATATAATGAATAAAATAGTATTACTCATATCGGCGCAAAAAATCATGAAAATGTGCCTTTTTTCGCTTTTAAAACCTTACCCTGCCCTTAACTATCGGCCACGGGACCAGGCATTTTCGAAGACTCAACTTCGGCGCCTTCTAAAAAAATATTCAATGAATCGAAATAAAAAATAAAATATTTTTTTGTACTTTAGAAGGTTAAGTAATATTATAAAACAAGTTGTATAGCCATATGCAATAAAGGAGCTGAGAAAAAAAATCTTACAAATTTGCTTTTTTCGGCCTTGTAATGAGAACTAGTACCTTAACTAAACCTCATAACAATTAAACGAACCTCAATGAACGCAAATCCACACAGAAAAACGCTGATTCATTCCCACAAATGCAAATGAACCCCAAAAAATGCAAATAAACCCCAATGAACGCAAACCCACCCCGCAAAACGCAAAATCACTCCGAACACTTAAAAATAAATTTTGAATTAAAAAATCTGAAATGGGATCAAGATGACGACACTTATGTATCCTTTTGTGCGATTTTTGGCGGATTACGATATCAGGGCCTTAACGCATTCAAGCGAGCGCGTTCCCAACTTGTAAAATTTTCAAAGTGTCGTCGTTTGGCCAATTGAAGATTAAATTTTGATACGCACCTGAAGGAGAATGGGGACCGAAAAGGATAATTCCCATCCAATTACGTAGGAATACGCTTTTAAACTTTTTTGCTAAATTTGTAGCATTGGACTTTCCGTTGCAGACGGGGCTAGTCAATATATCGATCGGCAGTTAGGCTTGGGACTCCACGTAAAAAATTCATTGATTCTATTGAAAAGTTTCATGTGAAGAAAAGGTCGATTTTATTGACAATTTTTCCGTCCTTAACCCGTCAGCAGGCGCGCTATGAGACTTTTTCTCACACTTATATTAAAACAATAATTACTCGAAAATTTCAAATGGCATAAACATTTGAAATTTGTTCTATCTTCATCAAATTTATTCTTTTATATAATAGAAGAGTTCAAAATTTTTTTTGTATTATTGTTTTTGAATTTTTTTAATTATTATTTTTTGGTTTGTAATGTCAATTATCGTTGTATTTATGGTTTTTTTAAAATAAAAATGTTTAATAGCCACAATCACTGTGGCGAAATTGTTTTCAAGTTCCTATTTATCAAATTAAGCACTTGAAACTATACATGTGAGAAAATCTTTCATCGCGCGCCCAATGTTTAAAGTGTACGTAGCGTGCCTGCTGACGGGTTAAAAGGTTAAATTAAATTTATTTTTGTTGAAAGTTTCTTTCTTTTTTTTCTAATAAAATTTTACGTAATTCTAATAAAATTGAAAGTAAACAAAAAATGGTTTCCATTGATAACAATTGACATCTTTCAACTGCTGAAAATTTGGATTACTGCTAAAAATAAATTTTGATCCTCAAAAGACGCATAAAAGCGGTGATAAATCTATTATTTAATTGATTTTTGGCAAAAATAACAATTTCAATCAATCAGAACACAATTTAAATAAATCGCAGTGGTTTGAACTTTTGGGGGTTTCTTCGGGATACTTTAAAGTTATAAAAAAACCGAAAATATCCTCAGTAGACTGATTTTGCCAATATTGAATATTCAATATTGAAAAGATTCAATATTGACAAAATAATCCCGAATTAAAAGCATATCCGTAAATATGTAATTTTTTCATATTTTTTAAAACCATTTTCTCGCATAAAAAAAAACTTCTTCAAAAAATGATAAAAGCGTCTATAGAGAATACTTCAATGTTTCCAAAATCCTCTTTTTATTTCCTGTGCGATCATTAGTTCCCGAGTAATCAGTCATTAAAGTCAAAAGTGTCGTTTTTGCTTTGAACATCGATAACTCAGCGAGAAAAAATCGTACGGAGCTGTCCAACCGCTCAAATTAAAGGAGAAGAATCTAGCTAAACGATTCTTTCAATGCAATAATTTTGAAACATTGATTAATGTCCGATAAAAGCGTTTTTGAAAAAATGTATTACAGTCCGTGCACACTGTGAAATATGAGCAAAAATTTTGATTTTTTTTTAAATATAATTACTCAAAATCGACAAATGGAAAAAAATTTCTAGCTCCAGATCTCAAACCTAGAAATTGTCAGCTTCTTTTTCAATATCCACTCATTTTTCCAATATCCATTAATATTTGTGCCTACTGTATTTTGAAAATTTTTAATTTCGAATTTTTATGAAATTACCTAAAAAAACTGCAAATTGAAATTGGCAAATTCCTCCCTCTAGATTCTGCACGATGCTTGAAGAAATTTGAAAACATAGTTCCTCACAGAGAAGACTCCGAGCATCGTGCAGAGTCTCAAGAAAGCAATTTGCGAATGTCAATGCACAGCTTTTTCGTTGCTTAATGAATGTATTTTGTCGGTACCAACCTATAAATTTATTTCATCAGAAACTTTCACGTATCTTTTATGCAGTACCTATATTTGTACATTTATAGTATTCGATTAAGTCCATTTAATCAGGTAAGTAGAAAACACATTTTTCCCATAACAAATCTGAAACCACTGAATTCTCATTTCAAGACCGATTGAATTTTTCTATTTATTCCAAATGAACAACTACTTAATAAGACTATTCTGTTAAGAATATGATCAATTCGATGAAAAAGTGACAGAAAGGGATCCGATAAAAAAGAAGGTAGGTTACATAATACAATATTGGATTAGTAATGTTTATCTACGTTAATAATTCTTGTAAACCGATTACATGCTACAATAATTCCTTTCATCGTTTATAAGTCGTTTGCCATTTCAAACATTATACTTTTTTTACTGCGAGTTGAATAACTTAACTGTAACGCTGTTATTCGCGTACGTCAGGTTTACACAAAACCTTCGTAAAAAAATGTTTACATGTTAACAATTTATTTACGCTGATAGAGATGCAATTTGTTCGTTTATTCTCCAAAGAAGTTCCGGCAAATATGGACAATATTTTTTAAGTGCCCCATTTGCGTTCATTTTAACGCTATCCCGGAACCGCTGCAGATGTACGATGCTAATCAGTACTATATTTAAATTTAATCTTATGTATCTTATAATTACACTGGCACACAAAAACAAGTGGTCAATACTTTTGGTCGGACCCACATATCTCTATGTATTTTGATGCGCTAAATCCGAATCCGTGTACCGTTTAGCCCATACACCCTCAAAGTTTCGAGTAAATTGCGAAGAACCACGAAAAATCGTGCAAAATTGCAAAAATTAATAAAAAAGTTGTAGAAACTTTTTTTTCGGCCTAAATCAAGAATGTTTTTATGTATCTTCATGCGATGAATCCGAATCCGGAGTTTGTTTGGCTCGTCCACCCCAAAAATTTCGAAACTTATGAATTTTGGCTCGTGACAATCTTTTTCACGAAAAACTAAAAAGAAAATCGAATTTAGGACGGTAATTTTGAGGCTTCTCGCTTACGCGAGGCCCTCGACGTTTATTTCTCGTTCCTTGAGTATGTTGGCTGCATCTGACTATAATCACGACGATACAAAATTTAGATTTGCATAATTATGAATTTTCGCTCATGACAATGTTTTTTACGAAAAAAAATTGAAATTTTTGACACGGATTTTGAGACTTCTCGGATACGCCAGACCTTTTACGATTTTTCCCTCGTTCTTCAAGTATGTTGGTTTAATGTGACCACAATAACACCGATAAAAAATCTATTTTCGCGTCATTATGAATTTAGGCTCGTGAGAATTTTTTTCACGAAATAATATGAAAAAACTCGAATTTAAGACGAGAATTTGTAAGCTTCTCGCTTACGCGAGGCCCTCGACGATTTTGTCCTCGTTCCTTGAGTATGTTGACCTAGTCTGATCGCAATTGTAACAATGAAAAATCCATTTTTGCGTAAGTATGAATTTCATTGATTAATTAGTGGCGAACAAAATGTGATGCTGTGTGTGACGGTCGAGCGGGGAAAACCATTCCTGCGTGGCAGGGACTCGCGATCGAATTGGATTCGCAAATTCAAACTCGATGAACTTTGAATATCTCCAGAACAATACAAAATATGATGATTTTTATTATTATTATTTTTATTGGGGTTAACTTTTTCAGCATGTTATGCATTTTGTTTCAAAAATGTAAAAGATGATATTCCCTAAGCTTGAAAATGATTTTGTTTCTCTGACTGCACAGTTGTTTACCTCCGTATTTTTAAAAATAAGCGAGACGAACCATATTCATTCTGCTTTAATTATAAAAGAATTACTAGGATAGTAAAGGAAGGGACATATGTCTGTCTCTCTCGCACTCATTCGAGTGCGTTGTCCACATCGTGATGCGTGCGATAAACTTGTGATATACGGTAAGTATGACGGAGAAAGACAGATAGAAAGTGAGATAGATACAAATCAAGTCAATTTCTGACGTTTTCGTACTATCTGGGCGATTGTGTACAAAAGTTTGGTTGTTGAATAATAATTAATATTAAATTGAACGGAAAAATGAATACTTTTGGCGTGTTCTCCAGGCGCAACAGAGACCACCACGAGCGGCGACCCTAATCTCCCTCTCCTCCCGTCGTGCCTACCGATAGACCGTCGTGCCCATCGATGGACCGTCGTGCCCGCCGATGGACCGTCGTGTCCACGAATGCACCGTACTTACGCCCTAGTTGCGCTTCGTCTCATTAATATGAGACTAATGTCCTCACTCGTAGGTCATTACGATTGCCTTGTGCGTGTTCCACACTTTTTTTATCGAGATATTTTTCTTCTTTTTAAGTATTTATTCATTTTTAAGTTTTATTTATATTCAATAATTTAATCGTTTTCTTCTCATATTGTAGTTTATATTTGTATTCTTTGAGTTTTGTTTTTTATTGTAATAAGCTAGTTTAGTGTTATATTTGTTTACTTTGTTCGGTTTTTGTGTAAGTTAGTGGTTATTTCGACAAGATTGTGTGTAAACATGCCTAGAAGAGGCAGGAGAATTCATTCTCGATTGGATTTGGTCGCTAAGATCAAAGACGGGAGGGTTTACCACAAAAGTGGTTCATTTCGGAACGGCAGCGTCATGTAAGTACAATTTTGATCAAACGGTTCGTCCGTCAGAACGGTTTGAAAACGCCATGACGTCATAAAACCGGCATATTCGCGTATATAAGAGTGCGGTAGGCCTCACGCTGGCTTTTTTTTTAATGCTTGGCATCGAGCCGCTACCGCGTCTCTTGATAAAATATTATGTTTCTTCGTAGTTGTCCGAGAATCGTTACGATCCCTCATCCATTACATGACATTTATCGTTAAATATTTGTAACAAAATGTGTTGTTAAAAAAGTAACGCTAAACACGCGTGGGAAAAGAGGGACGAGAGAGAGAGAGAGAGAGAGAGAGAGAGAGAGAGAGAGAGAAAGCATTTTTTTGCCACTTGAAATTTTCGGTTCATTGTGCAGAGCTCGCGCGAGAAGCAACAAGTATAGAAAAAGGCGGTAACGTTGTTTACATTTTGCTCGGGGACAGCGCGCACGTGAACGCATAGAAAAGGGGGGTGGAAAAGCGCTTTACAGAACACAACAAAACTTGAAGTTTGAAGTCTCTACTTTGGATATTCTAACGAGGGGACATCGCGGGAGGTGCATCGAGTTACGGGCTCCCACTTCGCGTGCTTATAGTGTGGGTGGGTACCAATCAAACCCCAAAATTGTAGGTGCCAACTCGGCTTCGTTTTCGAGAAATCGCCGGTCAAAGAAAATATTTCATCAGATTTTTAATTTCCAGGTGAGTAGGCGGATTATTGTAGGCCAACGTTTAGATTACGGCTAATTTATTTTAAAAAATTGCAAGAGATTAGAAAGAAAAAAATTTGACATTGAATTTGTGTGTTTTGATCAATAAAAGCGCGTAAATTATTTTTTCAAATTTTTTGTAATTTTTTATTCATGAATTATAAATTTCAATAATAATTTGAAAAAAAAATGAAAAAAAAAAATAAAAAAAAGTATTCTTGGACGGGATTTGAACCTGGAGCCATCGGGGCGGGAGTCTAGCTCGCTCGCCACTGGGCTACTCGCCTGGTTGTGATACGGTATAAACTTTATAGTACATAACAGGGTTCCCAACTTTGACCAGCGATTTCTCGAAAACGAAGCCGAGTTGGCACCTACAATTTTGGGGTTTGGTTGGTACCCACCCACACTATAAGCACGCGAAGTGGAAGCCCGTAACTCGATGTACCTCCCGCGATGTTCCCTCGTAAATATTTCAGGACGTTTTGTTGAAAAGTAACGTTAAATACACGTGGGGAGAGAGAAAGAGAGAGAGAGAGAGAGAGAGAGAGAGAGAGGGAGGGAGGGAGGGTGGCGGTAAGCGGGGTATCGCTGTCTCCCTTCCCCTAGTCCGTTGGCACCACTTGACAGTGTATCCTATACTTCCACTTGTGTCATTAGTCCTCGAGTGTTTCACGCGTTTCGTGCATTCTATTGTCACCTCGTTTTTCTCGATTTTCCGTGCTTTTTAGAACTTTTTGTATATAATATCATATCTTCTACGTTTACTTGTAGTGTTGTATTTTATATTTTTGTTCTTTGTGTTCGATTTTTTTTGTAATTTATAAGTTTGTGTAGTGTTATTTTCGTGTGTTTTGCTTGGTTTTTGTGGGTTAATATTGGACATTAACATGCCGGGAAGACGCGGGGGAAGGCAATCCCGATTACCTTTGGTCACAAAGATCAAAGACGGGAGAGTCTTCCAAAAAAGTGGATCATCTCGCAATGGGAGAATCATGTAAGTCAAGTAATTGGAAATTAACGTTAAACACGCGCAGAGGTAGATAGATATATATATATATATATGTATAGCTAGATAAATATATATATATTTTATTACATTTCTCCCTCAGCTACTTCTTTCTTCTTTTTAAAATTCCCTCATATTTCGTGTGTCATTTATTCCATTGTCTTTTCAGAAAGAGAGAGCGAGATAGATATAGATAGATAGAGATAGCGAGATAGATAGATAGGTGTATACTTCATTGTATCTCCTTCTCAGCTATATTCATTTCTTTTTTTACACTCTTCTGTATACTCTTACATTGTATTGTCTTTTTAGAGAGAAAGAGAGAGAGAGAGAGAGAGAGAGAGAGAAAGAGAGAGAGAGAGAGAGAGAGAGGAGAGAAAATTTGTTATGCCCTAGCAACCCTGATACATATAACGTACCTGTAATGCACATTTTAAAATGGGTTCAAATTTATAAATGATAACGTATAATATATAAAAGTAGAGAGAGAGGACAAGGAGGTAGTAATTCTTCGCCACTTGAAATTTTCATTTTTTTAATGTAGAGCTCGGGCGAGATGCTACCAGTACAGACGTGCGCGGTAATGGCTCAATAACAAAAAGAGGGCAAACAGATTAGGCGTAGATGCGATCTGTCCACTGTTTGTTTACATTTCACTCGGTAACAGTGCGCACGTGGACGCATAGAAGGGGGGCGGGGCGCGGAGAAGGTCTTGATGGCACATAGGCTGTGTTCCGATGTTCACTGACAGTACAGCGAGAACGTGTTTTAGTATGGTTTTGGTATAGATATATATGGGACTTTCAGTGTTTATCGGAATAGGGCCATACTAGATGCGTTCCTCCTAGCGCCCACAACGCTCACGGCGCACGCAAACAAGTTCCACATAACGACCACGGCCGACGATCGCGTTTCCACGTTTTTCGCTATAACTGGAACTTCTAATCATGATTAGGACTGTTATTTTTTTCTTATTCGAAAGAAAAGAAGTTTCTCTTGTTTCGAATAAGAAAAAAATAACAGTTTGATTGTGAATTTATATTCATTGTACAGATAAAATGCACCGGATGAAAAAACTATTGCAAACAATATCTGAACAATTACATTTAACGTATATAATTACTGAGAAATATACGTATATTAATTAGTTGTGCATGTGGAAATTAGTTTTTGCAATTAATAAATATCTAAAATCTATTCTAGTATATACAATTCTATTTTATCCTAGTGTACGAAAGTACGATAATGAGTAGTCGCAATATATTTTTCAGCAATTATTTTACACGCTTCTTTTTTTTTTTAAGTGGACATTTTATAAGTATCAGAGTATAACAAACAATATTACGTATAAGATGGCATATTATTATATTAAGAAGAGCTTCATTTTATAATTCGGATTGCACACCATGTGAAAGAGGAGAAAAAATCACGCGGAAAAAGCGTTGTCGTAAATGCTTTTGAAGGAGGAACATTAGCTTGATAAAAATGGTGAAAACTAAATGAAACTTTTAGAATATCTTTTTGAACATATATTCTATGGCTCTTTAAATTTTTAAACGGTTTCCTTCAGCATTTTTTGACAAATAATTCACAAACTTTGAGTTCTTATACCCGGAATATATACTTATATATATATATATATATATGAAAACGCTATGCTTATACACGTGAACTTCAATGTTCAATTACGCGAGAACTGGTTAGAAAAAATATATTCTGAAAAAATTTGAATATGACATATATAATATGAAAGAATGTAGTTACCAAATTTTATTAAATTTTAACCATTTTAAAATTTTTTATGTTTTTAACATGGTTTAGCATGGCAACATTGTATCAAGCTGATGTTCCTACTTAAGCCATTTAATGAAATAAACGATGAAAGATATGTATGCGAGACACTTTTCAGCTGAACATTTTATTTGATTACATTCTTTGCACTTCGCGATGTAATAAAAATGTGAAAAAATTCAACAACTGGCATGCTACGAACAAAAATTATCAATATTAGTATCACCCAAAAGTGAAACAAATCGTTGAAATAATTAATTATTCAACAATTAATAGGTCAGTTATTTTTTTTCTTATACGAATCAAATTTGTTTATTTTTCTGAACCCTTATCAGTTTTTGTCCTTCTGTCATTCTCTTGTTCTGTTTACATTCTCTTTTTCAAACTTGTACAATAGCTGTATATATGCATTTTTTGTCTCAGTGTCGTTGAAACATTAAAAAATTAATGGCAAATCTGCCTGCTCAAACATGTACAAAATTAAAATTCTCGTTTATATTTAATCGTTTTTTGTATAATATTTAAATAAAATACGAAATTTCTGAAGATATTCATTGATAACAAAAATTATGGATTAATTATTAAATAATTATTAGTTTAAACAATTTGTTAATGACTTTTAGGCGATATTATTATTGATAAATTTTGTGCACAGCATTCCAAATGTGGCTGTATTTTTTTAAGATATTTATTGAGTCAAGAAGTACGAAAATTCTCATCAATTCAATTTTTAGCTTGAACCAAAGCATCCTTAAGGTGGAGAGGGGGTAAGGTTAACCAGGTAAAAAAAGAAGCATATTTTGGAAAATTTTTTTGGCGCCACAGTTTATTCATTTATATAATTAATCATTTATATAATTAAAATATATATAATAATCATTTATATAATTAAAATATAATAAAAGGACTTTTCAAGAATATTCTTTAAAATTGTCATTAATAATTGTGCAGAAATGAGCCACCGACAGCAAATCTTCTCAGACGCTACAAAAAAAAAGTTAAATTGCAGTTAACCCCATAACTCATCACTGTATCATCTGAGAGAAAAAAACCCAAAATATTCTATTAGTTAATAAGTTTCTTGATGTAACGATGTCGAGTTTGTTTTGTTTTTATTAATTTTTCAATTTTTTGTTACACTGAGAAGTCAAAATACCGATTTTTCATTTAAAAAATCACAAAATTCATTATTGTGAAGTGCATGAAAATAATACAAATGAAAACTCGACATCGTTACCTCATAAAATTTATGGACTACTAAAATTTGTTTTTTTTTTTTTTTTTAATTTCTGATGATTCAGTGATGATTTATGCGGTTCACCGCAATTTTTTGTGACGTCTGCAAAGATTTACTGTCGATGGCTAATTTCTGCATAATTATGAATGCAAACTTTCCAGAATATTCGTCAAATATTCTTTTATTATATACTACTTACATAAATAAATATATATTAACTGTGTCGTCACAAAAAATTATCGTAAATGTGCTTTTGTCTAATGACTTTGTCATTGCGCTGTAAAAATTTGATGCGATTTTCTCGTTGTCGACGTTGTTGAGAAATTTAGCTCATCATAGTCGAATGTGCCTCGCAGTCGTCTCAATTGGAATATCGAAGGATTTTTTTCAACGTGCAATGAAAAATCGATGATTTTTTCTCATTGTCAATAGTGTGGAAAAATTTCATCACAGTCAAAGATGCCTCGCAGTCTCGTTTATTGGAATATTGAAGGATCTTTTTAATATGCTATAAAAAATCGATGTTTCCTTTTCTCATTGGCAACACAGTGGAAAAATGTTGTGTCTTTTCGTAGTCGAAAATCAAGTGCGGTCTTCTATATTGGGACTTTAGAGGAATTTTTTTCGATGAGTTATGGAAATTATATTGTTTTTCGTTGTGAACGCTGTGGAAAAATGTGGCATATTCTTCTACAACGAAACTCAAAAGAGTTTACTTATCGATGCCAATTTAATTTTATCTTCTAGCTATTTGCGCTGTCAAAATAGGACTATTTGCCAAGGCACAGCCAAATTATTGGACAACTCGTTAATCGTCGATCTGCACCCCCATTCAGAGTTTTGCCGACCTGACCCTCAGAAGGAGTTGATCGCTCAATTTAAGCAAGCCTTGGCTGACAGTCTATCCCAACATTGGTATCGACTGAGGCCTCTGTACGATTCATTGGCAGCTGTGTACGTTTTCGCTGAATTTTTTGTTTACAGCAGCGTGGTAAAGTTCAGATGTGTTATTACTAGTTTATTTCTGTAGACATCCGGAAGCCGCAGAACTGACGTTGTTTGCGAGTATCCAGAGCTTCATGAAAAAGTGTCGGAGGCGACGTTACCCACCCTGCCCGGCCAACATATCTGACTTTGTCGACAGACTCTCTAGCCCTGAAAATGGTAGGAATTTGGAATACAGCACTGGCCGACTTTCCGTCAATCTTATTGTTGATGGGAATGATGGTCAGCACGCTGTGTTTTTCGACATCAATTTTGTCCGGGAGGAGATGCACGACGTAACGAGGCTGTTAATCGATGGAACGTTTCGGGCAAGGCCACTAATCGAAGGGGTGTACCAACTGTTAACAGTCATGGGCATCAAACTCAACCACGTGAGCATTTTCCCGTTTGAGTACAAACTCATATAGTATACCTATTAAATTTCGACTTATTTTATTTTCATTAATTTCATCCTTTTACATTGTAGGGTTTCCCCTTCGTATGGGTGGTCATGTCACAGAAGACGCAGGTTGCATATACAGCGGTATTGCAGTTCATTAAAGACCGCGTGATACCAGCGACAAGCGTGAAACTCGTGATGACGGACTTTGAGCGTGGTTTGCGGAACGCCATAACCGCGGTGTTTACAACGGCACACAGCACGGGTTGTAACACCCACTACGATCGCGCAAGTATTCACAAATTGATTCAAATGAAAAGAATGCGGGAATTCCAAGTTTCGTACTTCAATTGCAATCCACTGTATATAGATTCGTAATTGTACCGTATCGTCTATTCGTGAAGTCAAAGTTAATAATAAATATCTAATTTTCAGGCCATTTATCGGAAAGCCAAAAGTCTTGGCTTACAAAGAATCATACAATCCGACGATAATGCCAAGCAATTCTTCAAGAAGGTGCTAGCATTGGCGTACTTGCCCGCAGAACTCATCGAAGCGCAGTACGAGATTCTTCACCGCAATTTGTCTCCTCCTCTGATGGCACGGTTCCGTCAATTCCACAACTATTTTAGTCGATATTGGCTGCAAACCGTTAAACCAACCGGTTTTAGCGTATTTGGACTCAGCCGACGAACAAACAATATTATTGAGTCCTACCACAGTAGGCTGGGACATCGAATGGAGACTCGGCCAGGTCCTTGGGATTTTGTATGTGAGTATAAATTCAGATTGAACACGAAAATATGATTGAATAATTCTATTGGTCATATATATTGTATTTCTGTTAACAGGCAAACTTCTCAAGCTACAATCTGACGTTCGAGCAGACATCCGCCGACTCCGCAACAACGGACAAATAAGCCGCCACGCACGGTACTCCACCATTTTTAAGCAACACCAACTTGTGAGAGGTTAGTTTCCTACAATTATATTGTTGGATCCTTTTTTTTTCATAAAATTCGTTCTACAAGCAATGTCTTGTGGCTTTTTCACACTATCAAGAGACGTCCCTTGATTATAGAAATTTATGTTCAAAGAATATTAGTACGCTAATATTTTCTTCAATTTTTATTTTATTTTATGTAGCATGGCGCGAACTCCACATGTTGGAAATCACACCAGAGGAATTTCTAGAAAAAGCGGCGTCTCTTAAAGGGAACGTGGATTATGCTATCGGTCAACAGGAGCAAGAGGAGCAGGAAGGCCGGGCAGATGATACCCTCGAGGAACCTCCCGTTATAATTCCAATAGGTACAATATTTCAATCTAAATTATTACAAAGCTCGTCTGCAACTTGACTGTAATTAATATATTTTATTCTTGAGCAGATCGTGATCCGGACTATGAGCGCGAGATATTCGAGCAACAACCACCTCATTGGCTCCTAGACAATGTTCCAGTAGCGGCAGAGGCAATGGAAAACGGTAATTAGAATTTTTACAATACAACGGAAATGATTAATTGTGAAATGTATGTATGATGAACTCGGGAATTATCTTTTTTTATATGAATAGTCACAATTCTGAATGCATTATGATGCATATAAACTAATGCAAACAATTGAGGGAACAAAAAATTTGCCTCAATTTTTCGATGATTTTCGAAAGACTGTATCTCCAAAAACCAATTTTTTTCGACTCTTTTCACAAATTTCCACTTCTTGTTAAATTTGACGAAAAAAAACCAATTTCGGAGAATTTTTTTTTCGAAAAATAGAAAAAAAAATTATTTTTTTTTCTTTCCCAAATTGATTTTTTTCTCTCAAATTCAACAAGTAAGAAGTGGAAATTTGTGAAAAAAGTCGAAAAAATTGGTTTTTTTTTTCATTTCGATAAAGATTACAGAATGTTCAGAAACAATGCACTTTTGTTCCTTTAATTCTTTTGTAAAATTTTGATCAATCGGTTCGAAAAAATGGTAGGATGGATCGATTTAAAAATTTGCAGAGCTATTGAGGGTACATTAAACTGTAAAATGACCTGGAAACATTAGTCTTCCCACCGATATTTATGAATACGCGGTAGATTTACGAAATCAACGGAAAAAGTCACTTTTTTCCTCTTCTTTACACCAACATGAAGGCTGCAAAAAAATTTTTCTTCCAAAAATCAAAAAAGGATCTTGTAGAAAATTAATTCCAGTTTCTAAAACTGCCCTTTGATTTTCTGTGCGGTCATTAGTTGCCGAGATATCGATGATCAAAGACAAAAGCGTTTTTTTTCACTTCAAATACGATATCTCAGCGATAAATTGACGTAGGAAAAAAAGCAAATTGGAGCTAAATAAACCACCTATCCAGCTGATCCATTGATTTATCGGAAAAATTTTTTCCCAAGTCCGTGGCCTTCTCCAAAAAAAAGAAATTTTTCACAATTTTTTCTCCCGCTATTTCTTAAGATTACGTAATAACCGTAGCTCTCAAAATTTTTTTGGCCAAAAGATCTTGAAACTAGAAGATTGGAGCTTCAAAATCTTTTTTAGAAATTTCCGTACGCCCATTTTTCACCGAGATACAGTCTTTCGAAAATCATCGAAAAATTGAGGCAAATTTTTTGTTCTCTTAATTGTTTGCACTAGTATAGTTCTGAATTCTGAATGCATTTGATTTTCGTTAATGCAGCAATAATGAACTCTATTTTCTAAATTGGATCTCACTTGGTGTAAGGAAAAATATGTTTCATATATTTTCAGACACCGAATCAGAGGCATCAAGCGGCACAGATATTGAGCATGTAGAACAAATCGGTGAGAACTTAGTATCTACAATTCACCCCATTGATGTCTTGGTAGGATTCAGTGGAATGTTATCGTAAATGATAACGATAACGATAATCTCGATCTGTTAGACCGAATTATCGGTCTAACGCTAAAAAAAACCATTGTTTGGAATTTCTGCAGAGACTGCTAATATGAATATCAATATATTTGTTTTTGGACTCAATGAATATACTGTAAAAGTATGTGAAAACATTTAGATTTTGTAATTTTTTTGCAGTTTATGTACATAACAGCATTAAAGAAAGAAAGAGAATAACTCTTCAAAAATTACTTTCGATTAAGATTTTTTAGGGAAGGGAAATCTGAATCAAAACAACCATGAAGAGTACTAAATCCAAATCTCTTTGGTTTTTTTTTTTAATTTTTTCATCACAAAGTCGTCAACGAAAGTCATCTCAATTTGTAACAAGTTACATTTGTTTGACATTGTTATATACCTAAACTGTAAAAAATGTATAAAAAGAAATATTTTTACATACTTCTAGAGTGTATTAAATAAGTCCAAGAACAAATATATCGATGCTTATATTAACAATCTCAAGAATAATTCTGAGAAATAGCCCTTTTTAGGACGTTCCAACTCTCATATCTTAACATAATTCCCACGTGTTCTTTAGTCACTTTTCGAATAGTTGCAGATAATGGGTCAATTTTGTTATTTAGATGACGTGCCACTTCCTCAAAATATCATGGAGTTAGACGAGGCAGGACCACGTGAGGATATCGGTAAGTCTACTGAAAACCTTAATTAATGTATGTGCTCAATTGTATTAAATAAAATTCTTCTGTGTAGATGAAGTCATTCTGCCAGTCGATGGTGTGCTCATAGCGGGGGATGAGGAGAATGTAGCACCACAGCTCCACAACAATGGTGAGTGTGTTGAGCTTAATGTACACCAAACGAACCTGCTGAATTGAAATTTGGTTTTACAAACGGTATTTCGACTTCACTATATTTCTAATTAAATAATTCAGCTTTTATTTCATAAAATGTCTTTCCAGAAAACTGGGATGTACAAGATAATGCGGCGTTGGTGATGCAGGATTTAAGGAGGGGCGATCAGCAACTCGCTGGCCCAATACAACCAGCATCCACGAAAAAGCAAAAACAAAATAAACGAAGGAAAGGTGAGTTAAAACACTAAAAAGGATTAGACAAAAATGTTGAGCTTAACAATATTAATTACAGAAATGAGAAAAAAAGCCTTGGCACGCCAGCGTGAGGAAGCGGAACGCCAAGCAGAAGAACCGAGGCTGGAAAACAATGTGGAGGAACTAGAAGGACGCTTAAGAGCAGCAGAGCAAGAGCTACAATTAGCAGCAGAGAATGGTAACGGAATCATTGTTAACTTTTCAGAATTATTTCAATAATATAAGAAATGGACAGAAAACCAGAAAAATAAGAATTAACTTGACAAAATAAGGAAAAAGAGGGGGAAAAATGGTACGTAGATGCATTGAATTTTCGACTAAAAGGTTGTAAGGGGTGAGAAGAAATAGTGAAACAAAAACGATGAAACAGTGGAAAGATCATTGAAGAAAAGTAATAGAAGGAGAAGGAAAAAATATGAGAAGTACGAAATTGAGAAAAAAGTTAAAAGAAACGAGGGAAATGAGTAGAATTTCCGAAAAAAACATTTAGAAGGGTGGACGAGGAATAGAATAGAAAAATACAATGAAACGGTGGAAAAATAATTTTAGGAAAACAATACGATAAGAAAAAAACAAGAAGAACGAGAAAATAATCAACCGATATAATGGAATATTCACTTATGCTGTGGTACCCCTTTAGACCATCAGCTTTCAAAAAATTTTGAGAATTTAATAAGAAAAAAACGAAGCGGAATAGAGGTTAGACAATATATAGATATAGAATCGGTGGAACTGAAAATACAAATTGAAGGACTGAGCTTGGAATAGACTGAACGAGATGTTGCGAAATTAGTGGGCATAGAAGAAAGTAAGCGAAGGAAGGGACTGTGAGGGAGGGAGGGAGGGTGGGATAAGAAAAGCAGATTGATACGAAGGGAAATGAATAAGAGGGGCAAAAATTAACGAAAATAAAAATATTTAAGAGGATAAAAAAATGACAAAATTGTGGGAAGAATTTAAAAAGTAATAAAAAAAGAGGAAAATGCATATAGAGTTTCTGTAAGGAGATAAGATAATTTTAGAAAAACAGTAACACTCTAGGCCATCGGTTTCAAATAATTTTTAAGATTTTAATAAAAAAGAAGCAAGAAGCGGAATAGAGGTTCGACAATATGGGAAGATGGAACCAGTTATATTGAAAAAAACAAGTAGAACAACTAAACTTGGAATAGACTGAACGAGATGATGCTAAGTTGGTGGGCGTACAAGCGAGTAGATGAAAGTAGGGACGATGAGGGAGGGGGGATGGGCTCGTGGAACAAGAAAAGGAGTTTGATAAATAAATGAATAGGAGGGGGGGTGAACGAAAAATAAAAATATAAGAGAATGTAAGAAAGAAGATTGAGAAAACTCTACGAGAATGCGAGAAAAATTTGAAAAGTACAAAATGGGGGAAAAATGAAAAAAAAATGAAGAACGGAGTGAACGCATAGAATTTTTGAAACAAAGACTAGACGGATGGAGGAGGAATAGCACAGAAAAATACGATGGAACAGAGTAAAAATAATTTTAATGATAGGAAGAAAATAGTAGAGTGAGAAGAAGACAAGGAGAACGGAATAATTAATCACCTGACGTAATAGAATATTAACTTATGCTATAGTAACCCTGCAGACCATCGGCTTTCAAATAATTTTTGAGACTTTAATGAAGAAGGAGCATGAAGCGGAATTGAGGTTAGACGATATAGGGAGATAGAACCAGTGGAATTAAAAAGACGAATTGAAGGACTGAACGTGGAATAAACTTGACGAAATGATGCGAAGTTTTTTGGGCATAGAAGAGAGTAGGTGAAAGAAGGGACGATGGGAGGGGAGTGGAGTGACTCGTGAGACAAGAAAAGTAATTTGATAAGAAAATAAATGAATAAGGGGGCTAAAAATGAACAAAAAATTAAAGAAATTGCGGAAAAGAAGGTGAAAAACTATAGGAGTAGTAAGGGAGAGATGTAAGTAAAAGTAAAGAACCTAGTGGGAACTGAAAGATAAAAAGAAGAAATATTGAAAGTACAAATTTGGGAAGAATTGAACAAAAATAAAAAACGAGGAAAATGCAGAGAATTTTCGAGGAAAAGATGAGCAGGGTCGAGGAGAAATAGCGAAATAAGATACGATCGAACAGTGTAAAGACAATTTTTGAAAAACCGTTGGATAAGAAAAAGGAGAAGTGAACGTAACAGACATACTGATGATATAATGGGATATTTACTACAAAAGTAGGTTGACAGGGAGAGAAATGAATCAGAGGGGAAATATGCATAAGAAATCAAAATACTTGAGGAAATAAGAAATAGAGATAACAAAGTATTGTAAGAAAAGAATGGAAAAATGTGGAATATTGGGGCAAAATTGTTAAAAATTAAAAAAAAAGAATGATTTAAAACGCGGAATATGCATGGAAATCTCGAGAAAATGGGCAGCAGGATAAAAAAGAAATAGTAAAGGAAATTAGGATAGTACAGTATGAAGATCATTTTAGACAAACAGTAAGAGGAGAAGGGGAAAACGATAACTCTAAATAACTTCTCAAAATTTAAGATTTATACAAGTCCCCGTTTCAAGATATACCTTACTCGCTACTCCATTCATCTACGATTTTAACCTTGTATTTCCAATAATGAACTTAAGTTCACAATGATTTAGTTACGAATACACGTTTTAGTACCATGCGACACTCCACGTCAATTTGATGATTCTCTCAAAAACAGTAATAACTTGTTTAAATGTATTCGATTATATTGAAATAGTCTATAAAAATCACAAGCTCAGTTATATTTTTCTGAATTGACCAGGAGTGGCTCATGTGGATAATGCTTTCGACGTTTCAAGAAAAAAAAAATCTGTGTGATACTTCACTTTTTTATGTAATAAGTGAAGTGCGGGTATATTCGTGATTTTTTAATAGTTTGTTGAGTAAGTTATTGATATTGTAAGATTTGTCATAGGTACCTAGCGAAGATATCTAGTAACCTCTAACGATTGATAGTAAAATACGATACAACGCGTATTCGTAGGTTCAAAAAATTACAATGTAACTTATACAGTTAGATAGGTAAAATTAGTAACCAACAAATTTGCAGGGCAGATTAATGTTTGGAAATGAATGTTTATTGGTACTTTTAAAATAAGACGCTATTGTTATATACTACAGTGAAAAAAAAGTACTTCCTGACCGCGATTGTAGTTCCACAGAATTATAACGTCTACAGTGCACCGTGCCGTCAGGCATCTGATCCGTAGGGTCGCTTCTCTCCGGAGTTAATGTGGCCCGCGGTGACGCTAGCATTTGTTTCAAGTTGTGGCGAATCATACGGCCGCTTCTCATTTGAGTCAATGTGGCCCGCGATGCTGCCGTGGCTTGCTTCAAGTGCTGGAGGGTAATGTAGCGTTTATCTTTTGCGCATATACGTTTGAATTGTAATCACGTGTGTCAGGTCGATAATAATGAAACGATCGTAGCTCCTCAAAAATAAAACGTCTGCAGTGCACCATGCCGTCAGGCACCTGATCCGTAGGGTCACATCTCTCCCGAGTTAATGTGGCCCGCGGTGACGCTAGCGTTTGTTTCTAGTTGTGGCGATTCATACGGCCGCTTCTCATTTGAGTCAATGTGGCCCGCGATGCTGCCGTGGCTTGCTTCAAGCGCTGGAGGGTAATATAGCGTTTATGTTTTGCGGATATACGTTTGAATTGTAATCACGTGTGTCAGGTGGATAATAATGAAACGATTGTAGCTCCTCAAAAATGAAACGTCTGCAGTGCACCGTGCCGTTAGGCATCTGATCCGTAGGGTTGCTTCTCTCCGGAGTTAATGTGGCCCGCGGTGACACTAGCGTTTGTTTCAAGTTGTGGCGATTCATACGGCCGCTTCTCATTTGAGTCAATGTGGCCCGCGATGCTGCCGTGGCTTGCTTCAAGCGCTGGAGGGTAATGTAGCGTTTATCTTTTGCGGATATACGTTTGAATTGTAATCGCTCCTCTCTGGAGTTAATGTGAATCGTGAGTCTTATATTTCTTGAAACGTTGATAATATAAATACATGTTGTGTTAAATGCTTTGATGTAAAAACGTTTATACTTCCTATTACAATTTTTTTTTTAGTGTCTTGCAAGGTGTGCTACCAAACAATTTATCTTTTGCGGATATACGTTTGAATTGTAATCGCTCCTCTCTGGAGTTAATGTGAATCGTGAGTCTTATATTTCTTGAAACGTTGATAATATAAATACATGTTGTGTTAAATGCTTTGATGTAAAAACGTTTATACTTCCTATTACAATTTTTTTTTTAGTGTCTTGCAAGGTGTGCTACCAAACAAGGGCTACGCACGCATTTTGGGAGTGTGGGCACCAGTGCATCTGTGCATCATGTTTCGGGAGACTATGGGCAATTCATGAAGAATACCGCTGTCCCATGTGTCGGACGCTTGCAGTGGAACCTCCTCGGAGAATTTGGAATGGCGATTGATAAGCGACGAATAAAGAAAATGGAAAACTAACGTCGTTTTGTTTTTTTTTTTTCAATGTACCCCGTCTCTACAGATGTATTGAGGAACGATAGCTCTGAGAATTGCATGCGCATTTCAATTCTTTTCCGGAGCAGCATAAGAAATGCAATTGGTTAAAAATATTGAGGAAGTAGGGAGTTTCAAAAAAAAAGAATTTCGGACTTTGTGATTAAAACCAAGTTTGAAAAATTCGACATCATCTGACATGATATGAATAATTGTTGTAAAGAATAATAGTTTATAAAATTTAAGAACAAATCGGTCAAACAAATAATTCTTCAACAAACCCTGAGGCAATTGACCAAGTTTGTTGATAGCTTTCAACCATTCTGAATTTTTTAAGAAATCCTTTACTTTTTGATTTGCCGTTTCTGAATTTGTATAAGGCTGTATTTATGCAACTTTTGATACTTTGTCTTTGAAACTTTTGAAAGGTAATGGCTAACCTATGTTCAAAAACATGTACACACTTGACAATCTTTACCCATACTTCAAAATATTGTTTCAAATATTTAAAAAAGGAATTCTAGTTGTGAAAAAATACGTAAACTCTGAAAAAAATTTATAATTATCCCGAAAAATCAACAAATACGATGTCACAAGAAAAATAGGATGCCGTGCTAATTTGTTCAATACTTATTTATTTTAACTATGTTGTAATACTTTTTTAGCTTTATTATTGTTGATAGTGAATGTGTATAGAATGTCGGATGTTGCAAAAAAATTGTTAGATTTTTATTTAATCACAAAGTACAGAAATTCTAATCATTAATAGTTTGAGGCTGTGATGGTACCCCCTAAGTATACTGAAACTCGCAATAAATGCAAACATTCGATCAAATTTTCGACATATCGCATATTTCATGTATGATTTAATAAACGAAAATATTCAACAAAAGTTAAGAAAATAAATAATCTAAGATTTTGAATCATTCAAAGATCATTTTAGAGCACGTGTAACGTCGGTTCCAACGTAAGAATACAGGATCGTTACTCGATGTGTACGCACCGAACGTACTCATCACAACGTATTTACCACGCGCACGCTTTTTATTAGGAATCTCAATCGTTATCGCCACTATCAGTAGGGTTCTCTTTTCAAACCAAATCGTTTCTTAGCCGAAAAAAAAACGTAAATCCAACCGAAACAAATTTGCCTGAAAGTTTTCATATTTTTTTAAAAAGTATAATCTTATATTGTTTTGGCAACAAATTCCACCGTCATCAGACGTTACTTTTCCGAAAATTCAAATACTTTTTATACTACGTCTATATATTCTATACGCTTTGTTCTATATATTTCCGTTAGCATTTTCCAAGATCAATTAACCCATTAACGCCCAAACGTCCCGATTTTTTATCAAACTTTCAACGCGATTATTTTTTATGTTATCGGCGTTGAAAAAATGTTGTTTTCAGATATATCGACGTTCAATTTTATGCTCTTTCAGAATACTGGCTCAAAATTCCGATTAGACATAAAGAAAAAAAAATATGGCCGATTCAAACGCGAAAAACGTGAACATTTTTGAAAAAAAACTTTTTTTGTATTTTTTTTTTGCAATGTTACCGCAAAGAATTCATACTGTTATCAAAATCAGGGGTGATCACGATAGTTAAAGTTTAACAGGGAATTTTCATGTAATCATTGAACCACTCCTTTTTACAATATGGCGGAAAAAACGTAAATATTCTACAAAAACATAAGTTAATTTTTTTCTCGGAAACTAGTGAGCTTAGCTCAAATTATGTAAGCACAAAAATAGCTTAGAATTGGTCAAGGCATATCCTCAAATTTTTTTAAAATTTTTTGAGATGATTTTTGGTTTTCCAAAATATCAAAAAAATTAAAATTGCCAAATTTTTTTTTTTTCTTAAAAAAATTGAGGGTATTCTTTGACCAATTCTAAGATATTCTTGTTCCTAGATAATTTGTGCTAAACTCAAT
Source organism: Rhimphoctona megacephalus (assembly GCA_963989365.1). Lineage (NCBI taxonomy): Eukaryota > Metazoa > Arthropoda > Insecta > Hymenoptera > Ichneumonidae > Rhimphoctona > Rhimphoctona megacephalus. The sequence continues at coordinate 6,296,240 of OZ022416.1, read as the reverse complement.
AATTTCCGAGAAATAAATTAGCTTATTTTTGTAGCATATTTACGTTCTTGCCATCATATTGTGAAAAGGAGTGATTCAATGATTACATAAAAATTTCCTGTTAAACTGTAACTATCGTGATCATCCCTGATCATGATTACAGTATGAATTCTTTGCGGTAACATTGCAAAAAAAATACAAAAAAAGTTTTTTTCAAAAATGTTCACGTTTTTCATGTTTGAATCGGCCATATTTTTTTTTCTTTATGTCTAATCGGAATTTTAAGCCAGTATTCTGAAAGAGCATAAAATTCTACGTCGACATATCTGAAAACAACATTTTTTCAACGCCGATAACATAAAAAATAATCGCGTTGAAAGTTTGCTTAAGCAAACTTTCAACCCGATTATTTTTTGAAAGTTTGCTTTTGAAAGTTTGCTTAAGCAAACTTTCAACGCGATTATTTTTTATGTTATCGGCGTTGAAAAAATGTTGTTTTCAGATATATCGACGTAGAATTTTATGCTCTTTCAGAATACTGGCTTAAAATTCCGATTAGACATAAAGAAAAAAAAATATGGCCGATTCAAACGTGAAAAACGTGAACATTTTTGAAAAAAACTTTTTTTGTATTTTTTTTGCAATGTTACCGCAAAGAATTCATACTATAATCATAATCAGGGATGATCACGATAGTTACTGTTTAACAGGAAATTTTTATGTAATCATTGAATCACTCCTTTTCACAATATGATGGCAAGAACGTAAATATGCTACAAAAATAAGCTAATTTATTTCTCGGAAATTATTGAGTTTAGCACAAATTATCTAGGAACAAGAATATCTTAGAATTGGTCAAAGAATACCCTCAATTTTTTTAAGAAAAAAAAAAATTTGGCAATTTTAATTTTTTTGATATTTTGGAAAACCAAAAATCATCTCAAAAAATTTTAAAAAAATTTGAGGATATGCCTTGACCAATTCTAAGCTATTTTTGTGCTTACATAATTTGAGCTAAGCTCACTAGTTTCCGAGAAAAAAATTAACTTATGTTTTTGTAGAATATTTACGTTTTTTCCGCCATATTGTAAAAAGGAGTGGTTCAATGATTACATGAAAATTCCCTGTTAAACTTTAACTATCGTGATCACCCCTGATTTTGATAACAGTCTTTGCGGTAACATTGCAAAAAAAAAATACAAAAAAAGTTTTTTTTCAAAAATGTTCACGTTTTTCGCGTTTGAATCGGCCATATTTTTTTTTCTTTATGTCTAATCGGAATTTTGAGCCAGTATTCCAAAAGAGCATAAAATTCTACGTCGATATATCTGAAAACAATATTTTTTCAACGCCGATAACATAAAAAAGAATCGCGTTGAAAGTTTGGTAAAAAATCGGGACGCTTGGGCGTTAATGGGTTAAACCTAGAACGTATTGGTGACAATTGTTAAAAAATGTCACTATATTCAAATTCAAAGTATAATTTTTTTAACAAAAATATTGGTGATGAGAAAGACTATTCAAATGTAATGTTTAGCTCTGGTTCCATTCTTCGACTCGTCATCTCAAAGTTCGACATTTTGATGTTCGACATTTACATGTTCGACATTTTGCCCTTTCGAAACTTCAATTGTCGCCAAATACTTTTTTTGGCATTTTGGGTATTAAAAATATTATCTGTTCACAATTTTTTAGCTGGACAATATCAATTTTCTATACTATTCCATTCTATATTATATTCCTTCCAAATATAGATTCTCTAAACAAGGATTTTCGAATGAAAAACCACTCGAATAAAGATGCTTCGATATAAAGAAAATTCGACGGCATCGTGTGACGAAAAAGAAAATTTCAAATAACGAATCTTTTGGTGTTTCATATTTCGGTTCTTTTTTTTTCGAAATACCGGCTGTTCTACATTTATTTCATTCAAAATTTTGACCCCCACCCATGATTACACCCAAATTTTTTACTTGTTTAACATAAGGAAGTATGATGTTGTTTACTTTGATGGCCGGTAGGTTATTTTCGTTAATTTGATTTATATAACCACCACTTCCCAGTATAATGACCTTCGATTTGTTTAGGTTTAGTTTCAGCCCGTTGTCTGTGGCATATTGGCTGATCGTGTCTACAACTCTAGTTAATCGGACAATTCCCTGATCCAGATCCGAGACATGACAGCTGAGATGTATTTGCAACTTATCCGCAAACATAATATGTTGCGCATGAGTGATATTGGTTCAAATGTCGTTAATATACAAGGAGAACAATAAAGGGCCTAGAACAGAGCTTTGAGGCACTCCTGTTGCGTTAGTCGGCCACTGTGACGAAGACCCACTATTATCCACTACCGATTACTGCCTCTCGGTTAAATAGGAGAAAAGTTGAACGCCCTGATGGCAAACCCAGTCTCGGCGTAGTTTAATGAGTAGCTTGAGGTGTGGAAACGTGTAGAACGCCTTGCTGAAGTCAAATAGGATTAATAAGGTTATTTTTCAGTCATCGGCTGCCTAATATCATGACAAACACGGAGAAGTGCTGTTTGAGTGTTTGATTCGGTTTGAGTGCTGTAACCCGCTCTGTACCCAGATCGACTTGGATCAAGCAAATCATTGATGAGTATATGTTTATTGGTTTGTTTATATACTAATCGCTTGAATATTTTCGAGAACTCGCATAGGTTGGCTATCGGAAGGCAGTCAGAAGGCGTCGACGGCAGATTAACTGGGCGGATGGGAAATACCCTAGCTCAAGCGAATTGTTGAAAAGGCATGTTAGCCAACGGGATATTACTAGGCAGGCTTTGTTGATGGCGAACAGTGACATATTATCCGGATCAGGATTGCGGGGAGGCGAAGAATTCGAAGCAATTAAGGAGATGATCTTTTCGTTTGTAACAGGGAGAAAATCGAAGATCAGTTGCTCAAGTGGTCGAGGCAAATTATCGATAGCCTCAATGAATTCAGAACGATTGCAAAGAAGATCCTTTATAATAGCGCTGATGAAGAAAGTGTTGAGATCGTCGCAAGAGAAATAATTGAATGGCGAAGTTTTAGAAGGTTTGACTAAGCCTAGCTTCGTAAGCTCTTTCCCAATCTGTAAGATGTTTTTCGCACTCGTTAATCGCTCTACATGATATGTTTCTCTGGCGTATCTAAGGTCGGAGGTTAATTTGTCTCTAAATTGCCTATAAATACCCAGACCCAGAATACTGTGTGATTGTTTGGCCTGTTTGTACAAGATATTTTTCCTTTTCCTTCTGGCTCTTAAATCAGCAGTGAGCCAAGGAGCTTTCGATTTGCGAGCCTTAAATGTACGTAGAGGAGAGTGAATGTTAAGGGATAATAAGATTGAGTTGGTCAATTTCATATTCAGGAGATCGATATCTGTCGCAGAAGCGCAGATAGTGAACGTTTGTAGATTTTCTAGGTCAAGTTTTTTCGACAGAGTGTCTAAGAATAATGAGCTATCGAAGTTTTTGAAGCTACGACACGTCCTAGTGATCACGTTTATTTTAAGGTTGTCGAATTGATACTCTATTTCAAGAATGTCATGTCCGGCAATGAATGGTGCAATAGACTTGCTGAATTGAAGAACCTTGTCCAGCCTATCGCTGATAAAGACATTGAGTCATGAGTCCACATCACCAGAGTGGTAAGTGGCGTCCGATGCGATAATATGTAACGATTTGGAAGTCACCAGTTCGCGAAGAAATGTGGCTTCGAAGTTATTTGTGAGTAGATTATAGTTTAAGCCGTCTGCTAGTACGATATTCTCATATGCAGATACAAAACGAGAGAAAACGGTTACGAATTCATTAAATAATAGACCTTTTGGGCGCCTATAAATAGTAGAAAATAGCAGCGGTTTCATTTTGGGTCCGCGTGCTTTAATCATGATAAATGAGAGAGAGGGACAGAGAGAGAGTGAGAGAGAGAGGGGGGGAGGGGGGGGGGGAGAGAGAGAGAGAGAGAGAGAGAGAGAGAGAGAGAAGGAAAGGGATATTGAGAAGAGACAAAAGTAGAACGAGAGTAAATGTCAAAATAAAAACGGGAGTGCCTGGATCGCTCTTGAGTGAGGGTCACTGATGCAAATATGCTCGAGGATTGTACTCTTAAAAAAGAAAGAAATAACGCAAGAGAGAGACCGAAAGCGAAAGGGAGCGTGGGAGAGAGCAGAAGGAATACATACAACTTTAGGAGTACTCTCGTTTATTTCTCTGTTCTTCACAACCTTGCTTGCTCGATAAAAAGAAGCAACAAAAACCGTACGAACACTTTCTCCATCAAGAATTTTTCAATATATCTCGGAAATATGAAAAATTGAAATTTTATATTTCTTTATCGTGTGCGATGCATAGGAATGATTTCACTTACCAAAATGAAAAATTGTTTTCTCCTGCTCTTTCTTTCGCTCTGCTTTTTTTTCATCGGAACTATAAACACGGTCCGTTCTCATAAGGTCCCCTTTCATAGTACGACAACTACTTTTTTAGTATTAATATATATCTATAGGTATAGCTTGACTCGATTCGTCGGGACGGATATCGACGGGGCGATACTGTCAACGGCAGTTTTCTGAAGAAGACAAGTCCAGCAGAATATATATACATATATTTATGTACATGAGATCAACGTTATCTATATCATCGCACTGTTTCATCAAACTAACGTGCAGCTTCATTCCAGAAGAAGGCGGAAAGAACCGAGAGTGTTTGTCGACATTCATATCGAAATATTGTATATAGTTAAAAAAAACCTCACCCAATATGGAGGACCATCCACGATTTCAAAGAGAAAAGATTCACGTTTTTGGACGTATGAGAAGAATGATGCAAAGGAGAAAAATTGTTTTTTCTATGACATTGTGATCTCGACCGTACCACCATCTTTTCTCCATATGTTTTTATACTTTTCTTTACTGTATAGGCAGCAAGGACCTAAAGACTAATACTCAAAAATTGGACGGGAATAAAAACTTGTGGGCAACGACATTGTAGAGTTTAAATGACCTCTGACTGAAGAATCTATTATATAAAATACAATTGAAACAGCGTTTATAGAGGGCATTCAAATCGAAAAAACGTAACGGGCATAGAATATTTTTGATAAATAACACGGCTTTTGCGGCGATTGACCCAGATCATGCCTCGTAAAAGCTTCTGCACCGAGACTTTCATCCCCTTCAATCACGATACAAAACTCGGTCTCAGTCTATAATTAAACTGAATATCCACAGTGAAGTGTTAAGTTCTGCTCTTGATTGCCAAAAATAATATTAAGACTTCAATAAGCTATGACAAAATAAGTTGTTTGATGTTACTTGATGAGATTTTCTGAGATACCTTATTCGATTGTTATGCCTAAATCTCATGCCTAACCTTATCATTTATAATAGAGAAAAAAATCGCCACCTTTGGTGTTTAATCCAATTTCTCGAACTACGAATCTACTAAATCGAGAAAGTGCTCTCTACACATACAAATGAAGGCTCTGTGATATACTATTCATCCAAATGTAATCAACGTTACATGTTAATTCGTTTAATCAAATAGGACAGGGAGTTACATTAAACTAAAATTGCAACTGACGAGTTTTCCTATAAGTTTATAGTTCCTGAAGGGTCTGCTCGTTTTAGCGCTACAGAATTCTGAACTAAACCATGGTAAAGTTAAAGGATCAGAGTTGAGGTATAATGAAGTCCGGGGCATTGCATAGGATGTAATACATATATGATGTATTCATCGGTTGTCCGGTCGATCAACGTCTCCAACCTTTAGTGAATTAATGTACCAAATAATATCCTATATCACATTAAAAACCTAAATCAAAAGTCGATAACTATCGCGTTATTTTAGCACATTTTGACCTATATTGCTATTAAGGAGGTTGGTGACCGTTTAAGTGGCAAGCGGCAAGGGGGGAACCTCCGTGTTAAAGCATAATATACATGGGCAATTACCAACTGTTAAAAATTGAAATCTTTGGTTATAAAAATGCATATTTATCACTGTGAACTGCGATGAATTTTCATTTTCTCATTCATATTTATTTCTTATTGTATATAATACTCAAAGTTACTATTTAATGACTCCTTAAATATTTGTTATAACATATTAAACAATCGCCGAAAGCGTGGTAAAAGTGCGGTATTGGTGCCCACTTTAGAGGTAAGAGTAACTGTCATGTATGCTGTACTAACACCAATGTCTTATACGTAAAAGACGTGCAGCATTGCCATAGTGTTTTCCTCGTTGCGGCATAATCATGGCTGCAAGTAAAGACTTTCTTGTTTTTCGGCACTCTCTAGTTTATTGTTTAAAAACGGTACAGTGAAAGTTCTTCAATTTTTACGTGTTCATTCACAAAGATTTAGATTTTATGATAGTATTCTTTTTAAAGCAATCTTATTTTATTTTCGTGGGATTTTATCATAGCAATTGGTTTCTAACGTATCATCGAGTGAATCCTCATCCCCGCAAAAAAAAAAACAGCATAAATCAGATGGCGGTAGGTCGTTAATTGTTTCAAATTCAGACTTTAAACTTTGCGGACTTAAGGAGGCACGACTAGTTCCTCGGGGTCAAAAAAGAGCCTAAATTTATTTTACCCACAGCCATTCTAATTTGTGTCGAATATTCATATTTTGCATTTTTGTTGATTATAATGTGCGACAATCGTGGTAAATAATTAGTTTACAAAAATAAAAATTGACGAATTAGATTCTCAATGACTCGGAAGTCAAAGAAAAGTAAGGTTAGCTTTGCCGATCGCATCAGCTGTTACGCGCGACCATGCCAAATCTGTCGGCGCTATCCCCTTTTTGACCGGAAATTGAAACTTTTTTGTAATATCGTCCTTTAAATTACGCGGTGAGGTATGATTTTTTAATTTTTTACAATATTTCTAATATTCAATCTATCGGAATCCAGTTTTTCAACGGCTAATCTTCGATTTTGAAGCAGAAAAACCGTGTTCACAGCACTTCCGGTCGACAGTTTCCACAAGACGACGTGTTTCAGTGACTCAAAATGCTCAACTTTGTAATTTTATTACGAAGAAACCATACGGTCAATATAGCCCAAATTTTGGCAATTGGCGCATAAAATATCCGTCTAAATCATATAAAAATATCAAGTCCGAATCTTAGATTTAACCTTATGATCGTACCTCCTTATGCATAACAAGCATGACTGCAGGAATATAATCGAGAATGAGACATATAATATAATGTACAATCATTTAACAAAATATCAAATATTTCAGTTTTGATGAATCACCTGATATAAATAAATGCCCCACTGCAATACTAATGCGTCATTTTTCAAAAGTTGGTAGTTTCATTTATACCTCATCATATTATACCCTCAGCAAGTTATCGGGATTTCTTAATTACTAGCTGCTATCGAATTTCAATAATATTTAAATAGAAATAAGATCGAACAAGCGAACAATGCTGCGAGATTCTATCTGCTGATGCCCGATGCAGACTAAAATTTGGACGGAGTCTAGTTTTGATGCCAAAATCTCGTTTCACTATGGGTGTCTACTCTCTCCCGACGAATTGGTAAACATAAATACAATGAATTTTATGAAACTATTCATGAAATAGATTGTTTACAATTTATTTATTTTTTTTACATTAAGACGGTACCGGGGAATCGAAACAAACACATTTTTGAACAAAATAAACTGATGATAACAGCCGTAAATTATGAATACCGTGATGACCGTGGGTAAATATTTGAAAGTGCGGTTCCACATAGAATCGAGCTATAAAATGTTTTCCGTACTTGCTATGATTGGAAACTATCATATCTATATAGCATCTTTGTGATTCGTCAGAATAATATTCATAGTTATAATATTTCCTTATCACAGCGAAGAAAAAGAAATTTCGCAGAGCAACAAACTATTATTTCAACTGTGCCAAAAGCTTGGAATAAAAATCAAAAAAAATTTATAATGTTTTCACTTATAACAAACTGAAAAAAGATGTTCATCTTATTTGAATACCCTGAATTATGTAGAGCTATAGTTGATGGCAGCAAAGGTAAGGGTCGATATGTTATAGAAATAGTGAAGCAATATCGTAATTTCATGTTACAAGGGTGTACATAACACATGATTTTAAGACAAAGGCTTCATCTCCGCGTATTGCTGAGAAGCAGCCCTTAAAGGTCTATGAGTCAAGAGGGTTTTCGCTATGCTAATTTCGTTGTGGGCAAATGATATCGTATTTCTCTCGACTGCTGAAATTATAGTTCGTTCACTTCTCTTCTTACAATGCGACGTAATACCGAGTTGCCAAGTTTTTACATAGTCATCATTAATTAAATACGTCTATAAGAGAGCCGTACTGATTCGACATGAACCATAAATTGCTAGAAAAATAAAAAATTAATCTCTAAAATTGTTTTGTAAAGTTACAAATTGTACTCGCCATACTACTAATTTTTTAAATTAGCTTCGACCGATAAATGAAAAGGAAACAATACATTCACACAGGAAAATCACATTACAATTTTCTACTGTCGGTCATAAAAATTCATACCATTTTATTAATTTGTTCATTTTTTAAATGACTTCAAAAAAGAAGGAGGTTCTCAATTTGACCTGTTTGCTTTTTTATGTATGTACGCGCATAACTTTTTATAAAGATATCCTATTTGGACGAATCTTTTTTGTTTTAAAGAAGGAACGCTCGAAATGATCCCATACTAATTTCGTGATGATGTCTTCAATCACGTCAAAAAAAAATTCAAAAAAAAAACAAAATAATTTCGTGATGACTTCAATATTTTTAGATAATTTTTATGTTAAGTCAAAATTTGAATTTCTTTTTTTTTTAATTAATGAAAAATCATGAATACATCATTGCGGGTGTCAAAAAGTTTATTTCAATGAGTACTACATATTTTTTTTAAGATTAAATATATAAAAAAAAGTTTTAAATACAAAACAACTAAAAATAAAAAGCTTTAAAAAAAACTAACTCCAAAAAAGCTCTAAAAAGTAAAAGGAAAGTATTTTAAAAGCCAATACTGCGGAATAATTGTTATAGAAAAAAAAATTGAAGTAGGTGCCAAACAAATTCTAAATTATAAAAACTGCAACTGTTAACTACGAACTCTTACACATTCGAATTGACGATAACAGATGAGGGGTCTTTTATTTGTATGGCACCGACTTCAATATTTTTTTATATAACAATGATTCCGCATTATTGGCTTTTTAAATACTTTTGTTTTACTTGTTAGAGCTGTTGTGAAGTCTGTTTTTTTAAAAAGCTTTTTTTCCTATTAATATTATTTTGATGGATAAGAGAGTATTAATCTTTCTTGGACAGAGTGTATTTTTATATATACTTCAATCGTATCTAACCTACATTTCCAATATCCGTGGTTATGGAAGCGATAGGGTATTAGCCAGAGGGTTAGACAAGAGGTCTTGAGCTGTACAAACGTTGACATTGCACATCTTGCTTCGTAAAGAGCTTACTACGCGCACCACCTTAAGGACTGACAAAGACGAGAACAATGGCGAAATTGTAATATAAAGCCTAGAGGAAGAGAGGCAGTCACCTTCTTCGATTGACACGGCTTGACGTACGTAAGACTCTCGTAGTAGAACATAGTACGAAGCGCGAACTCCTCGTTATCGGGGTATAGGTATCTGCCTCAGAGGGTTTACGTGGATGATGAGAAAGAGGGAGAAAGAAAGAGAGGTCGAGTTTCTCTTCCCCTCCACCTCCTGAAGGTATCATAGACACCGAGTAGGTTTCATCCTCTTTTGGCGCTTCACTCACTTGATATTCCGCTCGATGCAAACTGCTCCTCGACGGGTTTACTTACATAAAATACAGTATACACTTATGAAACGTATACGTACACATGTATGTATACAAACGAAATTCATGACGAGGTTGGGGTGTAAAGTTGTAAAGAGTAAAGAGTATATTAGATTTACATGTAGATGGTGGTAAAGCAATCGAGAGGGCGCGTATTTTCCCCCTCCCACGAATGAAGACGCGCGAGAGAGCGTATACACGCGGAACAAATTTCTGTACTTTGCAATGAGCCTTCTCTCCCTTCCTTTTTCCCGGCATTCTCGTAAGGGGATTGAAAACCTTTCTCAACCCCTTCTGAGCTCATACCACCTGTCACCTATTTGTGTCTCTCGATGCCCGTGTTCCTATATTATAATTAATTCAACCCCTTACCCCATCTACAATATTATATCTACGCTGGTGCGTCTTTCGCCCGACTCATGGTGATCTTCTATGAATTTATGTTGAAAGACGCGAAGACCTTTAGTAATACAATGATCTATATATAGCATACATACATAGCGAGGTATAAGTTTCATGTCGTATAGTGGGAATCTCGCTTGAGGCGCAAATTGAAAATCAGAACTCGAACCACGACTAAGATGGAATAAATTACGATGCGCGAGGTACTAGAACCAAGACAATGCTATGTATATATATATATATGTATATATATATATACATATATATATAAATGCGTCATCCTTCGCTGCCTTACCTGATCATTCGCAAAAGATAAAGACCAAAGGGGACACACTTTGCTTGTGCACTTGTGATATGCAAAGATGTATTCCATAGTTGTAGCTATTTAGGCAAAGTCATAACCAAAAGGATATGGCGAGAATTGAGCTCGGTACGCGACTTGCGAAGAGCAAAATACTCTCAAGTGCTCATATGTATATCATTGCATAAGTTGCAGTGCTACATATTTGAGAACATAAGCTGTGAGAATCATGTAGTACTCTTGCAGGATGCAATCTATGTCGCTTTCGGATATTATCCCTATTATACATCAAATCTTTTGTACAAAAGATGAAATACATCGAAAATTTGATATTCTATCGGAGTCCTCGGGTCCGATGAGTTTTTAAATAAATAAGTTTTCGTCTCAGTCTAAAGACTATTGAATAATCGACGAAGACTTCTCGACATTCTTGATTACTCTTGACCTGATTACTCAACAGTCATTGCCTTTGGAATTGTCTAGAAAGAGGATAACAATAGACAGCATAATTTTTGGACACCTACGCACATTTTAGATTTAAAGAAAAGTAAAAATTTAGGCGACGACTACACATTTACTCGTTTTTTTATTCTTTGGATCGGAAACTTAAAAAGCCCTTCGACATTTCACTTAAATTTAATTGGATCGTTTGCAAATCGTTCGGAAAATATTTGTTAACATTAATGATTACGTGAGACTTTAAAGCGATTTTTCATTATGATAGTTATGAAGAGAAAAGCGTAAACCTAACATTGATCCCATTTTTCTTCACTGTATTTCTCGCCGACAGAAAGAAAATATGTGCTACCTTTATTTTTTACTGATCAGAAGGGTTCCCACTAATCGGTGCACTCAGGCGATATTTAACGGGACAGACCTAGTTGGAACGTCAAAAAAAAGGCCTTTTTTCCGATTTTTTTTTGGTCAAACGATAAAATAATTCACAACAAAAGTTCTTCCGTTTAAAAGATACATATGTAATGTATATGTTGCAATTTTTTCAACGCAATACATATCGAAATAAGCTGGTGACCGTCAATTGCCGAGGACGCTGCAAAAAAAAACACGGTTTGCGGTGATCAAGCTCACGCTGCAACGGCTCATCTGAAACAAAAAAAACGGAGGGGATTTTTAGTTAATGATATAATGCTCCAGTTGAACGAAGGGTTTTGAAAAATTTCCATTTTTCACAAAATGGCGGCCGTTAAAAGTCAAAAGTGTTTTTTTGACCAAAATATCAGTTCCATTTTTTGCTATTAAAAATAAAAATAATTATCCAAAAAAAAAATCCTTCGTTCATATGGAGGACTACCATGTATAGAAGAAGTGATATAAATTTCAACCCGATCGGTAAAGCCGTTCTCGAGCTACAGTGATCACCGACTTCAAAAACATGGTTTCGAGAAAAACGCACTTGAAGTCCGCTACCTGCTTACCTATGGCTCAGACACGACGTGCTACAAAGTCTTGTATTTCGGCGAATAATGGTCCGATTTACATTTACCTGGGCGGAAAATGTTCGTAAGAGATTCTACTTTTTGAAAATGAAATAAAAAAAAATCGATTTTTCGAAAATTCTAACTAGGTCTGTCCCGTTAAGCGTTATTATTGTTTCTGAATTTGTATATGAAGCGAGTGAATTCAGTCAAGCGTTTGTTGAAACGTTTAAAAACTTTTGACACATCATAAAGCGCGCTTGATCGTCCCGCTTTCGTATATATATAAGTCCGTACGCGAAAAATCAGATTTTCCAGTGGTGGAGCGCCTACCGTATTGTTTCGCCATCATGAAGAAGCGATTACCTACCTACGGCGAACGACGTTATAATCGTCGGTTTTCTCACAACAGTACTTATATTATTTTCTCTCCATACCAGCACGCTATGCTACACCCCAGTATTCAGCTCTTATCTGAGAGAATAATTTCCATCCGCACAAGCGTCGTTTTCGTGAGCGTTAAAGAGAGAACACAATATTACGTCACTACATGTAGTGTCATTATTTCGTGGTCCTTTCAAATTTCCATATGGTTAAAGTTGCAAAATAATAGACGATATGGCAATGGTTTTCTCCACATTTTTTTCTTCTTTTTTCACGGGAAGAGGAAAATAAAGTTTCAGATAAATTGTTCTTGATTACGATAAATGCTTAACTTTTACCGATACATACAGAGTCGTTAGGAATTATGAATAAAGCTCAAAAATATACAACGTGGAACAAGTTTCAGAGTGTGTCCCAGTGTTTATACAGAAACTAGTATAAACATTTTTTTCACGCGGATGCGTAATCTCTGAAATAATTATTTTCTAAACCAGACATTTCGCGTAAGTTTCTACGTTACTGTTAGGTAAGATTATGTTTTTTCTTGACGTTTGAAAATAGCCCCAAAGCGAAATAGTGAAGCTTCCAAAACATGTACATTGATGTTTCGAAGCAAAAGCTCTTTCGAAAAATGAAGGATCTCAGAAGCAACGAGAATTTTCTCTTTACCGATGCTTCAGAGAGAAAAAGAAAATTTACGAAAGCGGCGACGTGAAGAGATAACGCTAGATATGATCTGCCGCCATAGTGCTGGCTAATAACCCGCTGTTTATGTAAGAAAAATAGTGCTATGAAAAAGCGGAAAGAAGATTGAGCCTAGTCATGGTGGGGATGGTGAAGGTACGCAGAGAAATAGAAAGAGAGAAAGAGATAATAGAAGCTCTAGGGTGTAGCGTAGGGTTGAAAACGTAGTGAGAGAGTAATCGACAAGAGAAAGGAATACGGACTATAGTGGGGAAAAACCTGCACGAAGCAAATGTGTATAGACACAGCTGCGAAAAGGTTGGAAGAGAGAGATGATGATGGCGTTAGTTTTACTAGTGCTCTCCTATACTGTGAAAACTACTCCCCTTACGTTTCGTCATTCTCATCATTCACTACTATTCCCCACCTCGTTTTTCGGGTCGCTCTATTAAAAAGTTGAACATATTTCACGTAGTGAGAGGAGGGGATAATGATTTTGACGGTTATGCAGTGATGTTGAAGCAGGTAAATGCTTCAACCTGTGACGTCAGAGTTTCAGTCTACAACATGTATGAATATATATATGCGTATATATTTTCAGAGAGATGAAAGTGGATAGATACCTCGATATTAGAACACAGTGAAGAGGGTGCCAGAGGATTGCACACCGGTGCTTAACACGAAACTCCTTCCCTTTTGCACGGTCTCCAACCTTTAAACATCACTTCTCCTTTCGCCCTTTTCCGTCTACGTATATTTATCGCGTCATAAACTCTTTAAAATCCTTCGCAAGTAGATATTCGATCTCACTATGTGAGAATAAGAATTATACAGCTATTAAAGCTGTTTAGGTAAGTGCCTCGTACGTGCACACAATTAATTAAATTTATGTCTTTTTATATTTACTTCCGAATCATTGGCCTTTCCTGTGAGTGAAATCTCACAAGAATCAAATTATATACTGCTGTGAATAGAAATTGTAACACCAATAATGGTATTCAACATTGGTGGTGTTGTAATTTCTATTCACAGCAGTGTATTAATAAATAAAACAATGTGACAAAACTTTGTTATTATCTATACATTTTGATGTCCTAAGTGAAAATTGATCGTACCTCAGTTTTTCAGATGATTCAATTGAACCAATATTTTCTGTATGTAGCGTGTATGCACCTACATATAAACTTTTTTATAAACATATAAACTACATATAAACTACATATAAACGTCTTTAAGACAAATATAATTCGACCTTTAAATATCTTTTCCGTACAAAACATAGGTATTTTCATTTTAACCAGCGCCGCTATCTTGGTTCGTGATTTCGATTTACGAGCTCTCAGAGTATCGAAAAGGCAGAAACGTGCTTTAGTAACGACGGAACTTTTGGACGAACGATTTTACACGAGTTACGCGTACAATATATACAGAATATACACCTCTCGCACTTGGGGGAAGCAATCTTTTTTCTTCAGATTGGCTTTGGCTACCGTTAGGATTAGCGACCAGCATGGGTTCCCGGATGCTGCTGAAAATACGAGACTCATGGGAGATACCCAGGGGGCTCACTGCACCCGTTTCAGTGATCAATACAAAAAAAAAAGCCTTCGAACCCGTTGTCGCGTCACATAAAGACGATCGGTGACTTTCCCCTTCTCTGTTCCTCATATTTCATTGATTATCTATGATGGGGGCGAAACAGATGGGGGTGCAGCGAGATGTTTATTTAGATCGGAGGCCAAAGGTTGCTATTAAATATTGTTCAAGGATCGTAGGTGTTCTGGGTCATTACTTTATCATCCTATCTTTCCCTCTTTCTCCTTTTTCTTTCCTGATCCTCACTGTATTTTTACGTGTATCTATGTGCATCCTTTTTTCTCAATCCAATGCATCTCTTCGAATATTGTGACGTACATAAGCACTCGATATACTCTGAGAAGCATCATCGGAAACTAAGGCTGTAGGCTTGTGGTATAAAAAAAATAATAATAGCAAGCGCTCGAAAGGGTGGGACATGAGGTGACAAACAAAAAAAGGGTGGTTAGGAGAAAATGACGTATGTCGTTGAGTCTATAGACTTTTTCTCTCATCCCCCCCCCCCCCACTCCCTCCTCTCTCTCCCTCATTCTCTCTCTTTCTCTCTTTGATTCCCATCTATAAATATTGTTCACAGCAGTATTCGTTTTTTCATCCGCGTCATATGATATAACGTTCCTTCTCACGACTTACCAAACATGATGTACGTTGCAATAAAAAAAGTGGTGGGTAGCAATAAAATATATAAGATGTCCGGAACGCAAGGATAGACCGTATAAAACTTCGTCCCCTTTATCAAACCCATCATCGAATTCTCACAATCGAAAATATATACCACCATCTTTACGCTCGATCATATTCCCCGTATTTTTTTTTTATGCTCGATCGAGAAATTTTTTTCTAAGTCTGCAGTATCATACTTGTATAATACTTGACGTTTATTCCTTCACAACAATAAAAAGTTTTGTACAATAATAACAAGATCAAACGAATAACTTACCTGTATGAAGTTCGATCATGATTATTTAAGACGTCTCGTTCCGAATAGATCAGATGGTAGTAGCGTTATGCTGCTCGATTTGGTCACAGATTCTAAAGCAAGATAAAAGAAGATGCAATGTGCGTAAATTGTTTCGTTCCCATGAAAGTCCGTTGATGCTCTCATTATATTTTAAAGCGTCCACATTGTAACGGGAATTGGGCTATGAATCTATAAGAGAATGGGCCAAAGTGGGTGTGATGTATTCACGCCGCATGGTGGCGCTGGGGAAGCTCTCGCGTCATCTCCGCAGTGGTTCGCGGCACGCAGCAGAACTCTCTTCAACGTCGATCTGAAAAAAAATACCAAGTGTTTTCGTTAATAATATGATATTTTGGAGAGAAGTACATAGGGATTTGGAAAAATATTGATTTTTAAAAAATAGGCACGCCTTTGAAATTAAAGAATGATTTTTGTGCAAAATTTCTCGTCGAAAATAGGCTATAACTTTTATAATTATTGAGATATCGAAAAAATCTTATGTACTTCTCTAGATAATCTACTTTTATTGATACAGTAAAAATTTGAAGTCGATTGGATAAAAATTGCTCGAGTTCTGCTGCGTGCCGCACTCAAAAAAGTGGTTTTGAGAAAAACGCGTTCAAAGTTGGGACCCCGAGCGTCGCGGACCGCTGCACCGCTCCACAAAATATTCAATATCTACGAAAATAATTATTTTTTCGACCTGGATCCAACGGCATTTCAATCTTAAAAGTATTTTAGATTTTTTAAAATGGTTTTCAAAAAATCGATTTTTTGAAGCCGTCATAGTGGTGTTGTCCGTTAAAAGTAAAACATTGGCACGGCACGGGAGGAAACGTCGGGTAGCGACGATGAATTCCTCTCGAGAAAATGATTGTTGGTCAAATGCGAGAGTATTTCCCCATATTAATTTTATTTTTGATTATTTTATTTTATACGAGCGAGCGACGGCCAAGAGACATCGAGAGAAAGAGCGAGGAAAAACATCGAGAATATTCTGGTCGTCGGTATCGTCGTATCGTCTGTGTGGGAAGGCATAGGCCGTATCAAGGTCGTCTCTTATTGTCGTCGGTGGATCGCGAAAATCAAATCTAGAGTGGTCGCTAGCTCGAAGCCCTCACCCGAAGCTGTCTAATCTCAAGAGGTGCGTCTAACAGCATCGGGAGTCTTCGGAAAATCTCAGCTGGCAAGGGTCAACGTTCGCCAGCGTAGTGCTCAACCAAGATTCGAATTTGCGAGTTGGAAAAGAGTCGAAAAATGGAGAAGATTCTAGATTCCGCGAGTAGGCGAAGGGTGAGGGGCTAGGACCCAAAACTATAAAATCGCGTTTCCATAATTTATGAGGGACTTTCGTTTTGGATAGCAACGAGACCTGACGTTTCTTGTCGAGCCATAGCCAACCCCGTTCAAGAATACGACATCACCGGAATTATCGAGTCGAAAATCTGTGGTCATTTTCCAGATTTCGCATCTCTGAAACCGTAGCGGTGAGCCGTCGTCTCGCTTTCATTTTTATGTATTTTTGTGTTGAAAAAGAGCTCTATTTTATTGGAATTAATGTGACGAATTATCGAATTAAAGAGCGATATTATTTCGGGGTACGTTCGTGTTTGAAAGGAAATTCCGTTAACGTTCAGTCGCGGTATAAAATCTCCCGTATTTTTCCGTTGTTTAATATTTCGAATAACTGTATGGAATTCTATCTTTTCGTTCAGCGAGAGTCATTACTTTAAGAATTTTCTAGTTCTCGAATATTATCGTAAGTCAATATTTTTGAGAAAAATGAATTCGTGGGGCGTGGCTTCCCGAATTTTCCATGTAAAATTGTGTAGTTGACTGACGATAATTTCGAACATTTTATATTAAAATTATATGACGGTTAACCAAGAATTATATTAGTAACTTTACGATTATTAATTTTATTATTAAGTAACCTGTAAAAACCGACTATCAAAATCTTTCCGGAAATAATTTTCTAAACCTGTTTTCTTTAATAAATTAAATTTTGTGATTCCGGATTTGTTCAAGCATTTAATGTGAATTATTTTGTACAACGTCTCAACCTCGCCCCTCTACCACCTTGGTTTGAATTTACAGCTACGCCCGGGATATCCTAAAAATCTTGTTTTCGATAAAGTCAAGTAAAATTTATTTAAGAAATATCTTAGACTGGCGCCCAGAGTTTATCGAGAGTGAGGCATTTTGTTCGGCTTACGGGAAAAGTCATTACAATATATATATATTGTAACGCTTTTCCTGTCAAACGTACAAATTAGCCTTAGCTCTCGATAATTCCAGGGCGCCAGTCGATGATAATTCATTGACAAAATTTATAAAGAAACATCGAGAACTTCGGTGAAAGTTTACCCGGTGAATCAGCTTAAGGTAGTACTGTCGATACTGCAAGAGCCAAATGTATACACCGTCATGTTTAACTTACGTAGTATTTAGAATAGGCAACGTCGCGATAGAGTGAGAGAGACAGAAATGGTCTGATTTACTCGAGAGGTGTGCAAAAGCTATGCGTAAAGACTGACAGGTGACGGATGCATCATTATTCGGTTCTGTGTGTCAACTCGAAATAAAACATCTTTAAAATGTCAAAACCACGAGAAGAAAAGAAAATCTACCACTGGAAGGGCCGCAGAGTAACAGAAAAAATGTACCGGAAGAGATTGCAACAAATTGAACATTTTTAAATTACGCGCGCATTGTAACCTCTTCACGATATTGCCACGTCTATACTGAATTACGATATAAACGTACATTTGGGATATTTATTTGCTAATTACTATTATCACATGCTTTCAACCTGTATTTTTAAGGATTTAAAATCTTCCTTATAATATTTTCTCTTATTCTACCCTTTTTTATACAAATCTGAACGGTACTTTTTGTAAAATTCAATGAAAACTGTGATTTCTCATAAGACTCAATGTTAACTGTATGAAATTACCAATACCAATATCTTTTTTCTGGTTCTCTGTAGCCTCTTGAAAATTTAACTGGATCTTTTTCTTATCATAATCTATTGCTGTACCAAATTTGATTAAATTCTGAACGGTAATTCTAAAACCGACAGTACTACCTTAAGAAATTGGTATAGTGGGAGGGGTTATTTCACAAAATAATAATCACACCAATACAAACGAAATCCAGAATTACAATATGATTTATTCATTAGGGAATAAAAATTCAAATATTAGGTAATAACAATTTTATTATAAATTATCGTTCCGGAAAATAAAAAATATAATTTACAAATAATATCGAGAACAGTCAAGAGAATTTTATAATTATCCAATTAAATTTGGATAGTAAAATAAATTAACGTTCACAATTTTTAGATAACTTTCAATAGCAAAATTATGTCCAGTTATTTTCAGTTAACCATCAAACAAATTCACATAAATAAATCAAATAATTTCCACCGATCGTTCGTAACAAACTATTTAACGAAAAAGGCCATGCCTTTAACTAATTTCAACCAAACAAGAGTGAACGATCTGTATTACAATTTATCTTACTCTAACTTAAACTATGGATCTCGGGATTGGGCAAAATAAAATATTAGAATTCCTCTCGGCAATTTAATTAATAAAACCACGATAACTTCATGAAATATCTTTACTCGCGTCACAAGACGTAACTAGAATTTTTCAAACACGCACATACCCCGAAACAATATCGCTCTTTTAATTCCCAAAATTGTCAAAATATTACTCGCGAGTACAGTAACTAAATAACATAAAAATATCAGAGTGAGACGACGGTTCACCGCTATGGTTTCTGTAGGATGAGATCTGGAAAAGACCACGAATCTCTCCTCGATATTTCGACGGCGTCGGATTCTTGAAAGGAGACGGCTACGGCTCGAGAAAAGACGTCCTCCGTCATTGCTACCCAAAACTTGAGTCCTCGATAAACGTACCGAGAGCAATTACGTGACCTATATAGGGTCCTAACCCCCCACCCTTAGTCTACTCGCGGGAATCGCAACCGTTTCTTCGAGAACCTTCTCTCTCTAGATATTCCCTCGACTATAATACTGACAATATTTGAATTCGATGTTTGGCCGAGATTGAATTACGACCCTGAGCCTTGATAATGACAGGAAACGGTGATGCTGCTAATGCTTGAAGACGCATCTTGAGTTCGACAGCTTAGAGTGAGGATTTCGAGTTAGAGACCCTCGCGTGATGACTTTTAAATGTTCTACATATTTAAAATAAGCTCGAATTGCCAATGATCCACGATGATACCGATAGCCTCCCCTCTTCGATTCGATGTACTTTCGTTGATTCGAAACCGTCGCTCGCTCGTACATGAATTATAAAAATAATACAAAAGAAATTAATAAATCGGAAATACGGTCGCATTTGGCCCTTTTGGATGCTCAAGAGAAATTCATCAATGACGAAAAACGCTCCTTTCCCATGCCTTGCCAATAGTTTTAACATTATGTGACGTGGGCAAAATTACCATGTCACAATATATATGTATACGTCTGAATCTTGCTTCAATTAACCATCCAGGCGTGGGTAGCCGTGATATCTGTACATCTGACATCGCTTCAGACCGTCAAGACGTGACAAATCGACCCATCAGTCGCGGCGATGAAGTTCTCAATCTTATCGTCTTGGTTCTTCTCGTTTTCAACCCCCTGTGAGACCATCCCGATTCTCTCTCATGCCGTGCATTTTTTTCTAGATTTAGTCTAGAAAGAGAGGAACACAGGGGAAAACGAAAGAGAAAGGGAGAGAAAAGGGACCTGAGGGTTTAAATGGACTCCACAGCTACTGCTGTAGTTGTATTCCTCCACCCTTCCAAATGTGAAAAAATTAGGCCTAAAGCGAGTATTAAGATAAAAGTGAGACAGGGCTCCTTAAACGTCTATATTAAATTACGCTCACTTTTAATCCTGACATAGGTCTATACTGGATAAGCTTCCAGCAATAATAGACAATTTTTGATACTTCCATGTGGAAATCATGAAAATGTATTATTTTTTTGATGATTTATTTCGATTTTTTATCAATGTAACAGCCATCGTTTCGTCTAATCAGAAAAGGGTGGAATGTTTTATTCGCTCAAGGAATTTACGGAACAACCATAAAATATGTTCGTACTCTCAAAAGCGTTAGTTGATGTATCAATGAATGTAAGTAAACTAAATCATAAATCTTCAAATATCTTGTTTATTTTTCTGTCGGCGATGCATATAGATGATTAAAAATCATCACGTCGTATAGTCTTTTATTTTTCGAAAAAGCAGTCGAGCTTAGAAACAAATAAGAGTGCAAAGACAAAAAAAGTACAAGAAAGTTGTACACATAACCCCTGTTAAACTTCATTTGATGGGACAACTTTCGATTACTAGCTTTAAACCTGATTTATCGATGTAGGCATAAAACGAGACTTTCCCTTTAGGTCTAAGAGCGTTTGACTCGAAAACTATGATTATTTTTCGTCGACTCGTTCCACTAGATCAAATGGTAGTAGCGTTATGCTGCTCGATTCGGTCACAAATTTTAAAGCAAGATAAAAGAAAGTGCAATGTGGATACGTTGTTTCGTTCCCATGACAGTTCGTTGATCCTCTCATTACGTTTTTTTGTACGATTAGCGTCACACGTATATAAATGTAACCTATTTAAGTTTGGAAATATTAAAGATGCCCCACTTATTTTAAAGTAATGATCCACGGTCTTCAAGTTATCGTAAACCTCGTAAACGTCGAAAAAGTTCAGAAAAAAAGAAATATTGAAGAAAAATAGAAAGATACAAGAAATAGATTTCTCGTTACTCTCGTCGTTTGTCATCCGAAAGAAACAGTAGTCCCTCAAAATCAATATGAAATCAAAATCGTTATTCTACGCCATCTCGACTAGATAGCGATGAATATACCCGTCAAGGTCTATCGTATCATGGTCGAGAGAGAGAGAAATTTCTGATCGAGAAGACTTTGTTTGTAGTCTGCGAGACTCGATGAGTCTTGATCATGAGCGAACGAGGTTGACGGAATCGAATGATCGTCCACCAGCTTATTCTCAATCAGGCCTCCCAACTACCAGTTCAACAGAAGTTTCGGCAACAGATAAGCTAAATGAAGATAACCTCAATGATGAGATTTTTAAAATTCTTGATGACGATTTGGTGAAGGCCAACAAAAACATCCACGTTGCACTGTCTGATCGATGAACAGAAACTCTGCGGAAGGGACTAACAAACGATACAAAAAAGCAAATCTTACAAAAATACCCGTGTCCAGGAAACTTTACAGCTTCAAAACCACCAATTTTGAATCCTGAAATCAAAAATACTATGATTGAAACTGCATAAAAAAATAACAGTTATCAGACAACAAATTATGCAAAACTCTGTGCGGCGATCTCAGCCATTAGTTTGTTAGCCGCAATTCGAAATTTAAATATTCTCGGGACGTTCATAAAATCTATCTCTCGATTGTAATCGATCTCGAACAATTATTATGAAAGAAAGGGGGAAATTCGACACCGCTTCTCTTCGCAAGTCTAAAATCTCGCTCTCTTCCCCCTGGGACGTCTCCCGTGGCGGATTGAAATCTTTTGATATTCTGGACTCCAAATTAAATTCTACCAAACTGGCTAGTCTCCCAGATACGGAGGTTTCAAGGAAAACTCAAACGAGAGAATACGGAATCCATTACACTCCAGTCCCAGGGCAAGAGCCATCAATAGACTGTAATCTTCGTTCGAGATAACTTAAAAATTCAATGTTATTAATAAAACTCAGAAATGCCAAATAACG
Source organism: Rhimphoctona megacephalus (assembly GCA_963989365.1). Lineage (NCBI taxonomy): Eukaryota > Metazoa > Arthropoda > Insecta > Hymenoptera > Ichneumonidae > Rhimphoctona > Rhimphoctona megacephalus. The sequence continues at coordinate 6,273,857 of OZ022416.1, read as the reverse complement.
GGTGAAGTAATGTAATGTGTAATGTGTACGTGTGACGAATGTTGAAGTGATCCGAGAAATTATGACGAGTAGCCAACACGCTTTCTACATATTCTTTTTCTATTCATCTATATATATATATATATATATATATATTGTGACGAAAAAAATTTTTAGCGAGTCACATTTAAAAGAAAATTGGTCGAACCTCCCCGACCCTCCCGCTCAATGCTCCGGCCACAACAAAATCTCTTAGGATCTATTCCGGGAAAACAAAAATTATTGTAACCCTTATTAATTATTTTTGATTTTTGTATTTTATTTACGAGCCATATTTGAAACCGGGGCTAAGGGCCTACACACACCGATCCGGTCAGCTGTATTGGCGTCTGAACGAGAGCGAGAGAGACAAACAACTTCGGCCAATTACTGTCATCGTTGGTGTATTTCGAGCAGGGCTCATACACTTGGCCATTTATCGCTGCCAATCTCTGAATCTCGCCCAACAACTATACTAGCTAACGAAATGATAAGGATTGAGGATTCTCGTCGTCGCGCGTCGTCGATTACATTTTTGCCGTTACGATATTTCGTCCAATGTTTCTCATCTCCCGGAAATATTTTGTGAAATCAACAATCTCATAAAGAATGGCTTGTCCACGGAAAAAGGGTAACATCAAAAGCTAGGAGTCTGAGATTGAATTTTCGTTATCACTCAATTTCGAAAATCTCAGCTCCGTCTCACGCTTATTTAAATTCTCCTGTATGGAAGCCTGTACATCGTATTCGGGAGACAATCGAGAACATTCGGTAATTAGAGTAGGGGGAGAGTTCGCTGTCCCGCCTGAGACTCATCATTGCGATTATCGTTAGATTTTCACGTGGCATTGAGCGCGACGGACGTCCGAGATTATGCTCAAAGTACGTAATTTTGCCTGACGCGATTCGTATGGTCGGTGAACCCGTCCCGATATCTTTTGGCGTTTTCTTTAAAAATAATGAAATAAAGTCTAGGCCATTGTAGCGCTAGAGTTCGGCTCTATTGTTCAAGTTAACGGTCATGGCAACGGTTTTGCCTTTTTGTAAAATTTCGTTTGGTTTCTTTCCCGCGAAGCGATCTGTGCTACGACACGGGAAAGGAAAATATTGTGGCCGGTAGTGGAAATCTCGTATTTTTGTCCGTGTATTAAAATATATCATGTATTGGTTTTGTAGGCATCGAGAAAGGAGCGCGAATTTCGGGAGTGTTAGAGAGTGTAGCGTGAGTGTGTGTGTGTGCGGCCGGGAGAATCGCCGTCATTATGTCAAGTTCGAAAAGTCCGGCCGAGTAACCGATTATCGGGGGCTTGGTACCTTATTTTTCGTGTCTTTTGGTTGAACATCGATTTTCCTGTATTTTATCAAATTCTTTTCGCGAGTAGAACCGCGGCGAGAATCGTAAAGGACTCGGTTAATTTTATAATCGTGTGTGTAGGATCCCGGTCGTGTGAGTGTGAGTAAGAGTGTGATCGCGTTCGAGCTTCTCTCTCGATAACCGTTTGCGCGCGTATATTTTCTGACTTGTGTCTCGCGAATGATTCATTCTTAATTTTTTCTGTTGTACCGATATTTAAAATTATGATTTATTTTTCCTGGGATTTATCCCGTAATTAATTTGATTATTAAATAAACTTAAATTGTTGAATTGAAGGACAATCCGATTTTCATTTTGTTCTCAAATTTTTCCAACGTGCCTAACTCCGCCCATTCCGCTGCAGCAAAGCTGGTCAACTTTCTTTCTTTTTCTCCCGTTAAGTCGCTTAGGCGACTGGCGCTCAAATTAATAAAATAAATTAACGTGGAGGAAGAGAGCGAATTTTGTGACAATCGCGGCTAGGAAAATTTCCGTCACAATATATATATATGAGTAGATCCATTGGTTTTCGAGCATTTTCTCGGGAGGGGTCTTTCGAATTTGCTGAAAATTGGGTACTTCGAAGTACCTCAAAAACTATCGCCAAATACCAAATTTCAACTGTCTAAGTGCCCAAGGTCATGAGAACGAGCCTTTTAAAAGTCTAAAAATCATCATATTTAGCCTATCTTCAAAATGATGATTCACGAAAACCTCACGATCAAATTAAATGATACAAGTCACATTTTGTTCAGTATGCCATCTAGTTTGTAGAAAAAAAATTTGAGTCACCTAAGCCGAAAGGCCTTTTATCCCGACTACGTTAAATAACTTGAAATTTTCAATAATATGATGATTTTAAAATTGTCACCACAAATTCATTTTTAATCTCACTGACTTCTGACATGGCTCATTTTTTTCGTTCTTTTATACCCTTCAAGCGAATGCAGCTAAAAATTTCATTTGCGTAAAGGAACTCAGAGATATTTCATTTCAAAGTTAGTCATTTTTGAAATATTAAGAAAAATTGCTGACTTTTACCTTACACTACGCATTTCTATCAACTTCAATCGTTACCAAAATTTAGGTGAGAGTAGTTTTTTATATCTAGAACGACTCCCCTTAAGGAATTTCTTGGCCCGAACTTTCATCACTCTCTACAGCCTGCTGAAGATCACAATAATTCTGATCACTTTTGAGGTAAAAAATTAATAATGCAGTGTTCATTACTTTTTTTTTGGAGATTATTTTACGCACATTTCAATAGGGTCAAAGCAAGAAAATAATTTTTATACGTGAATACAAGAAGCCAAAATTTGTCGCGATTTACTTTCAATGCAGCTCATCGCTTTTATGCTAATCTGATTTTATAAATGTGAATGCTGGTAAATTTAAACGCCACTCATTGGGTTATTTCCTTTTATTTAATTCGACTCAGAAACACAAGAATATATAAAACTCCAAATGGAAATTGCCATTTACCTAAATTCATTCGGGAGCATCAAATGTATACTAGATTTAATTAATATTTTTACGATTATATCAATACACATGAAAAATCCAATGTTTACGCCACACACAGTCTACGCAATATCCACTTCGTTGACGCAGCCCAATTTAAAAAGACTGAGGTTATAATTGTATGAATTGAGGAATTGAGGTTATACTACACTTTTGAATTGAGGTTATGAGAGGTGTTGACATGGCATATGTATATTACAAAACTGTACTTTGCGATCGCAGCGCCTCTCATTTTCTACCGATTTTTGGGTACACTTCTTGTACGGTGTGTTCACTCCTTCTCTCTAGTCTCCCTGGCCTAGACACAGGTATCCAGGAGTAACATAAAGAGACACAGCTCACCAATAGGGACCGTGCGTGAGCTATAGAGAGCAGCACCACCGCCGATGTGCGCGCTCTCTCGTGTCTGAATGTGCAATTTGTGCGGTGTTATTTTGGCTTTGAATGATAGGAATAAAGACAAATTTTATGATTAATAATGTTAAAAATGAACAATTAAGGTTTTCAGCTCGTGATTAACGATCGTGCTGGGGGCTAAAATTATATAAAAATTTTTAAAAAATGTGGCTCAAGATATATCTCCAATGTCGTAGAAACACAAAGCACGGGCGACGAATCGGCCATATAATTCATTCCGTTTGTTTCTCGCTCTTTCATGCGAAATGAGCAGCGCTCTCGGGAAAAGAACAGTATTTCAAAAATGGTCAATCTTCTCGAAACCAAAATGGTGTGTGAGAGCTGCCCTGCATTTACCAATATCTTTTTGATGAAGCAAAACAAACAAATCAATTTTGCGCGCTTGATTACTTAACACTTAGCTAATGTAGAAATTCAAAGATCTCATAAGCCCGCCGAAGGCGGGCGAGGTTTGATCTCAATTATTCGAGTGTCTCGCACGAGAGATTACGAAGGTAGTATCGCTACTTACATGTCTTTGACCACAAATTCAGAGCTAAAAGTGAACGACTGGGGCGCCCCTTGTTATCGTGGCGCTGCCCCATTACTATTTGATCATTAGTTTAAAGCTATCGAATTTCTAATTTTATCTGAAAAAGGGGTGGGTAATGCTTAGTACTATTTGGGTGGGAATCTCTCGTGCGAGACACTCGAATAATTGAGATCAAACCTCGCCCGCCTTCGGCGGGCTCGTGAGATCTTTCAATTATCCTTCGTATCTCGCACTTCGAGATTACGAAGGTAGCTGTTTAGAGCAAAATTTTCTCGATAACAACGTTATTTATTGAACTAATGTTCTTACAGAATAAAATGAAAAATGAGATCATCATAATATAATTAATATAATATAATATCTTTAATTATACTGATGCACTGGGTGTTAACACAGCTTCTGCAAATTTATTGTCGCGAATAACCACTGGTTGGTGGTAAAAATCGGCAAACACTTTAGAGTTCTGGGACCAACCTGCCACTTTTTTGATTTCCTCAATACTAACACCTTTGTCATGTGCTCTAGATGTCGATGCATGCCTCGTAGAGTGCGCCGTAAATCTCTTGTCAACTCCTAGTGAAACCAACGTCGTCCTTATCCATCGACCGATCGTTTCACTCTTGACCGCACTATGCGGCTTATTAAGCGAGATGAATAATGAGTCAACATTTCCCCGAAGATCCTTAGTCACCAACAGATATTGGATCAAGGTTTTGGCAATACATAGCTGCGGTTTGTCCAGAAAAAACGGAAGCCTTAGAATCGGCTGTGGAGCTCCAGGTCGAGACGTTTTGATCCTCCCAGGAATTCGAATTTCAATCTTAGATTCCAAAATGAGGATGTTTGAAATGTTGATCAACGCCAGCATTTGACAGCGATGTGCTGTGCCCAAGGCCAGTAACACAACGAGCTTTTCCGTCAACTTCCGCAAAGAAAGCTCAGATATTGGGTCCCATGTTACCAATTTTAATAACACAGGATCCACGTCCTAAGTAGACTCGTACTTAGGACATCCAGGTCTTATCTTTGATGAACCCTTGATAAATCGGCTTATCAAAGGGTTGTTTGTAACATCCCCGCTCGATATCAAGGATAACGCAGCTCTGGCCGAGTTCAGCGCGCTATGACCAATCCCATCATCGAATCTTTCTGCTAAAAATTTCAGAATTTTCTCCACAGACACCGTATATGGATCTCTATCGACTCGGTTGTTCCATTGCCACCAGAGCTTCAGAGTCCCATTGTAATTTTTTAACGTCGACTCCGCCAGGGACGCTAGCGATATCGCTACCGCTTCTCTGGGCATGCCTTTGCCTAGAAGTGCTTGGCTGATAACTTGGCGGCAACCAGGGTAAGCTTCGCAGTCAAGGGATGATGACGTGACCTGCATGGAGAAACCAAGAGAAAAGGGTCTGCCTCAAACCACACCCATTCTCCCACAGATAATTCTTTGAAGGCCGGAAACCAAACCTGAGTAGGCCAGTGAGGTACAATTAAAATACCTTCTGCTTTATCGTCTTTGATTTTCTTTATTACTCTAGTTATCATAGAAAATGGGGGGAAGGCATAAAATATCCAATCGGACCAACTGACTGTGAAGGCATCAAACGCGAAGGCTTCCGGATCTCTCTTCCATGAACAGTAAACTGCACATTTAGTGTTGATCCGAGAAACAAATAAATCGATCTCCAGTTTCCCGAACCTCTGGATGATCCCTTCAAACGCATAACCTGCTAATTCCCACTCCGCGTCTGCATTATCAATCCTCGATGATCGATCTGCTTCCACATTCTCTTTTGATGGGATATACGAAGCAAAAACCCATAATTTGCGACTTTCGCACCTATCCCATAGTTCGCACGCTAAACTATGAAGTGCAGCATAGTGGACACCGCCCATTCTATTAATGTAGGCCATTGTCGTCGTGTTGTCCACCATAATCAAAACATCAGTGTCCCTTAAATCCTCTGCAAAACACTTCAAGGCCAATAAGGCCGCTTTGAGCTCCAGATGGTTAATGTGGAGCCTTCTTTCCTCCTGACTCCATAGCCCATTGGCACTTTCACCGTCACAGAAAGCACCCCATCCGTACAGTGATGCATCCGAGTAAATTGTCCTCTCGTACTGGTTGTTTCTCACCTTTTTACTGGCATTCGGTAAAGACTTTAACCACCAATTCCAGTCCTTCAGAGTAAATTTTGGTACCAGCATAACTGAATCAAAACAACCCCCACTCTTCACTAATGCTTGGACCTTCGCCCTTTCGAACGATCTACAGTGTAGTAAGCTGTACTCAACCGCCGGACAACATGCAACTACCGATCCAACAACCTTGGCAAAATCGCGTATCTTCATCGTGTCTTTTTTCTTAAGATTCTCGATCTCATTTTGTACTGCAACTATTTTCACTCCCGGAAGCTCCACTTTCATCGTAGAAGAATCTAATATAAAACCCAAGTATTTGCATCTCCTCTCGGGCTTCAACTTGGACTTTTCAAAATTCACAATAAATCCTAACTTCTCGAGTAACTTAATCGTCTGACTCAGGTTCTCACTGCACTCTGCAACCGAATGACCTAAGCATAAAAAATCGTCCAAGTATAAGACTGACATAAACCCTCTCAATCGAAGATAATTAACCACTGGCTTCAACAACTTGGTGAAGGTAAATGGGCACGTGCATAGGCCAAAGGGTAGACACACAAACTCGTAAATCTTCCCTTGAAAATTGAAACTCAGGAACTTTCGATGTGGTTTCCATACCGGGACCAAAAAATAAGCATCTTTAAGATCCACCGTTCCCATGAAAATACCCCGTTCTAGGAGATTGCAAGCAGACCTCAGATCCTCGAGCTTAAAATGTTCTGCGACGATGAATTCGTTCAAACCTTTCAAATTCAGAATGAACCTCTGCTGACCGTCAGACTTAGGGACCAAAAAGAATGGTGACAGAAACCGTTCTGAAAACTCTTTCACTTCCTCAATCGCACCTATCTTCAGTAATCTATTGACTTCCGATTGAATACCTGCCAGTTCCTAGTCCGACCAAACCTTATCAGATGGTGGATGGATTTGTACAGGGGACGATTTGAAAGGAATTCTATATCCTCTCACACACTGAATAACAAATTTATCCTCAGTGATTGTTCTCCAGGCCTCCAAGAAATACTTCAGACGCCCCGCAAACATACTCACATTGTTTCCCGAGACTAACGGTTCTGAAACCGTTGGTTCTGCTGACGATACTGGTTCGACTTGTGATACGTTACTTGCTTCGCTGGGTACTTGTGAACCAGTGATTTTTTCGTGGATGAAAACTTCCCGCTCGTCTGAGACACTGGTCTCTTTTGACTCGACGAGCTCTTGGAGTTTAAAGAACCGAAGGGGGTGTACGGTTTCTTTGACAGGGGGGGCTTAATCTCTTCTCCCACTTTTCCAATAGCCTTAATTTCCTTGACCTTGTCAACAAGTTTTTCGCCGAACAAAAAACTATCCGGTTCCCTTTTCTCAAGTGCCGTGGCCCATTGTTTTGACAATGTAGGCAGAATGCAGGCTCTACGCGCTACCGTCTGAGATTTATGAATCTCGATTAAAAGCTTTGCTGCATCCCAAACTTGCTCGAGTCTCTTAACATTTTCTGGATCTCTTAGGGTTGCTAGAGATTCAATCACTGGAGCTAGAGCGGCCAAGGCAGATCCTGCTAATTTCTGGGTAGCCCCAAAATACTTGTCTCGCTTCAGAGCCGAGTCTTTCAAATTACCTGCCACCTCGTCATTCAGAATCGGCGGTTCAAACGAAAGTTTCCCTTTCCTGGGATATTTCTCTAGAAGTGCCTCCTTATTCTCTTTCTTTAAACCTTCGGAAAGATACTTCTTCCAACGATTGGATACACTCGAATGCAGAGTTAATTCAGGTTCTTCCTGCACTGGCTCTTGTCCGAAAATACGAAGAGCATCAGCATCCAGCTCCCATGGAGTCTCAGGTTCCTTGTTTATAACCGACTCCGATTCCGGTAAAACCGCCTCGCTATCCACCTTAGATTGACCATCACCTTCTTCCGACTTTTCAAAGATCGACTCCACTGGCGGAATGTTATCCACAATAACCTCAGGGTCTTCCCCACCAGAATGACCTGCCTGACCATCAGTACCTGCGGTCATTCAAGCATTTTTAATTCGTCTCGTTATGAATTTTGAGGTTAATTATTACTCTGTTTTGATCTCTCGGGTCAACCAGAATAATTTTAATCTCTACTTTATCTTCCAGATAAAGTCAGATTACCATATGAGCTCCATTTTACCTCTCGGATAAAACAAAGCACGTCTATACCCAGGCGTAACCATTATGATTATTCATATTCGGGAATCATGTGTAGTCTCTCGGACAAGAAGGAATAATACAATACTCCTTGTGATTGCATCTCGTGTTCACAATTAATTCATGTTTACAAAAAACACAATTACCTTCATCTTCTAGTATGCCTGTCTCCGTACCCGGATTTTGACGACTCAAGATGGCCTCTTTAATCATAGCGAAGCCCGTTACTAACTCCTCCATCCCGTCTTCTAACTTGCGAAGTCTTTTGGACGTCCTTTCAGCCGAACGATCCCGACTTCTCGATCTCTTACTCTTACCCATTTAATCTTTCTTTAATTGAAATCAGTTAGTAATTTATTACAAAAAATATAAAACGAAAACTTTTCACTTCTGCACCAAACGTGTGGTCTGTTTGACACAAAAACAACGAATGATCAAATAGTAATGGGGCAGCGCCACGATAACAAGGGGCGCCCCAGTCGTTCACTTTTAGCTCTGAATTTGTGGTCAAAGACATGTAAGTAGCGATACTACCTTCGTAATCTCGAAGTGCGAGACACGAAGGATAATTGCCCACTTCGTGGCATTGTAAGCACCACGCACGGCCCCTATGGGGGTTGAGTAGATACACTCGAATAATTATTGCTTTTTTCACTGATAACTAGATGATGCGAATAATACATTACTTATTTTACGAAAATGATTCAATTTTAAATTATGAGAAAATAACGTCTCTGAACGAATCTAAACAATGAGATTCGTAAAAATTAAGAGCTTGTCTATCATAATTAATAAAATTTATGTATTTTAATTGAAGTATTGAAAAGATGTTTTTATTTTAAAAGAAATGAACATAAAATAATTTAAAGTAAAAATTTTGACTTAAATATGCTTTTTATAACGTGATAATAATGTTAAAAATTTCTTTACAGTTTTTAACGCAATATTAGCTTAAATTTAGTGTGACCGTATTGAAATGTGCGTAAAATAATCTTCATAAAAAGTAATGAACACTGCATTATTAATTTTTTAACTCAAAAGTAATCAGAATTATTGTGATCTTCAGCAGGCTGTAGAGAGTGATGGAAGTTCGGGCCAAGAAATTCCTTAAGGGGAGTCGTTCTAGATATAAAAAACTACTCTCACCTAAATTTTGGTAACGATTGAAGTTGATAGAAATGCATAGTGTAAGGTAAAAGTCAGCGATTTTTCGTAATATTTCAAAAATGACTAGCTTTGAAATGAAATATCTCTGAGTTCCTTGACGCAAATGAAATTTTTAGCTGCATTCGCTTGAAGGGTATAAAAGAATGAAAAAAATGAGCCATGTTAGAAGTCAGTGAGATTAAAAATGAATTTGTGGTGACAATTTTAAAATCATCATATTATTGAAAATTTCAAGTTATTTAACGTAGTCGGGATAAAAGGCCTTTCGGCTTAGGTGACTCAAATTTTTTTTCTACAAACTAGATGGCATATTGAACAAAATGTGACTTGTATCATTCAATTTAAACGTGAGATTTTCGTGAATCATCATTTTGAAGATAAGCTAAATATGGTGATTTTTAGACTTTTAAAAGGCTCGTTCTCATGACCTTGGGCACTTAGACAGCTGAAATTTGGTATTTGGCGATAGTTTTTGAGGTACTTCGAAGTACCCAATTTTCAGCAAATTCGAAAGACCCCTCCCGAGAAAATGCTCGAAAACCAATGGATCTGCTCATACATATATATATGTCATGATGATCGGAGTGGCCTGGCTTACTTCATATTATTGGAAAATTGACGGATGAAACAAAAAGGAAGAACGAGCAGTCAGTCAGCGAGAGATTGAGATCGCGTGACGTGCCTCGCTACATCGATTAATTATTTATCGAGAGTTGTAATCATTTGTTCGCTCCATTAATAAAAAAAGAGCTATTATGCGCGTTACGCGCAAAACACAAAGTTCGGCTGTAAATTATGATCCTTCTCTGACATATATATATATTGTAACGGAACGCTTTTGCCGTACGCTAAATGTCGCTACGCGTTGGTCCGAGCTTCCTATTAATTTTGGGGCAGGTATGAAAGAATCCTGAGAAATGCAGATTTTAGTTTTTAAGGTAGGAGTCTCGCCACAGTCACGTTCAAAAGTTAACTCTCCGGTCAAAATTCGAAAATTTGGATATGACCTGTGAAATAACCTAAGAATGGCAATTATCAAGTCATACGGGAGTCTAAAAAAATAAAAATTTGCGGGAACAATGTTTAATATAATATTCAGAGTTTCCGGAATACCCGCGTTTTCCTATGCAATAAACGTAACATATAGTTCATATCACTATATCTTCGAAATTAAGTAGTCAGAATTGTTGTAATTTTTCGAAAAACTTCGTCATATACAACAGTGGAAATGTCAATTAAAAAAAAAAAATCTGTCGGAAAGTTTCGAAGTAATTGCGTAAAATGTGAAACTTTCTACCTTTGCCCATAAGAACACACGTAAAACTATACAATTTTTGATTTTCGATATCTCGAATATGGAATAGTGAATCTTATTAAAATTTTGCACGTTATTACATAATGGTGTTTTGAGTAAGTTCTCGAAATATAAAAAAATTCTGTAGAAAAATGCTTTGGCGGAACTCCTACTAATAATTGAATTTATTCAATTAAACACTGTTATGAATTTTCGGTTTTGTACAATAAATATAAATAATAATAATAATAATAATAAATAAATTGGTAAAAACCTACGAGATTTATTACGTTTTTTTTATTTATTTCGTATGAATTTAACCGATAATACGGATCAGAATGAAAAGTGTGATGAAACTCAATTAAATAATTATTAGTGTTTTATTACGATGATATTTGTTTTCTTTTTCTATTAGTCGCGTAAATCGCGTTGGTGTAAAAATGATAAAAATATAATTCAAAACCGATTAGAAAGATAAACGATGTCTCCTTAATTATAAGAAAGTGAATACTCGGGATAATTGAGGAATTTGTGTGTATTCGATATAATAATTCAAATAATATTTGAATTATTAAGAATAATTGATTTCTTTTAACTATATAAAAATAATGCTTTAGGTGCTGTAAATTTGATACCGCGGAATAGAAATTTTATTGCGCAGTGAAAAGAAAAATAATTCAAAATTTCAATAATCCAAAAGCGGATTAACTCGATATAATAATGATAATAATTTTTAATTGATTCTATATAATTGAAAATCTTGAACTCAGGATTATTGAAGATAGCTGACGATCGCTGGGTATAACCAGTGACGCAGGCTAGTTACTTTTTTAAAACAATTTTGAATTCAAAAATTCAAATTTTAAATTTAATTAGCAAATTTTTATTTAAAAAGAGCGAGCAGGCTTCCCGTTTTTAGCAGCCATAAATTCAAAAAAGTAAAATAATTGAAGGAAGCGTAGAATGCAGGCTATGGACCCTGAACGTCACCGAATGACGCCGATACCCTATACACCACCTGTAAGGATGCGGACCTCAGGCTACTTCCGATATCCCGAGCACTCACGGGAAGAAAGGAAAAATGAGAAAATGAAGATTATGGGAGTTGAACGTCGCTGAACCGTTCCAATACTCCAAGCATCAAGGAAAAACAAAAGATAAATTAAAGAATGAGGATTGACCTTGGACTATGGGAGTTGAACGTTGCCGAACTGTTCCAACACTCCAAGCATCAAATAATGATTGGGAAGAAAGGTTTTTACGCTAGAACCGGGAAGAGACTCTGTTGCTGAGAGCTTGTTATCTCTCCGAGCTGTCTTTCCCGAATGAGCAGAATGCGTGTCCACTGCTGCAGTGCACAGCTTTTTATACCCAGCGGACCCTTTGTTCTCGCGCTCGAGCTCTGATTCGCTCGCCGGGTAGTCTCGAACCCCTTCTGCGCACGCTTGTGTTCTACAATTTTCACATTCGCGCTTCGTTCCTCCACTCTCACATTCTTGCATTTCAATTCGTTATTCGCTACCCCCATCTTGCGCTTTGCTTGCGCAAGAATTTACAATTTTCGTATTTTTCAATTATTTATAACAATTTTATCTGATTTAATCGATTTTCATTTTTATTTGACTATTTATCGAAGATTGTCCTGTTATAAAAGTCTTTTGTATTATTTTAAAACAATGAAAAAAATTCACTCTGATTCGTTCTTTTCCCTGTCGTATACGCCACGCACATGTGCAGAGAGCATCGTGTTTTTTATTCTCAATTTTCCATTCATTTTTCCAATAATTTTATCGCTCGCGTATTTCATTTCGATTCTTTTGATTTTTCGTCATATTTTACCCGTTCATTTTATTATAATAAAGTCTTTTTTAATGTTAAATATCGAAACGTGCTAAAAGTCATGTACGCACTTTTTCAGTTTTGATTTTTAACGCTAGGCGACGGCCTGGCACTTTCGTAAGTGTGGCTTCGTCGTCATTATAGTGTCCAAGATGGCCGTCGAAGAAAGAATAATGCCGATCACACACGCTTTTGCATAGCGTATCATATCGCAGCATAAGAGATTTCGACCAATCAGATATCGTATATATGCGGACTATATATAAGCGTCTGGACTTGCCCGATTGGTTGAAATCTTTTATGCTACGTTATGCTACGCTATGTGAAAGCATGTGTGATCGGCTTAAGCAAAACGTAAACGAAACCTTTTTACGTCGTTTTGGCAAAATTCTGTCAAAAATGTCGTAATAGGACGCAAATAGCGGGAATAACAGTTTTAAAGAAAATGCCGGGACAGCGCGTAAGTGTTTTCATTTCAATATATATATATATATATATATATATATATATATATATATATATATATTGTAACGGAATGCTTTTGCCATACGCTAAACGTCGCTACGCGTAGGTCCGAGCTTTCTAAATAATTTTAAATAATTTTGGAGCAGGTACGAAAGAAACGTGAGAAACGCGGATTTTTTTGTTTGAAATAATGACAAAATTAATTTATTCAATAAAACAATGTGAACTTTTCCGATTTTTGTACAATAAAGGATCGCTTATTTTATTTCGCGTTCGTGTTATTTATTCCACATTTATTTATCTGATAATCCGAATCAGATGGAAAGAACCGGTAACAACTCTGTTTATTTGTCGGTAACTATTCAAACGATGATATTTGTTTCTAATCGCTTTTCGCGTTAGAATTTTCATTAAAATTAGAAAAACAGCATTAATAATTGTTCAATTATAAAAAACGATGTCTTCGAGGTTAATTAGCAATAATAATCGAAATAATCAATGAATCTTTGTCTATGAAATAATAATAATAATTCAATTAATAATTGAATTATTTAATATGAAATAACAAATTATCGGGCTTTTCGGGCCGCTAAATTAACTCTTATTGTGTGGTGAAAAAACAAAATAATTCAAAATTTCAACAATCCAAAAGTGGATTGACTCGATATAATAATAATAATTATTATTATTATCATTTTGTAATTGATTTTATATAATGGATAATCTTATCGCAGCCTTTTGAATTATCGAATTCAGGATTATTGATGATTTTTAATAATAGACGAGGATTGCTGAGTGTAATAAATGACGCAAACTGATTATTTTTTTCAAAAACAATTTTGAATTTAAAAAATTCAAAATATAAATTTAATTATCAAATTTTAATCAAAAGAGCGCAAGCAGGCTTCCCATTTCCAGCAGGCATACATTTGAAAAGATAAAAATAATTAATGGAAAAGTAGTATGCAAGCTACGGATTCCGAACGTCACCGAACGACGCCAATACCCCACACACCACAGGTAAGGATGCGGACCCCGAGCTATAGGATGTAAACGTCGCCGAATACCTCCGATACTCCAAGCATCAAGAAATAATAGGAAAAAATAAAAGGAATGAGGAATTGACCTTGGACTATGGGAGTTGAACGTCGCCTAACCGCACCGATACTCCAAGCATCAAATATGATAAGAAAGATAGGTTATTATAGTGCTGGAACTGGGAAGGATCTCTGCTGCTGAGAGCGTGTTGTCTCTCCGAGCTCTGTTTCCAGAATGAGCAAAATGCCTGTCCACTGCTGCTGTGCACGGCTTTTTATACCCAGCAGGTCCTTTGTGCTCACGCTCGAGTTCTGATTCGCTCGCCAGGTAGTCTCGAACCCGTTCTGCGCATGCTTATTTACAACAATTTTGTGATTCGCTCTATGTTTCTCCCACTCTTGCATTTTCATACTTCGATTCGCTCTACGCTACCCCCACTTTGCGCGTCTCTTTGCGCAAGAATGATTAATTTTCGTAATTTACAATTTTTTATAACAATTTTGTGGTATTTAACTATTTTCTATTTTTATTTAAACATTTCAGGAAGATTTTTTCGTAATTAAAATGTTTTTAATTAATTTCGAAATATGGAAAAACACACTCTCTCATTCGTTCTTTCCCTTGTCGGATGTGCCACGCGCATGCACAGAAACATTCGTTCTTTTCACTCTTAAATTACCGGTCATTTTCCCGTAATTTTACCGCGCGAGTTATTCCCTTTGATTTGTCGGATTTTTCTTCATATTTTACGCGTTATTTTAATTACAATAATGTCTTTTTAATAATTAATTATCGAAACGTGCAAAAAGTCACGTACGCATTTTTTGGTTCCGGTTTTTCACGATAGGTGGCGGCCAGACACTTTCGTAAGTGCAGCTTCGCCGTTAGCATAGTGTTCAAGATGACCGCCGACAACAACAGTCAGCAAACGCACGCGAAACGTTGTCGCGTCGTTTTCGCAAAATTGGGCATAAATATCTGATATCGGAAGTAGCACAGGATGATAATCAGGATAAAGTTTTTATAAAGAAAGTGCCGGGACTGCGCGTAAGTGTTTTCGTTGTTGTTTATATATATATATATATATATATATATATATATATATATATACACGCACATATAAACACTCCTATACGTGTAGGAAGCAAGGAAGAACAGAGAGGGAGAGAATAGTCTTTATACAGTGCCGTGTGATCTCAGGAGGAATCTGTATAGACGAAAGGATGGGAGGGAGGGTCGAGATACTCAAAGAAAGTAATCTATATGTGGGTTTGCAACAGCAATCAGCTAGACAGAAAAAAAGCTTTGATCTCTATAGCAGAAGACATAGTTATATATTTATATAATACATATATTGAATATACATATATAGAAGAACCGGTGGTAATTTGAACTCCTATATATTGTGTTAAAAAATGAGACGAGTGAAATAATAACCATTATGCAGATAATTTTTACGAAAAATACCCAATAAAAATCTTAATCCTCATTCGGTCAACGCAGGTTATTTATGTTCAGGGAATGTTTCTAATTGAATTTCGGCGATTCCTGCCAAACTTGTAGCCTCATTGCAGTCGGTGTATGTCCCAATTTTGAACATATCTCCACTTAGGACATGGATCAAACTAACTACATGAAGATTAGAGATTTTCGCGAAGTTGTTAACTGGACGAAAAATGCGTGAGACACAGGTGTCCACGTTAACTAGAAGAAGCCAAAAGAACATTAAACCTGTCATGGTTAAAATCAACTTACGAAAAAAATCCATCATGGACGATGTGAAAATTCGATGTGAAAATTCTGGAACAAATTATTAATGCACGGCTATGACAGCTATTGAAGAATGTCCAATTATCAGCTGGAGTCCAAATTACCACTCTTTTCTTTCTATATCTACAACTCTTTTTCGGTACCGATCTTTCTTTCTTTGCTATACTCACCCTGGATTCCATACTGCTCACATTCTTCATTCCCTCTTTTATCTTCTCTTCTGTTCAATGAACCATCGGTGTGGTGCGTTGATTCGGGACATTGATTGAACGAACTTATCGTAATGGACCCAGCAGCCATGAGACCGATCGGATTTTCTTGGATCGTCTGTTGTACCAGCTCTGTTAGCCACTGTTATACCTTTCACTGTAAAACTATTTATATATATCAATATACTTGGTACACATCAATTTATAAATGTACAATTTCTGTCTTTGTAGTAAGTGTAAAGTAGACACCTAGAAGAGCAATGACCCACCCGTGAATAAACTTGTTCACTTCGATTCTTCTTTATTCCTTCACGATCAGGGTCCCGCATACTCTTATTTACCCATTGCATCATTATCGATACAAGCTTCTTGGTATCGAATGGAGACAAGTACATTTACGATGTAATCGTTTCATATCGACCGGCCCGCACGGAGCTACTCGCTGAATTTATGTATAAACCAAAAATTTTGTTCGATTGACTTTTTTAAAACTTGAACTAATTTCATAAAGCTTTTTGGACAAGATAACATGGAGAGTTTTTGACTGTTTCAATTAAATTGTTAAAACGTCTCTTTTCAATTGACCACTACGTTTAACTCAAAGGGTCTGTAAATAAGTTTCCACTGACCTTAGGTGTAAGATTAATACATAGAAGGTTTATCTTTCTTCAAAGATTTGATTCCGCTTTGTGATGAAAGTTAAAAGTCGTTCCGATAGTCGATCGTCAATTTAAAATTTAAGAGCAAAGTTCTTATATCTCTTTGCTCGAATAAGGACAAACTAACATAACACACCTAGCTTTATTATACGATTGTAGCTTAAAAGCTTACGTCGACCTTATTCGCGAAGGATTCTCTGTATTTATACATACTTTTTTCTTTGTTCATCCACGAACTTTCGAAAAAAGGTAGTGCGAAAGAAAAGAGAAAGAGAGATTGAAAATAGGGATAGCAAGAGAGAAACGAGAACGTTCAATAGAAGGACAGAGAGAAAAAGAGGGAAAGAGACAGATAAACAGAGCGAGGCTGTAAGGGAGTCGAAGAAAGAGAGGGGATTCAATTAAGTACAAAACCCACCATAAATCCGCGCTCCCTCGGTAATGCGGTGTCCGATGCGGCTACTGGTATACACAAGAGGCGGAAATGAATGAAAAGCTACGGGGAAAAAGAGGAAGCATGGAATACCGGAGAACAACAATGAAAACAAAAAAGGAACATGAAACGAGACTTAAGTAAGACACATAGTTGGAAAAATCCTAATGAATAGTAATGGTTCTGCCGATTACGAAAGGAAAGGCGTATATACCGGAGAGTCTCTCGACGCAGGAAGAAATGATGAAAAAAATAGTGGCTCAGAGAAAAAGTATATAGGACAAAATTTGTTTCCCCCCAACCTTTTTTGCTTCGCTGTCTGTAATTAAATGCAGTAGAGTCAGAGAGAGCGTACGAACTCGCATCATTTAGTCAACACGATTCGTTGACGATTCGAAAAGAGCTAAAAAACCGCACTTTTTTTGTCTTACGTAAAAACGAAATTGTCCATTTTGTTTATTGTTGATCGAAATACCGCACAAAAAGTGTTAGGACTGTTTCAGCTAAATAGAGTACGGAATAAAAAATAGATTGATTTTTGACGATAATTAATTAGTAATTTTATTTAAAGTAAACATTTGTTATATGAACACATTTTAAATATATGCTCGACAGTTTTTCCTTTTTGCTCTTGAGAGTAAAATAGTATTTTTTATTCAAAAATAGATAAAAAATATCGTAGAAAATTGGATAAACTAATTTGAAAAGATCCCAATTTTATCCTCAGCTATCTAAACCTTTCTTTTTCTAGCATTTTGTCAGTGAAAAAAGATAACCTTTATTATCGCCAATAGCTGATGTATACGTTGATACTTTTTTACATTAGATATACATGTGCGGTATAAATTATACATGCATACATACTTTATCCTTTGAAACATACTCTTTTATAAGCAACCGTGAGTTACAGCCACGCTATGATTTTCGGAGATTACTTTTTCATAACTACAAAATTTTCCATGCTTATGGTAGATGTTGTACATCATTTTGAAGACGTTGTGTTGTTACGTTACTTGGATGCCGAGATAACAAAAAGAGCCTTTCCAAGAACGCTATTTTGCATCTGAAATTGACGATTTCTTGCTCTTGAAAAAGATAAATGCATATGGGGCATTCCATGCCAAGTGAGCCACTTTTGAACCTTTCATTTTTTGATTTGGCTTAAATTTTTTTGTGTTATAATACACATTCAAAGAACTTCTCTTGATTTTTTTCAGAATTTTTGTCCATCGGCGGGTCAGATATAATTTTTTTTTGCAATTCGATGAATGTTTTTTCAAATGCCGATAGCTTTCCGGAAAATGGACCAAATCAAACTTTTTTTTCAAAATATCCGTTTTTTACCGTATTTTTTGAAAGGAATAACAAAAAAATTGTCAATTATTATCTTCTCTATTTTTATATACTTTAAAGATAAAAATTGATGATTACGTATTTTGATTTTTTTCTAAAAGTTTTCAAAAAAACTTTGATCATATGAACGATTTTTAAAACCGGTTCCATCGTGGGCAGTCTCTAGTCCCCTAGTCCTATCCCTAGTTCTATTTCAGACTGTTTCCATATTTAACGAAATTTCAGAAGTGGATTTTGATCAAGACATTGACCAAACAAATTGAACAACACATTATATATCTTGAAATTTGTTTTGGCCAATAATTTGTTCCGCATGGTTATCTGATATATTTCTAAAGTGCTTTTTTATATTTTCGACAAAATTTTAAGCTAATTCGCCTCAAAATGGGAAAGCAAAAAATATTTTTGAAACCGAATCGATTTCTAATATACAACTGAATTTTACATTTTTTTTCGAGCTTCGAAATTTTTTACGAAAGCATTAAACGACTTTCACTTTTTCGTTCGGTGTCTGCATTCATCATTATGTATAAAGAGTAGCGGAAGAAATAAGACTCGCTAGTGTTAAAAAGAGATATTTTTGTGAGGATCGTGGCTTTCTTTAAGTTTCTTGTTTCTTTCGTTCGCTATTATTCGTTTTTCACAGGTGTACAAATATCCATATACGATTCTCGATCATGTACTGTTGCAGAGTCAAACAGCAATGACCGTATGTTAACCGATTTTGGTGGTATCCTTTGATAAATAGCGAAATTTCATTTCGGCAAGTTGGTATACGAGACTTGGCTGTAATAGCAGCTGCAATACACAAACATACGCATACGCACATATACACCAGAGGCTTCCAAATTAACCGGCGTAACTTTGCACCAACAAATCTTCAGCTCCGTCCGCGCACAACCCTCTCAACGACCAACTAGAGTTCGTGTACATGGATATATATAATACAGCTCACTCCTTTTCGAAACCTGTCGCGACTGTTAGATTACACAACACTCTCCTGTATGTTTAGGACATACACTAAAGGATAATATGATCGGAGTTGTAAAATAGAGGATTATTACGTGCCCCTGTTTCGCCATACATAAACATCTGCCAACAAGCAATACAATACCAATAAACCTCACTATTTATAATGTTTGTCGTGATGTTAAGGGCTTGATTTACCAATCATTATTATTATCGTTTCAACGATAAGCAGTTTAAATTTTACAGTAAATTATCAATGAACTTTCGCCCTGTACGGAGCCACTGAACTTTACCGAAGCGTGAATGCGCTCGATGCAGTCACACGACCGGAAGTAATAAGTAAAATTGGGATATATCACTTTCATAAATTGTGGTATTGAGACTTTCCTTTTGACAGACATGTGCAACGTATACAAAATACAGTGGCGTGCAAAAGTTTCGGGCCACCCTATTTTTTATGCCCATTGAACAGAAATATGATGGTGGGAGAAAAACAAACGAGTAATGATAACACATAATCACTTATATTTGGAAACAATAGGTTGTATACATTGATATCGATCGTAAATCATTAATCGTTCAACAATTTTTTATGACTGGCTGTGCAAAAGTATTGGGCCGCGTAATTTTGGGTATGAAAAAAATAACAAGAAACTTGAAAAATAAGGAAGCATGTCTTGGTCTTCTCCACTCGACTCAATACTTTGTTGCTACGCCCTTAGCAGCGATGACTGCAGCGCACCGAGGAGGCATAGACCCAATTAGTTGTTTGATTCGTTCTTGTGGCAATTTTTCCCATTCACTTCGCAAATGACTCCACAATTCCGTTTTGTTGGAGTAATTTTTCGTTCCAACACGATGCTTGAGGTCTTGCCACAGGTGTTCAATAGGATTTAAATCCGGTGACTGCGATGGCCAGTCAAGAAGATGGACTTTCCGGCTTTGAAGAAAATTTTTAACAAGACGCGAAGCGTGTTTCGGATTATTGTCGTGTTGAAAAACCCAACCACGCGGCAAATTTTTCATTGCAAATGGGAGCATATGATCTTGTAGTATGTCCCTGTACATTGCAGCATCTGTATTACCAGGAATTTCCACCAGCGGACCAACGCCATCATCAGAAAATGCTCCCCAAACTTTAATGTTTCCGCCACCGTGTTTTACGGTAGGAATTTGGTACCTTACATTATATCTGGTACCTGCTGGACGTCTTACGTACTTCCGACCACCATTTCCGAATAATCGAAATTCAATTCATCGGAAAAAAGTACTTTCCGCCAATCTGATACCGCCCAGCGCTGATATTTGTTCGCAAAGTCTAATCTAGCCTTCTTATTTTTTTGCTAATCAATAGTTTTTTTACACCAACACGTCCAATCAGCCCCGCAGCTTTAAGACGTCGAGATACCGTACTCCGACTAACATCAGCTAGATTTTCACGTCGCAATTCCCGGGAAACATCTGCAGCACTTTTTCGTGGATCTACAATGCATTTCCTTTTTATAATTTTGTCGACGCAATTCAAAGTTGTTTGCGGTCTACCGCTCCGATTTTTGTCACACAGTGAGTTTGTTAGTTTACATTTAGTAATAATACGATTAACGATACTTTTGCCAATAGATAAAGTCTCCGCAATATCACGAGAACTTTTTCCTTCTGACAAAAGTTTTAACACGATTTCACGAAGCTGAATATTTGTGTGTTTCGGCATTGTGGCAGAAAGGAGACTGATTTTCCATTGTAGGACATGTTTTGAAACTAATGAGGAAAAAAATGTAAACAAACCGTGCGTACGAAGCCGCGGTGATATAGTAGCCCGATACTTTTGCATACCGACCAAAGTCATTCCACGTAGTACACGAAAAATACGCCATAATTAAATATAATATACGATGTTGTTACCTTCATTCTAACTCTCTTGAATACTTTGAACAATGAACGAGTAGAGAAATAAAATATTTTATCAATTAACTGGAAAAAATAGGGTGGCCCGAAACTTTTGCACGCCACTGTATATTTGATATAGCTAGTGCCACGGTACGTAGCATGATATTCCATGATTTTTTGAATAATCAAATGCATGGTTATTTTTTTCATCAATTTATGGCAGAAATATAGCTACGAGATTTTCACAGTAATAAACAAACTGTACAAATTGTTCAACCAGAAGCTATAGCATTACATTATACAGCGTATACCACTTCGAATAAATTGAATATTTTATAGAAGAACTTTATTAGGCATGATCTTTACTCATGTTTTACTGCATTGATTTTAAATATTTAAATTTCCTTCGCAATATTCAAATTGAATGTTATCAAGCTCAATCTAACTTAATTTAAGGATCGCATACTAATATTTACCACACAAATCCTTGTTGTTTAGTAAAACAGGAACCTTAATTTAAACTATTTCGCTCCCTTATTTTTCCGACTGCAGCAAAAAATGTTGGCTGAACAAATTCACACTTCGATGACAGCTCAGATGACACCGAGGCGAGTCGGGAGGAAAGCAGAATGAGGATAGTGAGAGAGAAGGGTATCCTTCGAGCAGCACTTTCGGTGAGGCAAGTGAAATGATTCCGCCGCTGTAAACTAGTATCCAACTTCATTTTGTTACATGTGTATACACTTTTGGACTATTGCCCTCACAGATTTGTATGTTGTGCTATATTTTTTTGGTGGGTTTTTATGTTTCTATGTTTTCGTGTGCATACCTGAGTATTTTTTGCGCTCTTTGGTTTGTGTGAGCAGTCGCACGCATTCGTGTATATATTCGCGCGGGGGTTGGATGTATGCATATCCAATAATACATTATATATGTATGGATAGATGTCGTACAAGGGGATGCGGAAACGACTTTACTGTATTTGCGAAAGCGAACCAACGGGGTGCAAACAGCTCGGGTAGACACGTGCGAATGCCAGCTAACGCGGTATAACGTCATCGATATACACAAACACTGACGCGCATGTACACAGTTCACAGGGTACACGTGGATATAAATACAGTATACACCCACGCTGTAATGTGTGGACGCATCGACTGTAGGATGTTCACGTAAACATCTTGTAGACGCGAGCGAGTGCCAGATCATGTATTCTCGTTGAACGAGGATATATCGATACTGGGCCTCTGTATACACAGACATGATCACGTTGGATCATTTACCTGCGCTGTCTCCTATGTAAACATACATAAAGCAGAACCAAGTACATGTGCAGAGTGGCTAAATGTACATAGCAGAAAATGGTGATCCATGTAAGATAAATCCGAGAATTGCTCAGATTAAAAGTTAATTCTTATCAAACACGTGTGTATTACGCCCCCTTTCTATATCTACTTCAATTTGCGGCATACAATTACCGAACGTATTCTAATAAACAGAAAAGGTTTCATCGCGTGCATTCTACATTTAGAAAATTGCTATTTTATTTGGTGTTGTAATTTTCAGTCACAGCATTATATTTCGAAATTTTACAGTTTCCTGTTGCAAATTCATATAATTTTCACTAAATAAAAGTATAAAGTAAATCATCGATATCGTATCACTAATTGTATCACTGATATCGTATCACTGATGGCATGAGGATGATCATGAAGGATTGATGCAGTGTGACTGAAATAAAGAGAGCTTATTTGGGTTTGGGAAAATGTGTATTAGTAGTGATGGTCTTCGTTGTCTTTCACTGACGAAGGTACCTTTGTATGCTAAGCTTTCATGAAACTTTCATTTTCTGTCAATACATAATCTTCCAGTTAAAATTTTCTTAAAATTTGTATCTTACCGTTCCTATCTTTTTGAATATTCAGTGATGAAAAGACGATTATCGCAGAGTCGCAGAGAAGATAGAAGTCTTCTGTGTAAAAGCATCGAGCGAAGAAGTTATCTCTTACTCGCTAGGGAATGACGAAACGCTGCGCCCTCGGATTTGCTTTTCATACACCTCAACGTCTTACGCGTCCATGCGTTCCAAATTGGAGAGACGGAAAAAACTGCGTTGTAATGAAAGCTTATCCTAACGAGCAAAAAGAGCACAGGAAAAGCCTACAGACATCCTTTCATACATTTCATTCGTACTAAAAGCATCTCTTTCTTTCGTCATGTGAACATTCAACGTGCGACTCGGTGTATCACGATTATTTCGAAAGAGACGGGATGTCCCGACGTAACAAGACCCAAACGGTTTGGTAGACCTAAAAAGTCGATAAAAGACAGCTAAAGTCCTCGTTCCTGCTATATTCTTGCATCGTGCTCCGGCTATGATTTGTGCTTTTGATTATTCACATTCATCACTCAGCAATACAAATATACATGAAATTCTGGAAGTTCTCTCGTAATGGTGCCGCCAGTAAAAGCCTTAGTAAAAAACATTTACGGTAACGCTACCGTATATTCTCATATCAGGTGAGATGAACCCGACCCAAGTAACAAGGATAAAATATTGTATCGTCACTATAAATATTTCTGCGCTTAATAAGATGCAGTCAATGACATAATTGGGCAGAAAGGATCATTTCTTGTTCATATGATTGTACGATTGTATAGAAGCTGAATACCTAATATAGAAATTGCCTAGAATGTCAATATTGACGATTTCCTTTTGTCAATACCTAGAATTACCGGTTATAATCAATACCCGGGGAAAAGGGTACCCGAGTATTGGCAAAAGGGTTAAAGGGGCTTTCGAAGACAGCATTTGAACGAGCTGGTGAAACTTTTCCATGGCAACGTATGTTTTCAATTGCTTGCGTCTCTTATCCATAAAACTCTGAATATTGTTCTAACAATCGTTTAATCTTTAATTTGTCTATACATTCGGAAAGCCCATAGGAAAGCTAGTACCCGAAAATAAATATTTTCAGGTTTTTCAAATATATCAACTGAAGATGTGGTGGAATATTCATTGGGGCCCATAAAGTTTCCTGTTTCTAGGGATTCGAGATGGTTCCTGTAGTACTGCTGGCGTTTTGGCCAGTACATAATAATAGTGTGCAGTAGTAGCAGAAGCTCTCGAAGGTAGTAACCGACTATTCCCAATCATCACCTAAAGCCTCTTGTTAATGGATGCTGCCCCTTGTTTGCCAGATTAGCGTGCTCACGCGTATATGAACGCCTTGCTTGAGTTCCCTTTCCTATCCCTTATCAAAGGACTCTGGAAACGTTTGGCTTTACAGTCGTATGCGATTGGACTGCTGGCTATTTTGAGAGTATGTACGGATGCTGTGGAGAAGCTTTGGATGATTGGGTTGATTTGTACCTATATATCTGTCCTTATGATGGACATGTTGACTAAGAGTCTGAGATATGGTCATGATTATTTGTGGGCCCATCGCCTTGCGATTGGGCTTTCAATGTAGAGGCAAACATTGTTTTGCCCATCTCTTTATTAATCCCAGGCACAAATAATTATAATATTTCACGCATCATTTATAACGTTATTAATTGTATTCTATTGCCTCTTCCCCATATATTCCACCTAAAGAAATTCGTTTACATGAATGAATTACTATTTTTGCGGCAGTCCTACCTCTCATCGTCGTGCAAGCTACATTTAATGTATAAGATGGTAAAACTGCTTCTATGATTCGCATTCGTATCGCCATCCTTGCTGCTCGACGATGAACTATGTCCTCTGGTCGCTAAGTGGTCGTACCATGTATGCTGGTGCATTGTATAATTTCTCCACTTGTATGATATGTGGCAACCAAACTCTTAATTGCTACTCGCTGCTCTAGAAGGAAGCATTTATTATATCCCAGTGGAGCAAGTAAATTTATTTATCCGAATGTTTTACACCGGACCACCGAACGTGCCGTATTTATTTCCCGCTCTAGGCGAATTATTCTCGCACAGGCGTGATTACTATCCGCAATATATGCATGTTTATGCGTATATGTGTAGCAATCCAGAAAGAGCGACGGCCCACCTTTAACTCGCGTAATCGCGTGGCTCGCTGTGGTCCAACCACTGTTGTACCGAGTATGGTTGTCTCGGCTAATCCTTCTAACAAAAATATGAGCCTCGTTCGCAATTTTGAACTGCAACAGAAACCTCATTCCTGCTGTTTAGTCGTTGGCATAGTAAGCACTGTAAGCGGGGGCTGGCAGCTCTCTTAAACGACTATAAATGAACAGGCGCCCCTGTTTCGCCCCCTATAATCTCCTGCGCAATGACAAACGTTCATTGACTTTTCAAGTGAAATCGATATAAAAACAAATAAATACCATTAGTTGTTTTTATATGTATACATGTCTTTCATACATGAATTTATTTTCAATAAAACGTTTTGTTATGTTTCAAACAACTGAGTTTCCATCTGCTTGTTAAAAATATAGAAAACTATTCGTCATAATACGAGGGATGCTTTTTATTGCAAATGGGATTCAAGAGAACTGATAAACCCTAGGAGTCGATTTCCCTGTAGATACGAGGCTCGTCAAAAGTTTCCTTATTACAAGAGAAAGTTACACACAATTCAGTCGCGACAATTGACTGAAGTTTGGTACAACTCGGGATATGAAAGACAGCACAGACGCAGGGGGAAAGTGTGGAAGAAGCTTTGCAAAATCATGATACTTTAAGGCTGGCATTAATTGGTACCAGAACTTTAATGCCGGTTAGAAGCTTCTAGGCTTTGTGCGAAATTCTCACGGCAGGTAACGCGCCTTGTATCCTACTCAGCTTCTCACACTTCATATTCCGCCTTGCGTATACCTTGGTTCTTCTCAACGTTCGAGTAGCTTCAGCCGTACTTTCACTTCCTGCTTTGTATTCATTAATTTCTGGGTAAACGTGTCTCTGCTAATATCGCAGATAGATTAGAGACTTCTCTTTCCCTCTCCGTGCCTCTATTGTTTTACCTTCTAACTAATTTCCCTTCAATTTTACAATAGATTCTATTTCTAAGCTTAATCAATGCTCGTTCGTACTATTATTGCCATGAACTCGTATATCACACCTTATTCATGTAAATTGGTATGCATAATTTGGTGCATTAAGAGATGTGAAGCTTTGGAAAAAAGAACAGCTCCCTTCTTGTCAGGCCAACATTTTTTCTCTCAAGTGCATCTTGAAAACAAAATTTCATGGAAAGTTCATATTTTCTTGAAAGCCTGGAGCGCTCGCGTGAGCACAAACCCATCTCACTCTGCAGATTAACTTCGAAGTTCATGCAATCCTACAAGCCCTGAGGGACGGGGACGTAACTCTTCTTGGCGTGAAGGGAGAAAACGACGAGCGGCAATTTTCATGCTTCGCCGCTCTTATCAAGGTCTGAAGAAGGGGCTTGCTAGTCCTAGCTGGTCCATACGACTATTCGCCCGTTGAGCATCGGGTTTCAGTTCCATCGCCAAAACTCGGAACCGAGCCATGACCTCTGTCGCGGTTCGTCGTGCCGAAAGCCAAGAGATAACGTAACTCCCAGAGAAGTCGAGGTTTGAGATGGACGCATGATGCACTTGGTTTCTTATGTAAACCCTACATAGATACAGAAAATACATATACTGAAAGCAAATGAAATCTCTGCGACTGCAGAAAATAGGGAACGGAGAATAGATAGACTATTTCTATCCATTATTCAATCACTGACTCGTACATTAAATTTTTTCTATTGCAAATATATGGGTAGTTTTTCACAACATCGGAAAATACATAAAATGTGTTTTTCTGTTAAAGCATGAAAAATTCTCTCTCAAATAATCGATAATGCACCGTTCATTGCTTGGAAAATCGATAAAAATGGATGATTTTTGGAAAATGTTTTATCACTAATTACTTCACTGAAATCAAGGATTAGAACTTTTACAAACGAGTCACTATTTCGCCGAAATACAGTCATACAAAAAAGGTCGAAAAGTTGATGTTGAATAAGTGATTCTTTCAATATCTTCAGCAGTATACTTTTATTCTTCTTCATTGAATTTATTCTGGATTAAACCAGTTTTGAGCTTTTACGCTGGTAAGCTTTTAAGTCGTTTTATGTGCCAAAATTCGTGAGTTCGATTACGTTCACCGTCTCGAATCGGGTTATTCAATGTGCGCATACAGGCATCAATACCAGTTTTGGCACGAATATTTTAACTACATATATGCATGATTATCAGTCAACTGTTAAATACGATTTTAAGATCACGTACCACTGCGATATGAAACTGTAGGAGACATAAAAAGGTCTATGTGTTTTATATTTGTCTTAAGGGCTTACATACACCTAGATATTCCAAAAAAGGGGTCAATTTCAATTTTTTTTTTAATACTGAAAAGATGTATCTGTTGAAACAACTTTTTGTTTATTTGAAAATACATAGTGTTGGCAATGAAATTGAAAAATTTCATAAAAAAATAAATAAATAAATCAATCGTGGTTGTAATTTCTGTAAAACATTTTTTTCAAAAAAGCCATTTGTGGTAACTACACTGTAAAAAATTTCCGTATGAAAATTAATACACATGTATAGGAAGTTTTTACGCAGATACCGTACATGAAAATTCAGATACGCTGAGGAAAATTAAGAGACGCGATATTTTAATGATATGAACACTGTTCAGTAAAATTAATATACTTGTGTATTTGAAAAATCATATACATGTAAGAAATGTTGACTTTGTGCATATTAAAAACACGAAACATCAACTAATATTACTATACAGGTATATTAAAGTTCATGTTACCAGTATAGTAATTTTCAGATTCAAGATTACTAAATTTCAGGGCCCGTATAACGTTTGCGCATTACATATGACTACGATATTTCTAGAAATGTATCAAAATTTGGTGATCCTTTTTGAATATTAATATACGAATGAATATTAAATAAATTCAGCTATTATGAGTTTTTAAGGGGAAAACATTAATTGATGTCCTATTGTGTTCGATTTTTTAAAGTTGAAGGTCGAAATTATGCAGACATCTCAAGAAATTAATTAGAGTGACTTATCACCACTTGATGCCGTGACAATCAAGTCGAGCAATTATCGCAGTAAAATTTTTTATTATAATCTCTACATCTTGTGTTAAGTTTGGTGTTTACCATTTTCATGTTTTACACAGATTTCTTAGATTCGAGCGACTTGTATATATCCTCGTCCGAAGCACGTGCCTCCTATGAGAAAGTCGACGCTCTGCGCGACGCGATAGTCAGAGCGCGAAGCACGGTGCCCACAGAGCGTTACGAATTTCCTACACTTGTGTATTAATTTTAATATTGAGATTCTGATAATTAATACATAGGCAAATGAATTTTAATACACGGATTTTTTTTTATACTGCAGGGTATATTAATTTGCATTCCCATTTTTGTACCGTATTTTTAAGAGATAGAGTTGTGATGGGAAATAACATGTATCGTATTATTAACATTCATGTGTATCTTATTTTTCAGTCAACTGTCAAGAAAAGTGAAGATCATACTGTAATTTTAATACATTGTTGATAGTAGATCAATTCAAATACATTTGTATTAATTATCTATCAAACATATGATTTATTTCAATGCATGTCTACAAAATTTTCAGATTTCATATGAATATTTAATGTTATGCATCTTAAATTCCACATCAGTAACCAAAATTTATGTTCATATTTCAATTTTGGCATACGAGCGCAATAATTTTCATTTCATACACCCGGTTTGTAAATTTCATTTACCGTTGTATTGTAAAAGTATTGTAAATTTCATATATTTTTTAACAGTGTACAATTCCGACTGTACGCTCCAAAAATAAAACAACATCTTTTTCTTAAAGGTGACAAAAAAAAACTAGTCTGTCGAGACAGATTTTTTTTAAATCTATTTTTCGCAAAATTACAGAGGTTTGAATAGTAAAATCGGGATTTTGTGCAACTTTTTTTCCTTCTTTTACTTATAAAAAAAACTATGATGTTTAAAAAAAATCTCTTGACCTTTGTCGAGGGATTTTTTTACTATATATAGTCTTTACTAGATAATTGTGCAAAGATCCTCTGTACCAATTTTCAGCCAAATCGGTCGTTTAGTTTAAAAGATAGAATGGTTACCGTTTTCAAAAATACCATTTTGAGAAAAAGGCTTATTAAGGTTTAAGCACCTTTCAAATTGACATGAAATTTTTTTCTCATACGTGCAAGATGTGAGCGATTCCTGGAAATCTTTTATAATTCATGTATAAAGGGTAACACTATGGAATAAAAATATTTTTAATAAATCGATTTTTTTGACCTCTCTAGGTGTATGTAAGCCCTTAATCGTAAAAAACCTTATGAAAATATTGTATCGAATAATAGATGAGTGTATTTCCTCGTGTATAAAAAATAGGTTCTTACAAATGTTGAACGATTTAGGATTCCGAAAGTTGCTAGGGAAAAACTTGGGTATTGGATCCTAGTATGTCCGGTTTTATCGGGTGATTGAGGCAAAATCGTAAATCCGTATTTTTTCATAAATACTTATTTACTGTTATTTAAAACTAAAGAACAAACTATGTTTTATGTTCAAGATGTTATATAATAACCCATAGTTTGAGGGATAAAAAAATGTGTATTATAATTCATTAAGTTGCAATTTTTGTTTAGCGTCCCCGCTTTACCTCATTTTCTTCTACATGTTCTATATTCATTCTCCGAGTTCGTTAGTGATTGCAACGAATCGTGGGGTTGGTGCTGACGCTCTCCCTTTCGGCCACTATTGTCGCCACCTGTTGCAAATAAAGTCGCAAAACTAGATCAAGATTAAATCGACTGGCATCATTTGAATGCGAGGAAATTTCCGGTGAAAAATTCTATTGTGATGAGAATTCTTAACCCGTAATAGTACCAGAAAAAAGATGCAAAGGAAAAGATACGAAAGCGAGCTCGGAAAAACCTTCATGCATATGCTGACGAGACAGTTTTATATATACAAACTCATATTAAAAGTCGATATAAGTAATGCTATTAAAAACGTGGTATACTATATCTCATAATACTTATTACAGCTAATTTAATGACTGAAATAATGTCATCTAAGAATTTCTTATTTTATTATTAATCTTCATAATCGCATGAAAATAGTACTGTAATCTCATACATATTTTGGCCAACTGTTTAATTGAAATAGTAATACCATCTGAAAGTTTGTCTTTTTATTACCGAACTTAAAAATCAGAATATTGTGTGTCGTGTACCTATAATGATCTACTTCACGGTGACATTTTCAGTAAAATATAATTTCCAATAAAATATAAGTAAAATATATATAATGTAAAGTATACAAATTATTTAGATTGTTGGCTAGACCGTCTTCTGCTATAAATTTAAGAATGCTGTAAATAAAAAATCTTAGTATAAATTTCAAGAAATCAACAAATACACATAAATTCTATCAAGACGAGATAGGAAATTTCATCGTCTAGAGGGAATTAAAGAAATTAGGAATCAGGGAATACATAAGGCTGTCATTTTTATACCGTGTAAATAAAGGAACGTACATTAACGTAGTTGACTCGATACAGTGATGTTAAGGGGACATATACACCTAGAAGGAGTAAAAAAGACTCATAAAAAACGATTTTTTTTGGAAAACCCCTGAAGCAATAGGATGAGGGTTTTTCGTGGCTAATAACGCACATCCCGAAAAGTATTTCCAATTTTTTTTATGCAACAAAAGTGACACACAACCGTAACATGTCTTTGTGAATAGACTATCATTTAAAAAATACGTATAAAATACATATAAATAAAAAACCACTCGACCGATTTTCTCAAAATTTTTCATGGTATATACCTAATTATTTATTGTGTGCCATAGGTTTTTTTTCTTATGACCCTTGGTTTTTTTGTTTTCGACAGAAAACCAAAAAATGTTGACTCAGAAGCAGCGTTTTATTTGTTTAAGGGGACCGTATGGTCTAGAAATTTGAAAAAATCGATTTTTTTTTTTTTCGATATGTCGAAAGTATAGTATCTCAAGAATATACTGTGAAATTTTCATGCGGAAATTCTCAATATTACAGCTTCTACAGCCCATAACGCAGGTAGAGAGCGGTCCGCGACACGAAAACGTTCAAAGCCTTATTGGACACAAAGCCTTACGGGGATGATTTTTTAGTTTGCAAAAAAGAATGTGTTTTGCATGTTAAAAAACGTTTGTACAAACGTGCTGTTGATGCGAAAAAAAAACATGCACAAATAAAGAAAGCAACAAAGAAATTGACAGAAAAAGAAGAGGGAAAAAAGACACAGTGGAAATCGATAAATAAAACACCGAAGCGTCAACAATTGACGAATAAATTATTGCAAGAGCTGTCAACTTATTACGGTCTAGCAATTAGACGTAATTCAGATTCGACTGAAGGGATGAGAAGTGAAATATGGGCAGCATATTATCACAAAATTTCAACAGATGAAAATCCGCAACACTCGTACTGTCCTCCAGGTTCCGAATCGTGGTGCAAGTGGCGTCAAAGTGAGGCTGCAGGTACTTTAGACACCTACGAGCACCCACCTGCTCTGTGCGATGAAGCACAAGAGATATTAAAACCAATTTATGAAGAATTGACAGCAGAGACTTTATTGGAAAGGTGTATTGGCAGTAATACGCAGAACAATAACGAAAGTTTCAATGCTTGCGTGTGGCACCTTGCGCCGAAACATCTGTTTGCCGGAAAAAAAATCATTGATATTGCCACTCACATTTCCGCTTGCATATTCAATGAAGGATTTGCATCCCTATTGAAAATAATGGAGACCATGGGCATAACAATCGGGCCACAAGCGGAGCAACTAGCGCAAAACCGAGACGAGCTGCGAGTATCGAGCGCCAACCGTAGGAGCACGGACAACTCCAAAGAGGCTCGGACAGCTCGAAGAAATGAAAGGAGTGAGGAAATCTTGAATTATGAACGTTCCGAAGGAATCCTATATGGTGCCGGAATCGCGGATTAACTGTAAGTATTCAAAATTTGCTCAATTTTTGAAAATATCTGTACCTCAAACTTTAAACTCATTTATCTCGAAACGACTTTTTTCGGCACTGCGCAGGTGAAAACAAAAAAACTATTCAACCGAATCACTTGAAATTTGGATATGTTGTTCACAACATGTATGGCTATCGTCGGAACTACAATCATAATTTTATTTAAATAATTTCTTATTGTTTATACTAAAAAACTAGTGAAAAAAAAACCCGATTTTACGAATTTTTTTTCAAAAGCGCGCCATTTTGTCAATTTTTAATTTTTTCGATTTGTTCTAGTCCCGACCATAACTGCACTCTTTCTGATTAAGAATCTTCTTTCAATTTTGTGTTTCAGATGAGTAGAAGTCTCGGATCGATCTTCACCGTCCGGGTCGGATTTTTCGAGAGGGTCGTCTTCAATGCCAATTATATGATAATAAACACTGTTTTTAAAATTAAAAAAAATTTTTTTTGTATACTTAATAAAGGTAGTAATAAACCCGAAAAGTTAAAACATCGATTTTTAAATTTTTTAAGGCAAAAAAAAATCGTGAAAATAGGTGAAATTTTCGTGCTCTAGACCATACGGTCCCCTTAAAAGTTCGCCGTTTGGCGAAAAATGGATCCGTTTAAAATCGGCTACCTTACACCAAATATGTTAGTAGATATGGAGTTTAATATCCCACTCCATTTCTGTTGTCAGTCGATTTTTGACGAAGGTACACCTGTTACCGTTTTGGAATTGTTTGAAAAAGGACTTTTTTCACTTCGCCGTTATACCGTCGTGTTGCATTTCTTTTAATAAAAAAAAAAATTGCAAATGTTTCTCAAAATGTATGTTTTCGACCATGAAAAAGCTTCATCTAATTGCTCCAATAGTTTGATTAAAAAAAATTTTTTTTTCTCACTAATTTTTCAAACCTTCTAGGTATATAATAAATTCACCCCCTTAATAAAAAGTTAAATTGACTTAATTTGAATTCTAAATATTAAATTTCTATTAAACTAAATATTATATCTCCATTAAATCTACTAAAAGCTTATAAAGTAATAAAAAAAAATTCCTAATACACAAAGCTATATCGCTATATCTCCGGAATCAAACGACCAAAATCTTAATTGTTTGTTTTACATATTTCATCCTATGTTTCTCCATAATTGACAATTTTCTTAATAACATCTGTAGCAATGGTTTAAAGATATCACGAGAAATGGGAAATTTTCAAATGCTTCTCATAATAACGAATGCCAAACACTGCACTGAAAAAAGGCATAGTGTTGAGAACGGAGGCGTAGTTGGCTCAACCCTGAGGTTAGATACGGCGAAACCAATGGCGTAGTTGACGCAACCTCCGTGCGTAGTTAAAGGTATTTTGTTGAGCTAACTATGCCCTCAATTTGAAGTCAAACTTTAAATATTGAATAGAACCAAAACATTTTTTGAATAAAATTCAATAAATATTTGAAATAGTAT
This sequence comes from Rhimphoctona megacephalus, assembly GCA_963989365.1. NCBI lineage: Eukaryota > Metazoa > Arthropoda > Insecta > Hymenoptera > Ichneumonidae > Rhimphoctona > Rhimphoctona megacephalus. The sequence continues at coordinate 6,240,114 of OZ022416.1, read as the reverse complement.
CATCGCATTGCTCGGGAAATGCGGAAAAGTATTTCAGTCAATTGTATCAATCACGTTTGGATTAAATGAATTGCATTGTGTAATTAAAACGTATGGTGATTGTACCAAACAATTATGATTTTGAAATGACTGTAAGAAATATTTGAAATTTTTTTTTTATATAAATATTTTTTGCAATATTTTTTATTTGATATTTTTTATTTTGTATTTTACAACTTTCAATAGTAAATACGATTGATCAATTTTTTATTCTAGTAAGAGCGCCTATCCTGACATAATTAGGTGGCAAAAACTTTCTACATCAGCGTACTTTATTTAATTGTACGATAAAAGGCCTTAGACCTTTTTACCTCGTAAAACAAGGGTTCAGGTTTTCTCGACGACCGTCGGTCGAAGTGACCGATATTTAACGATTCAATGTCGAAGCCTTATGGGCACACGGGCGGTGCGACGCTTACGCGAGAGCGCTCCGCCCGTAGCCCTCTAGCGGATTTCTGCCACACCAGAAATCCAGCCAGGGAATAAGGCTGTCTGGCTACAATATATATAATTCGTGTTAAACAAAACTTATTGTTTGCACAATGAAATTTTAGTAGCTTTAGCAAAAGGTTTATTTGTTTGAATAGTAACAAAAGATTTCATGCCAATTACTACTAGGTAATTGGGTTAATCACAAATTATATTCCGTTGATCTATGGTATCATTGAATTCAATTCTCGCAGAGAAGTTTATTCGATGCTATTATTTTATCGAGTCACGGACAAACCGTATACAACCCAACCTCCGTGTGATTATTTCAAATTCAATCGATTCTGTGTTTCAAGTTTTATTTTTTTTCAATGTAACCATTTATTGCGGTTGTATCACATGAAATACACTCAACTCAAATAAATTAAACTTTAGCGGCAAAATCGTGGCGTAGTTGTCTCAACGACATGACTTTCAATGGATCAATCACCGGGTGATTAACTAAACGTAATATGACTATTGGCGCAACGAAATTCGTCCAACCTCATCGCGTAGTTGGCAATACTTTAATTTTTTTTTCAGTGTGCGAAATCGTCAATAAGAAATATATCACATCTGGAATGGCGAATCTTTTTAAATTCAGCATGTAATCACCTAGTAGTGTCCTGAATATGTCCTCTAAATTTCAAACAATACTGTAGGAAAACGCTTTAGCAAGACCACTTACTTAATTATGACATTAAGAAGTTAAACAAAGATGTTTGATTTTAATTTTTCGCTTACGAAATTAAATCGTCTTATCTCATGGTTCATACTGGAGATAACGAGGGATGTAAATGATAGAAAGGCTTCGCGAATATAAATATTCATTTGTTAACATCAACCGTTGGTAAAATTGTAAGTGCAATTTGTTTGCAGTTCATTATGATCAAGACCAATTTTTTTTTATTTCTCTCTTTCCATTTATCAATATACTAAAATATGGATTTTTAGGAAATAAATCTTGAAAAAGGAAATGAAAGGAAACACATATGCATTGAAATATATTTTCATTTTTTTCCACATCGAGTAATTTAAAAAAGTAAGAAAAAATTTCCTACCCTTTGGCCGTCATGAAAAAGTAGCTGAGAACGATAACATCCTTTATACAAATATCATACATCATGCTTTCATGAACTCTTCGAAAGCAAAAGCTTCTCAAGTAACTTTAGTAATCTGGTATTAAAACGAAAAAATGCCCGTCGTTAGGCGGACTTCCAGAAAGCTGCAGCTAAAAAAATGTTTGGATTTATATCTGACAGAGTTGAAGGACAAACGGAGAAAAAACGAGAGAGAAAAAGAAACGAGTTCAGAAATGAGGAATGGAGGCAGGAGAGTTACAGAAGTGGCAAGGATGTGTATTAAACGGAGAAAGAACGATGCGAGGGTTGGGAGGACAAATGGAAGGGAAGAGAACAGAAGGAGTCGTCGTGAAAAAGTAACAAAAAAGGGGGATAAAAAGAAAAGTGGAAAGGGTGATATTTTCCCTCTTTGCAGATTCGCGCTTGGTTGACCGGTATCACTGCTTCACAGTAGAATGGCCACCGAATATACGAGAGAGAATGCCAGACGACTGGTCGGTTTTTCTGTGCAAGGGAATTTCGATCCACATCGATCGGTACACATGCCAGTCTGGAAAGCTCGCGGGCGACGAGGGTCCCCAATTCGTCCGTTCGTTGCTTCTTTCTCTCGTTCGATCCTAGCTCGTTCAGTCACATATATAGGCATATCGAATTGCGATATTATATATATACATGCATGAAGATTCGTTTGATTCGCGCATCGTCGCGAAATCGATCGACCGGAAAAACCTGTTCACTCCGTCTTTCCATTGCCTACTCTGTCTCCCTTCTCGTCGTTGGTCGAACAACCTCAACGCTCAATCTATACACACCTCTAGAGGTGAAAAACTTTTCGGTCCACGACGCTTGACCTTTATTCCCTATATTACCAGCATCACCACCCTCGTACCATTCTACAGAAGGAAATTATAAACATTCATGCAGAAATAAAGTGGAATGATAGTTCAGGACGAGTGACCTCGTTTTCAATGTAGACGTTGAAATGTTTTGATGTATTAACAAATAACATTTCTTTGAATGCTTTAGATTATTTTCAAATGTTGCGGATTTTCAACGTGTAATGGAAATTTATGTGCGAAGAAGACACGAGAGATCAAGTAAAATATTACCTGAGGTGAACTTGTAAATAAACGATGTCGTATTCCCCTTCCGATCGGGTCAGACTTCTTGCAAATATGCGATTAAAGTATAATTGCTTGAATTCTGTTTGATTGTCATTCCTATTTATGTGAGTGGAAATCGAAATCAGTGCTGACGGTGTTCAGTTGAACTCAAATGTTAAATCTTCAACTGCTGTCACCTCCATTAAAAACAAGCCAATTACAATTGACAATTGCACGATTATTTCTATTTAACTGCGTACGTATATGTATATGGTAGGATCGAATATGTCGTAAATAATTGAGATTTGTCGAAGAAAATTAGGACATAAATTGCAGCAATAACTGAATATTTATGAATAGTAACGTGAATTTTTTCTTTTTTTCTTTTTTTATCAGTGTTTTTTTCCCTTTGAAAAAGAGTAAGTTCTCAATATTTTTTAATAAAAGTACATCATATTGTTTTTAGTTAACTGATCTCTCAGTCTGGTGTACCATACGTATTTGATTTGCGCTTAATTGTCACTAGGCATGAGCAGACATAGGCGTATACCAGCTCAGATACAAATTCATCGCTTGCATCCCTTCTATAGACTTCTAATGTCTCCTTCCCCGTCTATCCACCCCATTCTCCTTTTCCTTCCTTGTTTCCTTCATCTTTCTCGCATCATTTAGACCTCCTTGTACCTCTTTTATACCATACCTCATGCGCAAACTAGGTGTACTGGTGTATGTCAGTAGATTACTGCATTTGTAGTATGGCTACCGCATCAGCAAAACTCGCGGCAATCCTTTTCTGCTCGCCGATGCCGCGTTGCTGTGGTTCTCTTATTTGTGTGTCCGACTGTTGGTCAATAAAGCCCACGTTTCATCCTGAAATGCTTGTGTAATAGTCGAATCCAGTATCTAAAAAATTAGAGAACAAAAGTGAGGTGGAAAGGGACGAAAAAAGCCATATCCTGCCTGCGCGGTATACTTTTTAAATGAAAATTTGCATTTTTATTGTCCGTTACATAAATTTTTCGCTGGACATTTTTTGTGCTTTTTTTCATCACGTAGTTCAGAGCGAACGCGTGAAACCCGTAAACGACGCAAAAATTGAGACATCGAGACGAACATTTATTTTAATTATTGCGTTCTATAGTGATAAGTTTTTACAATAGTTTTATCGTTAATTCATATATCCTCGTAATATGATGAGGGAAAAGACATTTCGCCGAGGGAAAAAATTGTGCTGCGATGGACTTCGATATTTTCAAACACAAATATAATAAATAACGCGTTATACCATACCTGTGAAATGTTGTTGATACTGCATTATTCAATTAAAAAACTAAAAGAAAATCTGCTTGTTTTGCAACTTTTTCACCACATACGTTTTATCAGTTTATCTCCAAAATTACGGTTGTGTAGTCTTTGAATTGTAACATGCGTCTCAAAAACTCTAGAATAAATGAATCTAGAGTCGCGGTAGCGACTCGAGATAAGTACATTTACATATACTATAATGTCGAAGACGAGTCACTAACAAGACTTCACAGTAAGCATCAACGTTTCGAATGGTTTTCAAAAATTTCCGAAAATTGTTTCTGCAATATTCAATGAATTACAGCATTTTGCAGTAAATGTTATGGGTTCATGTATATTTTATTTATTTTTTTTTCGGTTGTGACTATTTAGAACTCTATAGCTTAAGGAGGAACATCAGCTTTAGCCAAATGATGATAGCTCAATCAAAATTTGAGGATATATTAATGGATATATTTTCTATGGCCTCTCAAATTTTTAATTGATTTCATTCAGCCATTTTCTAATAAATCACTTCCAAATGTCGAATGTTTAACACGTAGTTATATAGGCCCTATCTTTTTTTTCTAACTTATCGACGGTTGTTAATTTTTCTGAATGTGAAAAGTTAGGTTATACATGTTAAAGATTCGAGGTTTGGAAATGATTTATTAGAAAATGGCTGAATGAAATCAATTAAAAATTTGAGAGGCCATAGAAAATATATCCATTAATATATCCTCAAATTTTCATTGAGTTATCACCATTTTGGCTGAAGCTGATGTTCCTCCTTAATGCATATTGAAAACTCTGTTGCAATTTGAGATCGTTCGTAAATGTGACATTGAATTTACCTGTATATTCCTGAAAAGTTTTGACTTTCCGTTTATGGTTCTGGAGTGATAGAAGTGAGGTTATAAAGATCGTGGATGTGACAGCTAACCAATATTTTTTCAGTCAGTTTTAACTTTTGTTAGATTTTATAGAGCGGTTACAAAGATCGTAGATGTGACAATACTTCTTTCGTATCAGTTTTGACTTTCGGTCTTATAGAGCGGTTATAAAGACCGTTTTTGACTTTTCGTAAGAAGAATAGTCGCGACTTTCGGTTGGTAGATTATACAGGGTATCCAATAGGAAGTTGCTAAAACTAAATAAGTGTCTCTTCTCTCCATGAATTCAATAGGGGTCCCTTTTTCTAAAGCGCATACCTGAGGCCCCACAGTTTTATTCCAGCCGTGGTTGAAGCAAGTACGCGCGCGTCAAAATGAGCGAACTCACCACGGAAGAAAAAGTATATCTTATTGAGTGCTTCTTCTCGAGGGGACAAATTTATAGTAATGCGTATAGAGGGTTTTGTACTAAGTTTGGAAGTCACAGAGTTGCCAGCGAAAACACTCTGCAAAGGTAAGAATTTAATATTTATTCATATTCATCTATCACACAACTTGTGTTTCAATTCAATTAAACTGCATTGAAGTAATTTTACGTTAATTTTTGTAGGATAATCGATAAATTCGTGGAGTATGGTACACTCCAGGACCGTAGACACGAGTTGCCAGGTCCATCTGTTACGGTGACTACACCAGAGAAGATCAACGAAGTTGAGAATTATTTCAAACAAAATCCAAATGATTCGATTCGGAAAGCTGCTCAAGCATTAAAAATAACCAAATCATCATTACATAACATTTTGAAATATTTTTGAAAGTTTCATCCGTATAAAATAAGCACTCATCAATTGTTAACTGAACATGCCATGACGAAACGCATCGAATTTTGTAACACTATTACGGGAATGTTTGAAGCCGAAGAACTTAATGAAAAAATGATTATTTATTCCGATGAAGCACATTTTTGGGTGAATGGGTACGTAAACAAGCAAAATTACCGGTTTTGGGGAACGGAAAATCCCAATATATCGCTAGCGAAGTCCCTTCATCCACAGAAAGTAACGGCATGGGCAGCGATTTCAGTAAAAGGAATTTATTTACAATTCTTGGAATCTACGGTGACAGGATAGAGTTACAAACAGCTTTTGGAAACGAAATTCTTCCCTTATGCAAAAAAGAGGGGACTGGTTAAAAAATTTTACTTCATGCAAGATGGAACGACGCCGCACCGGACTCATGAGGTGTTTGAAGCTATTCATCGCGTATATGGGACTCGAGTAATCGGTCTGGGGTACCCTAAATTTGCTCAAGGCGGACTAGAATGGCCTCCGTATTCACCGGACCTGAACCCTTGTGATTTTTTCTTGTGGGGTTACATTAAAGATCATTGTTACGCTAAAAACTCCAGCACAGTAGAAGAACTGATCGTGGCCATCCAGGAAGTGGTTCGCGGCATTACGAACGATATGTTGGACACAGTTTTTCACAGTTTTCAAAAGAGAATTGATTTTTGTGCACAATCTAACGGTTCGCACTTCGGAAATATCTATCATTAATCACTGTACTTTTTCGTTATTTTTATAAGATGTAATAAATTGACATAAAAAATATTTGACTGGGTTTTATTTATGTGCGTTTAAAACTGCAGAGTTTCCTCTATTTAAAGCAATTTGGCTTTTCTGATTCTGTGCACGTGTTTTGAAATGATAGCCGATTAGTTTCAGCAACTTCCTGTTGGATACCCTGTAGTGATAGTGTCAAAATTAATTGTCATTTTTATTATGGAGTGATAGAAGTGAGGATATAAAAATCGTGAATGTGACAGCTGACCAATATTTTTTCAGTCAGTTTTAACTTTTGTTAGATTTTATAGAGCGGTTACAAAGATCGCAGATGTGACAATACTTCTTTCGTATCAGTTTTGACTTTCGGTCTTATAGAGCGATTATAAAGATCGTTTTTGACTTTCCGTAAGAGGAACAGACGCGATTTTCGGTTGGTAGATTATAGTGATAGTGTGAGAATTAAGTGTCATTTTTACTAATGGTGACCAGGCTTGCCAGATTGGGCGATAAATCGCCCAATCTGCTATCTTTTAACACAGCGGCGATCGCCGAATCTGGCAAGCCTGATGGTGACCAGCCTCATCGCATCAGTTTTGATTTTAGTTAGGGATAGTGCGAGAGTCAAGTGTTATTTCATTTGAATATACTTTTTTACCGACCAAACGGTTTACGCGATTTTCGGACGGTAAAAATCTCTGCTATGGACTATTTTTCTAACTTTTCTGCTACATCGATTGTATTTTAAATAAATAATAAGAACTACTCTGTTATTTTCTATATATTTCTAAATGTATATTGTTTATAAGAAAAATTGGAAACGTGAAAACAGCTGTATCTCTCGCACTCACGGTAGCTCAGTCAGTATTCTACATGGCTTCAAACAAAAATATTTTTTATTAGAAATAAAAATTGGTTTAAAGTAGTTCGCTAATTTTTGACTGCTAAATGTATTTTTAAAAATTTTTTAAATTTTATTGATCCTGTGTAAACTCTTGCGGGTTTTTACGAGCCTATCCCATCACTTTAACCCCACGTCACTAATTTCCAATTTCCTAATTTTCATTTTCCTAAGAAGCCCCCCAAGACTGTTGCCCACAGCCATACTCTTTCCCAATGCACTACTGTATCGCATTTGCACGAGGGCCAAGAAAAACTGTGGAAAACCCGGCCGATACAGGCGTCTATATTTTTACTGAGTTTCAATTGATTAGCACTATCAGAAAATCAGAAAAACTGCCTCCCGCTCAGCGATTGATGAGCGAGCCGATGCATGGCTAAGCGGTCACCCAACCAAGTATTGGCCTTGCTCGAGGTCGTTTAACTTTGGAGATCGCCGGAGCCACTCACCGAACGCGCATCTATCGCTGTCGCTCATTGCTAAATGTACACAACGTACTATGGATTGTTAATAAACGTTATCATAACCTTGCCATATACTTAGGTCGAAACTTTTTTTTCCATCCAAATTTTTTTAGCCGGCTACTATGTTAGCATAAATTTGTTTGTTTTGCAAATTCAAAAAGAGAATAAGTACATAAAGAAATATTCTAATGGAACTCAAATGTACGAGAAATTTTGAAATGAAAAAACAATCAGAAAGAAACAAACCGAAAACGGAATCAAGTAATGCGAAAAAAATTTGAGCAAAATATACTTGATTTGAAAAAAAGAATTTCATAAGTACTTCACCATTCTTTTTTACCCAATTATTGTTTATGATATAATATTCGAGACTAACAAACGTTATCAAAAATTCGTGTCATACTTCTGTCAGAATTCTTTTTTTCAATTGAACTTTTGCCCTCAAAATTTTGTGCGCATACTTTTTTTGTTTTGTAACACCGTCTTTTTTTATTTGAAAACTTTTAGTGCATTTTGATGCCATTGGAGTGTTTTTTGGTTCATTTTTTATGAAATATTTGTTGATCTGAAATTTTTTTTCCGAACAAATTTTTTTCTGATTCCACGTTTACTTCACATACTCTTCTGCTCCGCAAATTTTGTTTTCTTTGAATTTTTTATTCAATTTAAAAACTTTTAGCGCATTTTATTTCTGTTGGAATGATTGCTTCAGTGTAACATCTTTTGAACAATTTTTTTCCAAAAATTTTTTCCGTTCGAAATTTTTGGAAATTTATTTTTTATTTGGTTGTGGTTCTTTTATGCGTCGTATATTTTCAGAATTACTGTACGTTTTAAGTAATCTAATAATTTTATAAGGATAAAAGGTTAATTGTAAGGTTTGCATTTATTCGAACACTTCTTAGAAAATTATTTCGCAACTCATTTCTAATCCCGACACAGTAGCTCAAAATTTATTTTTAGTCGCGATACAGTAGCTCAAAACTTGATTATATATCCATTTTTAGTCGAAATTAGAAAAAATGACGCTGCAAGGACCTTTATATTTTTTATTAAGGATCCAATTTTAGAGAGAATAATTTCTCATCAAATATTATCATATTTAATTGCGACGCGGACAAAAAATATTGATTTTTTTGCATCACCCGAGTACGTACACAATAGAAATATTTAATTGACAAGCTATAATTTTCGAGCAAAAAGGCAACAAATCCCCGCAACATAAACAGCATAAATGCTGTAAAAAAAGTTGAGACAACTACATTTAGTCCCCCCATAAAATTGTTCTGGTAAATCCCCTCCCCCCCCCCCCCCAAAACACAAATCCCCCACAAAAAGTTATAAAGAGATTTCCTTCCTAAAAAACCAACCCTCGCGAAAATTCTCTCATTCACCTCGAATCTCACAAAAAATTATAAGAGATCCTTACAAAAATTTACCAATTAAATCGTAATCTTACAAAAGATGCCTATTTCAACCTGACGAAAAATTAAGTCCAACCTTCACAAAAAGTCATTAAATAAATTGAAACTATAAAAGCATTAATAGTTAAATATATAAATACAAGCATCACTCATGGTCACGAAATTGCCATGTACTTGCGCCGAAATTTTTTTTTGAATCCAATTTTTTTCGTTTAATTTTTTTTTATATTGGAATTTTTTTTTCACACTGATTTTTTGTTTGGTTTTTTAGGAAGGAAATATCTTTAACTTTTTGTGGCGGTTTTGTGTTTTAGAGGGGGGGGGAGGGATTTTTTTCCGGAATAACTTTATGGGGGATGTAAAGTTACTTGTCACAACTTTTCTTACAGCATTAATTAATTAAAATAAACTATGTTCTACAAATTACCAACTAATTAAGTAAAGTAATTTGTCTTATTGCTTTAAAGACACTAAACTGTTATTCAGTTTTTCCCTCCAAATACATAAACATGATCTGCTTGAGTTAGTTAGACTGGATAATTTTGCGTCGAATTAGCGATCGGATTCAGTGGCGAAATGTTAGCGAAAATTATGAAATATGTATTTACAAAGAGAATACTGTTGGAACGGTGATAAAGTGTCACTGGCGTATAAGATAAAAAGAGAAGGTTGCTGTAGCCGTGGGCGAGTAGGAACTCGTCATCAGTAGAGGTCTGCTCACGAATGTACGAGGGTAACATCAAAGGCTTGAATCGACGACACTTCGCGACGGGTGTGCAAGCAGAATCTACGGACTCCCTTCCTTTGGTAGATACGTGCACGAAACGACTGCTTTTTGGGACTCTCGGAGCGTAAAATTGCCAGTACGTTCGTGTCAGAGTTGAACATCGGTGGATATCCCCGTCGGAATTACCTACAATCAAAATGAGGCATTCTCTCTCTCTCTCTCTCTCTCTCTCTCTCTCTCTCTCTCTTGCTCTCTCTCTCGTTCTCTCTAAATAGCTATCTCTGTGTCTACATTATCCATGAAAATTCATGGCATTTAGGGTAAAATAGTGTACCGTACAAATCCACGGTCATTCCAGAATATCAATTAATTATATAATTTGTTGTAATATTTATAACTCAACATATTGTGGCTGTTGCGATATTTTCGTTTTCTCAAATACTAATTTTTTGTCAAATTCCATTAATTCTTGAAATTTTAGCAATAATAGTGGAAAATTATATAAAATATACCAACAAAGATTAAAAAAAACATTATCAAAATGTAGAGGCAATTATATGTTATGGATATAATTTCCAGAACCAATGAACTAACTAAAAACTCAGTAAATGAAGCCCTCTCATCGAAGCTATATTAATTATATTTGTTCTACTCGTAGTTTCTGAGTTATCACAATTTAAATCCAGAGAGGTCAAGTGAAAATTCTCAAATTCGACTGGTTGTAACAATCGAAAAAATGTTTAAGGGGTCCCGGTGGTCTAGAATTTTCAAAAAATCGATTTTTTTTTAAATACATTTCTATAGTATAGTATTTCGAGAATATACTGTGAAATTTTCGTAAGGATATTCACAATATTCTTGCTTCTACAGCCGGTTTAGCAGGTAGAGAGCGCTTCGCTCGCTCCGTCAATAGATGTATTGTATGCATCCACCTGCTCTGGACGATAACGCACAAGAGATATTAAAACCTATTTATGAAGAATTAACAGCAGATAATTTATTGGAAAGGTGTATTGGTAGTAATACGCAGAACAGTAATGAAAGTTTCAACTCTTGTGTGTGGCACCTAGCGCCAAAACATCAGTTTGTTGGCAGAAAAATCATTGATATCGCCTCTTATATTGCTGCCTGTACGTTCAATGAAGGATTTGCAGCTTTGTTGAAAATTATGGAAACCATGGGCATCACCATCGGACCACAAGCAGAGCAACTCGCGCGAGACTGTGACGCGCGGCGAATATATACCGCCAACCGTCGAAGCACAGAAAATTCGAAACAAGCTCGAACAGCTCGAAAAAATCAAAGGAGTGAAATAGCCGAGGAGTACGAGCATTCAGAAGGGATTTTATATGGTGCTGGAATCGCTGATTAACTGTAAGTATTTAAAATTTGTTCAATCTTTGAAAATATCTGTATCTAAAACTTTAAACTCATTTATCTCAAAACTACTTTTTTTGGCATGATGTTGTAGAAAAAAAAACTATTCAACCGAATCACCTGAAATTTGGATATGTTATTCACAACATGAATGGCTATCGACAGGACTAGAATCATATTTTTGTTCCAATAATTTCCTATTTTTTAAATTAAATAACTGGTAAAAAAAATCCCGATTTTTAGAACTTCACTTTCAAAAGCGCGCCATTTTGTCAATTTTCATTTTTTTTTTTTTAGTCCCGTCCATAACTGCACTCATACTGATTGACAATTTTTCTGGTTTTTATTTTTCAGATAAATAATAGATCCAAAATGACTAACATCGTCCAGGTCCAATTTTTCGAGAGGGTCAACTTCAGCGGCATTTCTACTATAATAATTTTTTTTTTTAATTTCAAAATAAATTTGTTTGTATTCACAATTGATGTTATAATAAGCCTGAAAAGTTGAAGTATCGTTTTTCTTTATTTTTATGATAAAAAAAAATTCCGCAATATACCTACAATTTTCGAACTCTAGACCACCGGGGTCTCTTAAATCAAGAACTGTCGAAGTACGTACCTGCATATTTCTGGTAAAGATGAAAATCATAAAAAGCAACGTTTCGTTCATATCAAATTCATGAAAGTATTTGCCTCACGCATGTTCCATTTTAGCGCCCTCACTTTTAGCCACATTACATAGATTTGATAAAATAATGAATACAGGATGATGTATCTTGTATTTTTCTTAAGATTTACTCTTAATTAAGAGTAAACCTTAAAAGTTGAGGAATCTTAATTAAGATTTACTCTAATCTGCTAAGTAATAAGTTATAAGTTTTTACTGAGAAGTAATTACTGAGCAAATATCATATTGCAGTATCTGCTGATAATTAGAAATCGTCAAGTAAGGTATTCAATAACAAGGGCTTTAACCACAAAACATTTATTAATAGATGGTCTGAAATATAAAAGTTCTGAAGTACTTGGCTAATGCGTTGGTAGTTTCATGATAAGTGGATCTATAACTTGGGGAAACAAAAAGAGTCCGGGCGTCACATATAGGTTACAAGGGTTTTGATAAAACGTACCCATCATAACAATGCGTCCGAAGCCAGCATGAAAGGTGAGACAAATGAATTTTCCTGGTTCATTGTTGTCGATAAGGCCTTTTCAAATAGCTAGGATCTGGGACATTCAACGAAAGCTGAATTCAATGTGATTTCATATCAACGAATTTCCGCACGTCTACAGACATACGCGTAGATATAGAGGTGAGATGAAAAAATGGCATAACCCTCAGCGGTCTCTCGATATCACAGAGGGCAGTGAGAACGTATACGATGTTAGCGGACGTGCCAACTTGCCCATTTCCCACTTACCCAAGTTTCACCGCTATATTCAACTGACCGTATTTCTGAATCGTGAAAGAACGGCAGACGAGAGGTTGAAACGAAGAAAAGCGAAATCAAGGGTGATAGGCACAAGGGTACAGGGATCGAGAGTAATAAGGATATCTAAAGAGCGAAAGAGAGAAAGAGAGAGGAAGAGAGTGTTATAAAAGAAGTAAGAGATTCAGCGAGAATAGAAAGTGAAGGGTGTGGTAGGAAACGAAAATGAGAGAAGCTGAGCAGGGTGACCGACGAGAGAACTAAGTGAGAAAGTGATTGAACGAATGAGAGGGCCAACATGAGTGTAGATGCGAGTGCGTGAATTGGGATTATAGGAAAAAGATGAGAGAGAAAGCGAGTGAAAACAGGAATGTAAAAGTATATGCTCGGTGGTATACATAGACACTGGAGCCGCTATACGATAGCCCGTTCGTCGGAGCTTTTCTCTAATTTCTCAAACTTGATTAAAACTTGTACGCCATGAAAATTAAATTTGGTTTAGCGCGAGGATTCCGTTACCGCACTATCGCCAACGCTACCATTTTCTCAGAACGTCTATTTCTGCCCATATCCACACACCCATACGTACACAAATATTCTCCCTCTCTCTATCTCTCTTCCACTGTTTTTTTTTGTATTTCTCTTCCTCCCTTTATTACATGTCCAATACCAACTCGTATGCACCGTTTCCTATATAAGCTTTTCTAATATTTACTCAATCACATATATATGATATACAATATTATACCATCTCGCAAATAGACTAAGGTTAACCATAATAAAAAAAAATTGGATCCGTATTTTCTCGTCTGTTGATTAAATCTGTCGTTGTACAAAGGAGTTTGAGAAAATTAGATTTCTTATTGAAATACATTTTATATGTATTTGATACATCAAAGATCATGGTTTTAGTGGCAAGTGATTAGTGGCTAATGTTCATTGTGCATAATAACAGGACAGGAACTGGATATACAATTATTTTTGGGTAACATGCGCTAAGGACGAGTGTAATCATGGTTTCATTGGGTTATATTGGCGTTTGCGTATAATACTCCGTTACACATTAGACGATAAATCAGAAAACAGTTTTTTGCACGATTCAAAGAATTTAGTACCACTGAATTGCCTTTAATGTGGTTAGGTATACTTTTATATCAGTACTGAGCGGTCGTCATTTAAACCTGCTTGGACTTTGCTCTTAGTCGCTACCGCCTAATGTATAGTCGCTTGATAGCACTTCGTGTAGATTAAAAGTTCACCGTGATTTTTTAAAGCGCAAGCCTGTACTTTAAATGTTATTCGAGTTCTGGTAAGAAGTGAACATCATCTCACAACAGGATGGTTGGACAGGATGGTTCTTCTCTAATGAAGAGATCATTCAAAATGGGTGACATTATAATTATCTCCTGTGACAGTTAAGTGAGACTGTCAATACATCGACGAACAATAGGAGAAACCCGAGCGAAGCGTGGTGCTCGGAACAAAGCAGAGTATCTACAAATTTGGCACAACATTTTTTTTTTTCTCATAATTTTTTTGCTGCTGATAATCCCGTACACTAGCTCTACCGGAATACAAAGAAAATTGAGTTCTAAATTAGTCTCAATGAGGTAATGAAGCAGTTTATGCACTTTGTATTATGGATGTACAAGTATGATATATTGTTAAGTTTTATTCATGAAAAGTAAGTGCAATTAAACTTGAAAAGCATTAAATAAGGTATGCTTGTACTGGAGTTTTTACAAACGTGTACTATATCGTTCACCCTTGTAATAATTCTATTCATAAGTAACGAGCTCTTTTAATTTGCTCCGAAAAATGTAAATAAATAGGCATTTCATAGTGATATTACATTTAATGATATATGAGGGAGGTCGTCCCGCAGAACTGGGAGTAGAAAATCCTAGTTTCAAACTCCTGACGTTGGCACGAGCTCCACAAGTCGTACGCGTATTTAGGACCTTACGACTTTTCAGGCGAACGCTTCGACAGACCGAAAAATCCAACGATCTTACATATTCTTGCTATACAGACATAGAGGAAATATGAAGAAAAAAAACCAGAGCTATGTCAATTCCCTTGGAGAAAAAGTTTTTCAACCAAGTTCAGTTCGACCAACGAATCTCCTCTATATGGTTTTATTTCATAGCTTTATAATTTTGCTCTTTTTTTTTCGGTTTCCCATCTTTTACTTTTAGTCAAACTCGAGCCCAAAGATTTTTGGTCTCTTTTTCATTCATAGATAGCGATAAACTTTCTTCTTCTGATGTTCGAGAAAATGCGAAGGTGGATGATATGTGAGCATTTTACTAGCACTGTAGGGTTAAACCCCCAAACGTTACAATCAATGTATGAACGTGCCGAATCACATTATCTAAAAAAATATTCAATTGCCATCCGCCCAATGCTATTTCAAACGTCGTGTTATATATATTGGTTATCGTGTAGTTCGTAACCTCCCAATGCAATGATTACTTTATGCAACAGGATTGTGTAATTAAAGCCTCATGAAAAAAGAACTGCCTGAGTATAATTCACTAGAACATTGACGTAATCTCTTCCCATAAAGTCCTGCTGACAGCATCAAGGACAATATCAAAAAATTACAACTTTATTATCCAGCTTCGAAAAATATGCAGTAATTTCTGAATACTTGCAGATCACAAAAATTGGATGGACTTTCTGAAATAGTTTTAAAAATGATAAACTATGTGGTCCATTATTTTGACAATTGCCAGTCAATTAAGAAATTGTTAAGACAATATACATTTGGTGATCGGAAAAAAATAAAATTAATGTTAAATTGGAGAAAAAAGATAAAAATACAAATATAAAAATATGCGAGTTTGTGCTTTCTACGGATGGTAGATCGTAAAAAAAAGACAAAAAAAAATAGTTGAAAGAATTAGATCCTCAAAATAAGAAATAAGAAATAAGAAATAATATTTATAATTCTGAAAACTGTGCTTGGCTCTGTGGTTTATAACAGCACTACGGAATGGAGGGCGATTTTTTCTTTCTTTTTTTTTTCAGTTACACGACACAACGTGACTTATAAAATTCGTGATTTTTTGAACGCATTCGAGTATCACATTTACGAGTCTTCCCTATGGTAAAATCTTCTATACAGGATGTCACTGGTCCATATGCATGGAGTTTGATGCTTTACGATCGCATAAACCCCATTCCCTCTTCTCTTTCAGTTGAAGGGTGTGCATGCTTCGTTGTGCGAACACTTGCTAAATAAATTTTGCGAATGTGCTTTGGATCTTTTTATTCTCTCAATCCCCTACTATTATGTGATTTCATCTTTCTATGACCGCAGCCCTCAATTGTCCGAAATAATAACAAAAAACTGAATAAAAGGATTCCGTCGTATAGAAAATAATGCAATGTAAGCGAATCCATTCTTTTCGAGCAAACTAAAAAAAGGTGAATACTTCAGTTACAAATTTAAATATAAAGTTGTTTGATGCTCACTGTTTAATGTTGTATCAACTCTTTATACCAAGTCAGAAGAGAGTGATTCTAATCTTTGATTTTAGAAATAATCAAACGATTGCACTAAAGAAAAGTTATTTCATTGGACGACAAGTAAATTCCCAATTTTCAATCCAAATTAAACGGATCTTCATTATTTTATTTTCGCACTTTTTTCTACTAGCTGTCTCGCGAAAAATTAAAAAAAAAAACAATTATGATTAACAAATTGAAAAAAAATCAAGTCGATTATTTTTTCAAATATTTATTACGATCGTCAATGATTTTAGTTCACGACTTATTGGGCTGTCTAGGAACCTTCCCTCATGTCGTTGCCAAACATTGTTAAAATATGCTAGATAAGTGAGAACAGTTATTCATGTATAACCGTCTGAATTTCTCGTCTTTTCTGATAATAAGAAGAAAAAACTTGATAGTAAAAAAAATTGAGCATTAAAATTGCAACAGAAAAAAACAGCGTTTGTGCTGACCGTCTCTTGATCGTAATTGGCCAGACATTGTACGACGTTGATTGAATTAAGTTTTTGAACCACCGGTGGATTGGAGGTAGTCTTTCATAGCTTCCAGACTAGCCTCCGGATCAAAGTCACTGCAGAAAGGACAAAAAATATTTCAACGTGAATGGTAAACCCCAAGATCTATATTTGATCGCATAAATATAATTATTATTGAAAATTATTTGAACCATTAAAAATCTGTGGCTTTACCGATAATAATCTTGTATTCGTTGACGTTGTGGTTGAACGTAGAAAGTATAGAACAGAAAACCACCGAGCGCGGAACTCGTACAAGCTCCAATTAAATTTCGTTTTATTTGAGCCGCGAGAAGACCTCGCATTTTCGGTCGTTTCTCGCTCATAACCTGTTTCGCCCAGTTATCACTAGTATTACAAAATGTAGAAATTGTAGCAGGGAGCACGGAAAAATTAAAAGAAATTAATGGCGGGTAATAAAAATTCAGTCGAGAATACAACTGGCTGGCAATCAATAGCTCTCTATCGGATAATGTTCAGGGACTAGAATATTTGCCAGGCGCAAAAAGCAAACTCAGAAAAAAATTATAGACATTTTGTTGAAAAAAAAACGATATCCACCGAAAAGCTTGGTGGGGAGGTCACGAGAGGCGCTCAGGGCCAAAATCTCGTTTCGTTTATGTTTATCCAGCTAGCACCATAGCGAGCCAGGGCCAACACACGAGCGGCGGAGCGTGGAAGCGGGGCGAAGGGCAGCGAACGAATTCGTTGCTGTGTACCGTAAAAAAAGATTTACGAACGCTATTTTCAACGTGACAGAGGCCAAAGGGTGGTGGAGTGGTTCGCATATACATATATACGGAGCTTGATCTAGCTCTCGATTCGACGATCGATTAGAGTGATTACAGCAACGAGAGTAATTTCGGGAAGCGAACCGACAGAGATATTATCGTACGGGCTGGACTCTGTACTTTATACAGAATGGATGAATCTATATACATATGAAGTATTTCACATAAAATTTTCATTCCCAAATCCTGACCACTTGTGGTTCCTATCAATTTTTTATATGCATTTCTATTGTGAAAAAAAGACTTGTATTTTGCGATATTTCGATTTCGTATTTTTTTAAATTTTTACTGTCAATTGAATTTTTGAACATTTCCTCTATCTTTCTCGATTCGGACTGCGGTAACTTTGAAGGGAAAATAACTAATAGCCTTTTTACTCAATTTTTAACGCACTAGTAGAAAAAATAGACTAAGACTCTGAAAAAATTTGGTATATTTTTCATGTATTTTTTTATAATGAAATTTTTTTGAAAAAAATTCATTTTTTTATTTCCATTTTTCTTGTAAAGACGAGGCGCAATTACAACATTTCTTACCATCAAATTAGAGTAGGCTGGCTTTTTCTTTGAAAAGGACCGCTATTTCGATTCTTTTTAAAACTGAATTAAACGACCAAAAGTTCTTCAAAATTTGTATTAAAAAAATTGAATAGCTGTAACTTTTTTTTACAAAAAAAAAATTAACAGAAAATACCGGAGATTTTTTCAAAGATTTGGTCCATATTTTTCTATGAAAGCCCTTGGAAATATGAGTAAAAATGCAATTCATTGGTGCATTACTCACAGTTTTCAAGTTCTGGTAGTCTGAATCCTGAGAGGCAGGGGAAAAATTCAAAAAGTGAAATACAGCAATACATGGGTCTGTTTATTTCTCGCACAGAGAACATGAACACGGGATTGGGATTTCGGAATGGAAATTGTACGTGAAATGCCTCACATATATATTGTGTATTCAAAGGTATTTGTGTATATAACGGGAACGGCAATGATGAGGACACGGGTTACGGTGTTTCTCGACGTGGGATCGTTGAATTCGAGAATAATTTTACTGCAAACAATGTGGAATCAACTAGGGCTGGGCCATGAGTATCAGCGGCAGCGTGTCCCATTCATATGCATACGAATATACGTATTAGAATTTAACGTTAAGGTGGAATCTTTTATGTGCCGATGGAGAGGAAAGCGGGTGTATAATAATTAAGGCTCTGCTTTAAAATTTACTTGATTTTATTCTACTCTATACTCCAGTCACCAGTACTTCATTTGAATGCCCCAGGCGCTATGCTATCTGAGAATCTGCAATGACGTAACAGTCCAAAATCGCTAATTTACTATTCAAAATGTAATGCAGAATGTGCATTATCTCATAAAATACATTTATACAAGTCTGCAATTCATTTGGACAGGAAATTTGTTTTTTATCATATTTTAAAATTATGATACGGATCAATCTATACATACATCGAAAATGCTTTGTTGGTATAATAGCTAACGATTCAAACGTCGCTGTTTTTCATTGCGTTTTCCGATTTCATTAAATGTCCTTTTACGATTTTATGTGCGGCGTCTGTGTTCGCGACGGTGCGGCGAGGTTGAGTGACCATGCTAACGCGGATCAAGTATACCATGTATTTCATTGTTTTTTTTTCTCTTGCAGCTAGAAAAGAATCGACAGGAGAGAGGGTGGTCTCATACACTGAATGCAATCTGGTGATGATGTGTATATGACGATATTGGCTGAAATCCCTTTTTTGTGGTATTCCGCTTCACTCTGCGAAATTGAATTAAGCTCACAACGTCGTTTTCCTACGACATCGTTAATTCCTCGGTGGTGCATACAAGGTATTTCAACTTCTGAATGCATTGTGGATTTTCCGCTATGGATTGACATGCTTTTGCTATTTCTTGCACTGCCTCTGTTCTGATACCGCGCAGATTTTTCGTAATTAAATAATAACCACAAAATTGAACAAAGCTCAGCCGATATTTTCTGCAGTAGACATTCGTCTATATTAGGATTATTCGAATACAGCATGTAAAAGATCTTACAACGTGATGATGAGCAATCGAAAATTAAACGAAAAATGGGTAATTTCATGTTATAATAAAATTTAACTAATTTGTTCGAAAACATCGAGTCTGGATTCGAATAAATGCTGCGATTATTTTATAGATTGTCCCATAGCTAAATTGTTCGATATCGAGGGCAAATTAAAAAAGAGATTCGAATTCACGAAAAATTGAATATCCAAGCTATGATATTATGGCAATAAACTGTCAGTAATGCTTTTGTTTCATGAAAACTTCGTTGTTACTATTTTAAAACAAGCAGATAATGACGTACATGTGGCTGTTGATAATAATTTAATAGTTGTTTCATCAGTTATATGTGTAAATGTTAGGATAGTATCTTGAACTCCAGAGATGGGCTATTTCTATTTTCGTTTGAAATTTTCGCGAGCTGAAAGTACTAGAAATATTCAAATTTAATTTCGTTTAAACTTGACGTTGATGACTTTAATTTATTTTCGGTTACGATTGAACTAAAAAATTGAAAATGTCATGATCTGTAAATATATTTGGAACAGCCCAAGTAAGTTGGAAATTGAATTTGTCAGGAATGGGTTGAGGGCAAAATTCGTACGATATTATTTTCATTTGAAACGTGTATGCACTGAGGTTCCGTAGCACAATGGCAGGCCTCATTTGGAGTAAGTCCGATGTTGCTCCGATTGCCCGGTTGGTGCTGGGACTCTCATGAGAATGGGTACACTACTTGGCAGTCCGTTGCTCGAGGGTGAGTAGTTGGTTGGCTGTTGTGTTGCACTCGGCATTGCTATACCTAATTTTATCCTAAGGTCTAGAGAGGTAGAGTTAGCTCGTAACGCGAGCTCGTGACCCAAATAAGATGCGGATGTGGCACGTAACCCAATCCAGGAGAGCTGATACACCCTGGCATTATGATGGCTAGTGAAGGCAAACTGCACTTGGTTCAACTTCGCGTTAGTCTCGAACGAGAGAAGCCACAAGGAATACGAAATTCAGGTTGTCCTGGAACACGGTTTGTATATGATCCAGCGCTGGATATATTCTTACTCGTCCACGAACTTTCGTTGCCACGAAGCAGGAGAAAAAGGGAGGGAAAGAGGGGTGACAGCAGGGTGAAAGAGATGAGAGAGATGAAAAAGAGACAGGGAGAAAGATAAAATGGGAAGGTTTCAGTTCAAGAGGTCGCGTTAATTGTACAGTCACATCCTCTTCTCATTTGAGGCGATTCCGTATGAGGGCATCCGGTGTTCGCAATAACCTCTCCCATCAAAACTACTGCTCTATATATCTATCTATACCTTCTCTCGTTGTCTGATTCTTGAACAACCTCGATCCTCATCAGTTGAGCACATGATTTTCGTCTTATCTCATTCGTATCGCTGAAATTTCTACCCTCGTTAGTAGTAATGGCAACTGCGTGAGAGTTTCAGTAGCTTTTTGGTGGCTGACTTAGTCGAGATGATAGTCGGAAAATCGGTGAAGACATCGTCATTGAGACAATGAGAAGGGTTTATCTCATGAAGCACCGCGTAACTACGTGACCGCAAAGACATTCCGAATTTGGTTATAACGATTAGTCCGATAGTCCAATTGTCTGTGTCCGGAAAGACATATGTGATTTGTTCAGTCTTCAAACTTTACTCTTTTCAGTTCTGTCATACTGCTTTGCCAAACTTTTCATTTTATCAACAAAATTGCGGGTCAGCAATCACCCTATTTTCGTCAAACGAGAGAAGGAACTGGAGCTTAATTTAAACTCACGTACAGGAGGTGAATTAGAGAGGGAAAAACGGAATATTGGATCGAGAGGTTGTTGTTAAAGAGCTTTAAGAGTTATTAAACGACTACTATCGAAGGGTTGCATGCGTTCAATGAGACGATTGAGTTGTACGTATGAAAAGCCTACTGAGAATCGATGAAAATTCATATTTCTCCAAGAGACAAGAGGGAAATGAAGGTCGAGAGTATGCTTGTGGCAAATAGTGCTTTTACCTTGATGACAAAAAAGATTCTTGGCATTGTCATCCTCTTTCCTGGTTGAGAGACTAACAAGTGGTCCGGACGATCAAAAGGTCCATATATATTTCGCTTCCTCATTGAAACTATAGTTACAATGATCTTTTCATCCAGATCTTAATATTAACGTACTTAAATTAAAATAAAACCTCAAAAAGCCTCATCACGTGGTCCGTATTTTCAATGATCAATGTCAATATCAAAGATTCGTTATGATTTGTTTATGTAAAGCGGTAGAAGTTTAGCTAAGCATTATCATCTATAGGAAACATAATAGCCTTGCATGGGTAATAACCGAAGGGAGTTGAAAATGTGGGCGATTCTACCATAGCCAATGGGCCACAGAAGGAGCAGTAATTATTCTGTGCAACGAAGACCAATAATAGTTGGCGAGAGGATTTCAATGGGATCTAACTTTGGTAAACGATTTAGTTCCAATTGAACTTCGGAATAACTTAAGTCCATTGAAAATGAAACGACCGGATGAGGAAAGCAAGCGCAAGCATTCAAAGACGGTTTTACAAAGGCGAAGAAACATGACATTAGACAAAAGCTCGGCCAGATAAGAACAACTCATTTAACAAGTCGACTAGCTTTCATTCAAATTTCGATGAAATAGTAGTTTCCAATTTATAAATCAATTTGTAGGTTTAGCCCTTGAAATGGCACAGTGATACCAACTCATCAACTTTGCGAATAACCATTTAATCATTTTTTCATTCTAATTCCAATTTCTAAGCCTTGTTCCCGTCATTCATGAATGTGAGAGCTCCATTTTTCTTAAATTTGTTTAATAGTGTTTTCATTTCGTGGTTTGAATACGGTTCAACAATGGGAACTCCGATGTTGGTTAAGGTTGTATAAACTCTCTTTGATGCATTCCAAATAATATTGTTTTAATTATTCAATGAATTGGAAAGAAAAATTATAATAGTAACCCTTTCTTTTTATTAATTTATTTAACCCGTCAGTGGTCGGGCCAAGAGCCTTTTTCTCACACTTCTATTAAAACGATGATTACTCAAAAATTTTAAATGGCATAAGCGTTTGAATTTTTTTCTTTCTTCACCAAATTTATTCTTCTGTATGATAGAAGAGTTAAAAAAATTTGTTGGAAATTTTATTTTTGAATTATTTTTATTTATTTTTTTCTTTTATAGTGTCAGTTGTCATTGTATGTATGGTTTTTAAGAAATAGAAATGTTTAAAAGCATCGATCACTGTGGTGAAATTATTTTCAAATTCCTATTTATCAAATTGACCACTTGAAACTGTACATGTGAGAAAATCTCTCGTCGCGCGACCAATGTTTAAAGGGTAAGTAGCGTGATCGCTGTCGGGTTAAGAGCATGTTTAACATATTGAGAACTATAGTTTTTTTATTTAGTATAGAGGTTAATACAGATCATAAATACGCCATAATTTTTCGAGGTTAAGATTTTTTTTTTAATACTATTGTCCACGTTATATACATTAATTTCTCATTGAAATTAGAGAATCTAATTGTTCATAAACCCTAGTGATGATAATTTTTAACAAATCGGGAGCAGTTATGGTCTAAAAATATGGTAATTAAATGGAAGATGGAATAACGCGTCGACGTTTTAACAACCGTGTGGCGGTCTCTATGTAGCCTAAAATGATCCGATTACATAGCTATAATGAAGTCCCGATTACGATCAAATGGACAACACCAGACAAATTTTTAAACCGGTCGTGCGAATCTCATTAACAAAACCATCCGTATGATTTTCAACTAGTCTTTGAGCGGTATTTGCCGATTGGACAGAATGAACGGTTGGAGTAACAAAATGGATTGGCGCATGTCGACTGTTTCTATAGTATCTCGAGAAATCGTAGGGTCTCGGGACGGTCTCGTAGCGTGATGTCAAATCCAGGGAAGCCTTGAGTAATGGGGCTACTACGTCGGGATTGCTCGAACAGTTTCGTCCAAATCTCTGGAAGTCAGCCTGTCAAACTAATTGCGAGATGAAATCTGTGACAAAACATGTCATAATATTCGCACAAATCACAATGAGTCTCGGTATAATTGCGATATCATAAGCTACAGTGGATTATTAGGAGTGATGTATCCGAATGAATGATTATCGTTTGAGAATTGAGTTTATTTGATTATAATTCAAGCGGAACTTAACTTCTCCATTTTTTTGTTTTAGTTGATTAGTGCATAGAAAAACAGGCAGGAAGAGTTGATAGGAAGAGACATTGATAGAGAAAGCATAAAATGTTAACGTCAGTCCTACGTGCTTTTCTTTTTTCCGCTTTGAATTCTCTCGTTCTTTCCCCCTCGCCCTATCGTCTCGTTTTTCACCATCGAAAATTCTGTCCCAATGTTCTTGTGTCGCTATGCTACCATGGACGTATTACGAGCTTCTGAAGTTTCTTTGTCGGGAGAGAAGCACCTGAGCTTTTTCGTTATTAACGAGCATTCCGAGCAGATCCGTGCCACTCCATCCTCATCGGCCGTAGCTACCAAGCTCGGCAAACTCTCATCGTCAGGTGCCGGTAATTCGCCCATTTTTCATGGAGACTCTAGCCCTGATATATATCTCGATTGGGTAGCTTGAAGTGCCGATAGAACGAACCAAGATAAGAGTTTTGCAACCCAAACATAAGTACCATCCCGTCGTCAGTATCGCGGAGGATGACCCCTCTATCCTCACAAACAATCGCTGATGCAACAGCTAATTCGAAAGCCAATTTGACCTATTTCGTGCACCATACAACAGCACGGTATACCTCATTAAATCGTACAACTTGCAACGTGAATTATCAACTGCCTCATCAAAATAGCAAGAACAAATTTTCCTCGCATTGAAATAAACATAAATTCCCGCGCAGAAAAAATTACTTTCGCCGGGACTCTCGTCGAGATATCTCGTCGAGAGTCTCGCAATAGTCTCGCGTAGGCACGTTTCCGGGACTCGCAGATCAGTCTTCGTATGAGTCTCGTCGAGACTCTTTTCTCAGAGAATCTTTGGAACCTCTGGGAGATCGTTAAAAATCTATCTGAGATTCTTAGCGAGATTTTTAGGAATTGGTCCAAGATACTTTATGGTCTATTGTGACGTGGTATTTTTGCTCACGTCACGAAAAGGCATTCTACGATGCCACCATACAATGAATGCATCTCTCGTTGTCCAGTTATTTAAATAAATTCTTGTCCACGAAAGTTTATCAACTGGCGTCCAAAAATAATTGCAAAATGGAGAATCATTTAAGTCGCTTGAATTGCCGGAAAAAGCTTCACACTATATATTGATAGATAGAAAAAAAAATAATATTTAGACTTTAGGTAAGACCAAGCATTGATACTGACATCCATGGTCTTTGGGAAAAGACTCTAGTTAGCGAAGTATTAGTATTGAGTTGAAATCCCGACCGGATTATGTAAGTACCAAGCAGACTATCCGCAGACGCGAACGAAGGCCATATTTGGGGCAAAGTTGGAAACTGCAACAAATTTGCTTTTCTGGCCAGTAGGCGGCATTGAGCGTATGTCGTTCGGGTCCGCGTGTAGCCTGCCTAATTCTTGCATAACCCAGCCGAGAATTTTAATTTGATACTATCAGGTCGCTGACTATAGGCCCTTCTCAAGAACCAACGGCATAGATATCAACGCCGACTTCGAAATTCGAAACTCTTGAGAAGAGTTACGATAAGTCTCAGAAAGAGTTGGCGGGATAAACGAAAAAAACTTCAAAAAAAGTCTCGGCAAGACTTCCGAAAAGAGTTTCAGAAAGTATCAGAAAGAGTCTCTCCAAGACTCAAAAACAATTTCGAAAAATTTTGGAAAGAGTCTTGGCGGTATTCAGAAAGAGTTCCATAAAGTATCGGAAAGAGTCTCGGCGAGATTTTAACAAAGCCTGATCTGCAAATCCCGGAAACGTGCCTATGCAGGACTGTTGCGAGACTCTCGTAGAGACTAATTTTTTCAGCGCAGGTTATCAGTTTGCCAACTTTTAGTTAAGACACTTTCCTAAAGTTGAGTATTCATTTGTTAAATAATACACTTTCCTGAATATCGTTTCACACTTCGTAAAATTTTGGGAAGCAACTTGTCTCTTAAAACACAATAAGTATATAAGAAATTGCAATATTAATGACCGCGTACAATCAGAATGCACACAAATTTGCAGGAAAGCGAAGCACTTTGGGATGTTGTGGTGCTTATATATTCAAGCACATACGACGGAATACCGCACAATGCACGCGAAGAGATGGAGAGAGATATAGAGAGATAGCAGGATGTATAGTATGGAATCTAACACGGTGACTAGTACCAGTAAAGGCATTCTATCGAATAAAATGTGCGCGGATGTATAAACAACAAGAGTGTCTCGCCGCACTTTGCAATTACGAAAGCGTCGACAATTCTCTACATCTGAATCCTCTACAACCAAACTACGGCTTCATCTTCTCAAGCAATTTTCCTCGGCGTTTAAACACTTTTGGTTCACCAAAGAATCGTATTTCAATGTGTCGGGTTCAGGTGAATGGAACGAACTATAGTTCGTTTTGCGTGATCTGCGTTTGTACCTCAAATTTACAACACATCTTCACATTGAGTTAAGGCGAGAAACCAGTTTAGGAGGCCGAAAATTTGGTATTTATTGAATTTGGTATATATTGAATTTTTTTAACAGGGAAAGAATAATCAGAATTTGTTTAAACTTGGAGGATATTTTATTCATGTTTTGAAGTACACTTTTTAATTTTCAAGCCATTTCCGCCGGAAATAGTGGAGTTAGAATCTGCTGTCCATGGACGATCGCCATCCGAGTTTTTTGCTGGTGGGCTGGTGGTTTCCTGAAGTCACAATTTTTATCTGTAATTATTACAATTTTCTTTTTTCATTAACAACATATTTCCTAAGAATATGAACCTAATTGTGATCAAAAAAGTTGAAAATTGCATGTTTTTGAAGTGTTTGAACCCGATATCATATTTTTACACCATGTTTTTTCACCTTTTTTGCATTAAAAAAAATATTTTTAATAATAATATCATCCCAGAGTTAGGTTCATATAGACTGTAATTGAATAAAAAATATTCACACAAATTTTCAGAACGATTGGTCAATAATTTTTTGAGCTAGAATGCCCACCAATTGAAAAAAAGTCGTTTCGAGAAAAACGCGTTTGAAAAAAATGTAGCGAAAACGAGAAATTCAAGGCAGTAATTAATTATATAAACTGCTCACTGGTTAATCAGCTATTCCAGCACCATATAGCAACCCCTCTTCTTCTTCAAACGCATCATTTCGGGCTTGCATCTCCTCTTGACGAACTTTCCGAGCTTCCTTGGTCTCCAGCGAGCTGCGCCTATTTTGTCTTTTCACGCGCTGCTCATCCATGTTCCCGGCAAAATTGAAGCTCTGCGAGCCAACTACGAGTTTTAAGTCGTTCATCAGCATTAGAAGGGCTGAATTTCCTTCATTAAATAACGCAGTAGCCAAGAATAGTGCAACCTCGACTATTTTCAGGCCAGCATGTAGGTGCTTTGGAGCCAATCGCCAAACGGTCGAATTGAAATTTTCATTAGCGTTCTGCGTATCACCGCTTAAACATCTCGTCAGCAAATCGTCTCTCGATAAATCTTTGTACATTAGAAGAATTTCTTTTTGAACGTCGGGGTGTAATGGGGCAGGGTGTGCTTCAGGCTCCGTTCCAAGTGCTTTAGCTTGCTGCCACTTGCACCAGCTGTCTTCTCCCTCTGGACAGTTGTCGTGTTGTGGATTGTCGTCTGTGGATATCATGTACTGAAAAGTTGCCATTATGGCTTTCTTCATGTCTTCGATGCTGTTTACATTTCTCCGAATCGCTAAGCCGTAATACGTGCTAAGCTTTTTCACCAAAGCCTCTCTCAGCTTTCCTTTTCCGCCCAGTTTTTTAGTTTACCTGATGTTTCGGAGCCGAGTTCCCATCCTTTTCTGAACATGACCTATGCATTCACTTTTGACAACTGTCAGTTCATCACCGTAGGGATTTAAATTAACAACTGATGTGAACGTTTTCGAATCTCCATCACCGATATAATTGTGCGCTTCGGCGCCGAACCCGACGGGCGGTCACTTAAGTGCTCATAGCATCGGAACTAATCGGAATTTTGCTTTGAAAATCTAGCAACATATTCTTGAATAGTTTTACTAACAATTTATGAAATAAAAAAAGTCGATTTTTTGACCCGTCTAAACTGGTTTCCCGCCTTAAGAAAATTGAACTCACAAAACTAGTCTGCAAATCAGGTACTGGCTCAACATTTTCTTACATTATTTTTAACACAGATTGTCAAATATTTACTCACAATTTCTTGTATATTCATGAATTATTCCGAAACCTGAACATGCCCACTTTCATTCAAATATATTATTCGCATTTAAGACAAGCAAGCAATACACGGAAGTGCTGTAAGGCGAAGGGTGTCGAAAATCATACATTAGAGTAAAGCGTCCGACTATAGACAGTCACATATATAGTGTCGTAACGTAATATACTCTTGGCTTATATCGTTCTTGGAACTTAAACGATATTATGCCCTTTTGAGTGGCTCATCAAGACCCTCCGGTGATTTACTGAGAGATCGCCCGCACACGAGAGAATCGAATCGGGGCGCGTTACTAGGGTACACACACACCCGAATACACACGTATACATACTACTACTTCTATCATTCATCCCACGTGAGGTGGTTAATGGACAAGTACTATAGAGTTCCCTTCTTCAACCAGGGAAATGAGCAAAGACGTTCTTTGTACTCAAGAGACTCAGGAGCCTCTCACGATTGAGAGAGGGCTGCTGCCCTTCGACTTCCTTTTCCCTCATCCTTCTTCTGACGTCGCACCCTAATTCTGTTTCTCATTCACGTTCAAAATAACCCACGACACGTGTCGTTGAGAAATCCAATGTAGCCCTACAACAGTATTAAGGGGGAAAGCCACTGTAACGCACCAAAAAATTGTCATTTTTTGACAATTTTTTCCCCCAGGTATAAATAATTATTTAAGGATCGGGTAAAGAATACTTTATTGAGTGTAAAGTTAACTATTTCAGTAATAGTTTTTATTGGAAAATGTGAAAAAATTACAACATTATGAGGTTCCACGTAATGATAAAAAAAAAAAATTCATCTTCATTGTCCCAAAGAAATCTTTGTAATGGGTTACCTGGCAATCAAAAGTGAACATTTTTTAACACCTATACACTGTAAAAACAAGTGTGTTGTTGCCAGCACACATTAAGTGTATTCTGTACTTAACGCCATAAGCAAACTATAGACTCTTTGTCGCCATTTTCTACACGTTTTAAAGTGTGTTGAAAGTCTACAGTTTGTTTACGGCGTTAAGTACATAACACACAAGTGTGTTGTTTTCGACAACACACTTGTTTTTACAGTGTATGAATGATGTAGCTATCGTTGTACATAGCTGTTGTTTTTTTCATTTTTTTTCACACAATGGTGGTGGTTTGATTTTTTTTCGATTTTTCGACCTTCTTTTTGTTTGAACAGTCTTAAAAAATAGTAATTATCAAAATTTTGAAATTCGGCTACGAACAACCTTAATCACTGCAAAAACGAATGGTTGAAAAAAAAGTAAATAAAAATCGGTTCGTTAGTCTTCGAGTATTCTTTGGGACAAGGTTGAAAACAGTTGGTTCGAGGAAAATTCTATCATAATTCGACATAATATTTTTTTTCTATTTTTATTTCGAAGCAAAAATTCAATGTTTTTTCTAGCAAATAAGTATTAGGGGTAACGTTTTAGGATATAGATATAAAAACACGTTTTGTATATACGACGTACTTCCGTTTCGTATACCAGGCTACGAAACGTGCGATTTTGGAAGTGTTCATCAAAAACAGTGCTCAGTTGATTTATACTAATGAAGAAGCGGGTTAAAGTATGTTCTCATATCAAAGAAAAATAATTACATATTTATAGAGTAAACTGCAGCAAAAAAAAATCTATTCTTTCGAATAATATATTCTTTCAACTAATTTCGAATAATATATTCGAAATAACATATTCTTTCGAGTAGTTCTTTACGAGTGATTCTTTATTTCTTGCTTATAAAGTTAAGTTGAAAAAAAAATTTCTGTTAACGATCAATACTTGTTTCATTTTTCATGCATTTTTTTGTATGCCAACAAATTGGCATGCAGAAAAGTTAATGTTCTGAAACAAATCTTAAGAATTTATCTATTATTTATAAGTGATTTTTGGTAACATGAGATTGTACATTTTACATCCATTTAATTAATTTCATCGGTACCATTCATATGAATTTTCCATGCGATTTGTAGCGGATCAAGTGGAGCGTAATTGATTGCAATTTATGTTTCTGTGTAACTACTACAACTGGAAGATACATGAATTCTGTCGATTTTACTATGGAGGTGGTTGCTGAGGAATGGAGAGAAAAGGTTGAAGAGCGTTACATTGACTGACCCTGGGTCACGGTGGTTCGCCACCCTATCGATGGGCGGTTAACTCACTTCGGAAGGACATTTTTCTTCGGTAGCATATACATTCACACGCGCGCGCGCGCGCGCGCACACACACACACACACACACTCACACACACACACACACACACACACACATGTATATATGTACATGAGACAGCGATTCTCGGGTTGGGTAGTAGATCGCTTCGGTGCCATTAAACCCTCGACAACGCCAAACTCACCCTTAACCGATTCGTTTTGGCCACTTCGCAACTGCTCTCTGGTCTAACGATCATTTTTCAATCGTTCCGTGGTTTTTTTTTACTTTTATTTCTCCACTGCATATTCTCATCCTTATACATACATTCATAATATGAAAATTATTCTTGCTATACATCAAATTCACAAGTTCCCTTCCATCTTCTTCTTTTGTCACCCTCTCCTAATAAAAATTCCATAAGACGGTGCAAATGGCGTATACCGCCATCCTAAGTCATTCTAAATTCCGACTGATCCACGTGAAATTATGAGATAAGTGCAAATATTTTTTATTTAGTGTGTATCTTGTGCAGAACGGATCACTATAGAAACTCTCTACTATCAATGTTAATATATGGTAGTGTTACGTCCTGGAATAATTTGTATTCCAAATCATTGTTCAATTTTAACGAGTTTATAACTTTGCACTAACACGTTTATCTGTCCATGATTTTAGCAGCTTATTATTATATTAAATGATCTTCATTTTTGTTGTTTATTGATCAATTGATAAGTTATTTATTGATCAACTCGCATATGCTTTTTTATTTTTACTCCAATTTAAACATTTATTCCCGTGAGACGCACTGCTTGCGAATGTCTCGCGTAGAGATAAGAAATAACAACGCACATAAAACGGAACCTCGACCAGTATGGTCGAGGTCACCGTGATAAATTAAATTATAACCGAACCATAAGGTTTCAGTATAAAACATAAAACTAACATTAATCGTGTGAGAGACAATTCTTATATCAAACGGAATAGTGTTGTGTAATCTTAGTATTTTTAATTGTTAAAATAAAACGTTGTTTAAGTTTAAAGACAGTTGCATTATCCCAATTGTTTGTTCCTCGCCAATATTGTTCGACAATTCTTAACCATTCGACCTTCCTGGACAATTGTCTCCAATCCCAGATTTGTTTTTACAAATCCAAAACGAGAGCAACAACAGCAACCTAACTCGTTACAACCACAGTGAGTCCATCCGAAGACTATAAAAGCAAAATTTTAATAACTGGGACGTAACAATAGTAAGTGAAAGTTCTTGAAGTGTACATTGAGTCAAGTATTTTTGTCGTTGAGTAATTTACCAATAGGGACTTATTGAATGATTTCGTAACCAATTTTAGTAAAAACAATAAAGCATCCGAATCGAGAAATAAAACTATGGTGAAACGATTGAAAAACATGTTAATTTGATTTTAAAATACCACTTTTAATTGATATAATAAGTGTAGTATTTCACAAATTGGATATCATTTTGCCTCGAGAGTCAACTTTCGAACTTCGCATAAACAATGTAATGAATTTACATCACTAGTGAGTAATATTTTTAATTTATTGGGGCGTGATTGAAATAATTTATTACTCAGCATGTTAGCAGAATTTATTACATGCATAATCTTTTTTATTTTTTTGTTAAGCTGCAAATTATTACGAAAATTGATATTTTTTTAGTTGTGAATATGTGTTTATAAAACTTGGTAAATTAGGTCCCTTTGTTCGGAATCGTGTGTTCATGAAGTTTCGTCAGAACAGATGTTTCTGTTCGTGTTCATTCCGCTTTCGACTATGTTTTAATATATTTTTCCTTGTCCGTACTATTTTTCTTTTTGTCGACCGACAAGGCTATCCATTCCTAACGTCTAGCCGTGATTAACGTTTCCCAATACTTAAGACGGAGAAATCAAAAAATGATTCCCCCATCCAATCTAATATCAATCTTGTCCAGTTTTGGATTTTTGCTACGTGGTAGGATGAAAAATAAGCACTGTTCATTCGTATGTAAGACTAGTTTAACTTTCTTTATGGAAAATATAACGCAAAAAAACAGCATAATGCTGCAAAAAAAGTTGAGACAAGTACATTTACTCCCCTTAAATAGTAGTTCCGGTAAAAAATCGCCTTCTCAAAACAAAACCCTCACAAAAAGTTATAAAAGAGATTACTTCCAGAAAAAACAAACTTTGCAAAAATTCTCCCATTCACATCAAATCTCTCAAAAAGTTATAAGAGAGCCTCACAAAAATTTACCAATCAAATCATAATCTCACAAAAGATGCCAAGTCAAACCTGATCACAAATTAAGTCTAGACTTTACAAAATGTCATCAAATCGATTAAAACTATAAAAGGTTTAAGAGTATGGATCAGTCGACGAAACACTCCGCTGCTGACCCCCGTGCTTGGCGGTACTGCAGAGCTCATAAGGAGCTACCGCAGACTACCGCTAGATCTCGCGGCGCCCGTCTTCCATCAGGTTTCAATGCATTGGGCGCGCACGAGAAATCTGATGCGAGACGGTTGCCGCGCGCGTGTGTTTGTGCGTGTGCATTAGCACCACTAACACTCGAAAGGAAGGGTTCTCTCGAAAATCGTGTGCGAGGCAATGCCTGTATATGCACACATGAAAAAAAACGTATATACATATACATGTGTAAATTGATGATGCTTTTTCAATCTTTTCGACGATTTCCATCGTCCGATAGTTCAATGAAAATTGAATATCCTAGCAATAATTGTTAGGATTTCGCGGTAAAAGCGATATGAATAATTAATAATTTGTTGTTATTATTATTCAAACGAAAGATTCGTTTCTACGTTTCCGACAATTTTTCTCGGTGTAAGTTCAGTGTGCTATGAACTCTCTAGTAGTGAAAACCACTGGGTTCTCGCTTGGAAAAGCAGTGCAAATAAATAAACAATTTATATTGTTTATACGAAGGAACGGTAGTTCTCTCGCACATCTCCAACGACTTTTATCGCTGGGCAGTTCAATGTGAATTGAACTCTCCAGCGGTCAAAACCACTGGGTTCTCGCTCAAAAGAGTAGTGAAAATTAATAAACAATTTATATTGTTTATACGAAGGAATGATAGTTCTTTCGCACGTCTCCAACGATTTTTATCGCTGGGTAGTTCAATGTGAATTGAGCTTGCACAGCGGTAAAAACCACTGGGTTCTCGCTCAAAAAAGATTTTTATCGCTGAGTAGTTCAATGTGAATTGAGCTTGCCAGCGGTAAAAACCACTGGGTTCTCGCTCAAAAAAGCGGTGAAAATCAATAAAAAATTAATAAACAATTTATATTGTTGTATTGAAAAATCAATAAACAATTTATATTATTTATACGAAAGAACTATAGTTCTTTCGCACGTCTCCAACGATTTTTATCGCTGGGTGGTTCAATGTGAATTGAGTTTGCCAGCGGTAAAAACCACTGAGTTCTCACTCAAAAAAGCGGTGAAAATCAATAAACAATTTATATTGTTTATACGAAAGAACGATAGTTCTTTAGCACGTCTCCAACGGTTTTATCGCTGGGTAGTTCAATGTGAATTGAGCTTGCCAGCGGTAAAAACCACTGGGTTCTCGCTCAAAAAAGCGGTGAAAATCAATAAACAATTTATATTGTTTATACGAAAGAACGATAGTTCTTTCGCACGTCTCCAATAAATTTTATCGCTGGGTAGTTCAATGTGAATCGAACTCTCCAGTGGTAAAGACCGCTGGGTTCTCGCTTGAAAAAGAGGTGAAAACAAATAAACAATTTTTATTGTTTTTGCGACGGGACGATAGTTCTTCCGTACGTCTCCAACGATTTTTATGGCTGGGTAGTTCAATGTGAATTGAACTCTCCAGCGGTAAAAACCGCTGGGTTCCCGCTTGAAAAAGCGATGGAAATTAATAAATAATTTATATTGTTTATACGGAGGAACGATCGTTCGTTCGTTCGTCTCCAACGATTTCATCGTTGAGAAACTCAATTCACGCTGAACTCTCCAACAGTGAAGACTGTTGGGTTCTTGCTTGAAAAAGCGATGAAAATAAATCAACAATTGATTTTCTTATACGAAGGACTAAGGTCCTTGGGCACTTCTTCAACGATTTTCATCGTTGAGTAGTTCAATGTTAATCGAACTGTCCAACGGTAAAAACCGCTGGGTTCTCGCTTGAAAAAGCGGTGAAAATCAATAAACAATTTATATTATTTATACGAAGGAACGATAGTTCTTTCACACGTCTCCAACGATTTTTATTGCTGGGTAGTTCAATGTGAATTGAACTGTCCAGCGGTAAAAACCGCTGGGTTCTCGCTTGAAAAAGCGTTGGAAATTAATAAACAATTTATATTGTTTATACGGAGGAACGATTGTTCGTTTGTTCGTCTCCAACCACTTTTATCGCTGGGCAGTTCAATGTGAATTGAACTCTCCAGTGGTCAAAACCACTGGGTTCTTGCTCAAAAAAGTGGTGAAAATCAATAAACAATTTATATTGTTTATACGAAGGAACGATAGCTCTTTCGCACGTCTCTAATGATTTTTATTGCTGGGTAGTTCAATGTGAATTGAATTCGCCACCGGTAAAGTTGAAGTCACAAGAGCTCCGATTTTTCGCGAATTTGCAAATTATTCAACAATTAAATCCTAGTGGCAACGGGAACAATCTACCCACACACCAACACAGAGCCACATCGAAGAATAATCCGCTCATAACCCACAAACTTGTCCCGCGATCGAGCCGAAACTTCACTACTTTGTTCACGACACTTACACGAACAAACGCGAAGCTACGAGAACACTGTTTTCATTAAATTAATTATCCACGAAAGAAAAACCGACATGAACGCGAGCGCACACACTCATGGCAGGGTGTCAAGTCGACATGGAGTAACTTCCCACTGTGTCATCTGCCCCGTGTAACTCACAATCGTGTAATCCTCTAGCCGTAGAAAGTACCCTTTGTGCCAAGTGCCCAACTGTGTCATCTGCCCACAGTGCTAACTCGAATTCGTAGCCGCTCGACATTTCCCCGACGCTCGCGTATCCCCACTTTTCAACATTCTCCGCGCGACATGCTATTGTATAAACTCTCGAACTGTAGCAAGTGCCCACTGTGCTAACTACCCAACCGTGTCATCTGCCCCTAGCGTTAACTCGAATTCGTATTAGCCCGACATTTCCCCGATGCTCGCGTATCCCCAGTTGAAAAGAACTCGAATTCGTATTAGCCCGACATTTCCCCGATGCTCGCGTATCCCCAGTTGAAAAGTGGGGATACGCGAGCGTCGGGGAAATGTCGGGCTAATACGAATTCGAGTTAACGCTAGGGGCAGATGACACGGTTGGGTAGTTAGCACAGTGGGCACTTGCTACAGTTCGAGAGTTTATACAATAGCATGTCGCGCGGAGAATGTTGAAAAGTGGGGATACGCGAGCGTCGGGGAAATGTCGAGCGGCTACGAATTCGAGTTAGTACTGTGGGCAGATGACACAGTTGGGCACTTGGCACAAAGTGTACTTTCTACGGCTAGAGAATTACACGATTGTGAGTTACACGGGGCAGATGACACAGTGGGAAGTTACTCCATGTCGACTTGACACCCTGCTAGTCCCTACGACAAAACCTGTTGAACATCAGTGCGTTGCAACCCTTTTTCACGAAGATGCAGACTCTGGGCACCGGCTCTGTGGGATCATATATTAGTGTATCGTTCGTCTGGTCTATCCCTTTTACCTTGTATACCCAAGATTCTTGTGTAAGGGATATGTATGCGTATCCCATTGCTAGGTCCCGGTTGTATACCGCCGAGGTCGTTTTGCAATGTTGCAAGTTTATCTGAGAGAATTTGATGCGCGCTGTCCCCTTATTGGTGCCAACGTAACCATTTCGCCGTCTTTTCTTCGTTGGTCTTCATTTATAGTTCCACGAGTCATCAGGAAATAAAATGTCCGTTACCGCAGAGCCTGAATACGGTGATAAGGCTAATTACAATGGGGAACGCATGGTACCTCGAGGGCATCGTAAGCGGCACTATAATCCAAGTACCATCCAGCCTTCGGCACGATAGCTCCCACCTTGGCTTGGGGATTGGTCCGCTACGGGGCCTTCGGTCCCCTGGGCCAATGTTTACGTCAGCCGGTTTCCTTATATCACCCGTTGACCTTGGCTTTCTGCAAACCCTTCTGTCCCGGGTCTCGGTCGTCATAAGATGTCCCGATCCCCTGGTCATCATGGGTTCGCTTCCTACCCTGGATATTCTTCTATCTGCCACCTCAAGACGCGCCCAGTTGGTATCACCCATGTCCCTCGCACCCCTTTATGAGGGGCAGGGAATTCCAGGAATTGTTAAAGTACTTATAAAATTCTTTTTTTTTTAATCGAATATCTTTTAGCTCAAAATTGTTTAGCATTACTTGATTCCGTTTTGGGTTTGTTTCATTCTGATTATTTTTTCATTTCTAAACTTCAAGAGCATTTTATATTTTATATTAGAATATTTCTTCATGTACTTAATCTTTATTTGAAATTGCGAAACGAACAAATTTCTGCTAACAAAATTACCAACTAAAAAAATTTGGATGGGAAAAATGTTTCGACCGAAGTACATAGTGAGGTTACGACAACGTTTATTAATCATGCCTAGTACATTGTGTACATAAAAAATGCGAACTACTTGAGCCAATTTATTTTACCAATGAAAAATGTTTTTGCTTCAATCCCTGTAAAATACCGACTGAGCTGCCATGAGTGCGAGAGATATAGCTGTTTTCAATTTTGTTTCTAAACAATATATATTAAGGTAGTACATACGCAACATGGTCTGAGACCGAAAGTTTTGATATTCCAAACTAATATTGTTTAGAATATCCTACACGTATTGGTAAAATTTCAATTATATTGACCATCCAGTTATCGAGATATTTGCTTTTGAAATTACTATTTTTAACACGCGTTGCATAAGGCAAACCCTGTAATATATCACATTTCTATTAATATAAAAAAACGGGGAGACGGAAACCAATGAAAAACTGTGCAATCATAAATAGGCATTGTACGATTACGGTCAAAACAAATTATCACTTTTTATTATAAACTTTTCGAGTTGTGAGGATTTAAAGTACGAAATGCGTGACAAAGTTTGTTCGGCTGAGTCCGTCTGACAATGCATAACCTGTCAATGACGTGGAAAAGTAAGGTTAGAAAGATGCGAGTAGGACAGGTATCGCTAAAAGTTTTCGACCGCAGGAAACTGGACTACTCAAAAAATTGATGCTATTTTATTTACAGTGTTAAATTTGGAATTTTAAATGGTTAAATATTTTACGGATGTAAATCGAGAATAGGTCATTTCTTCACTTTTTTAAAATTATTGCCGATTGTCAAATCTGAAAGTAAATTTACTTTTGAATGGGACTGTCTCGAATATTCTACCTTAGAAAAAAAAAATAGCAAAGCACAGAGTGGTTCTTGATATTTACTCGAAATGTAATTCATGTAGGAGAAAAGATAGAAATATAGTCCATAGTATGACAACTCGGGTTTTTGTCGTCCGAAAATCCCGTAAACCGTGCGGTGGGTAGAAAAGTATATTCAAATGAAATAACACTTGTATAACTTACTATAGTAACTCCATTTATTTCGGCATAGTTCAAAATTTCATACAAATTTAGGATGTGTATGGTGGATCAGTCACCCCGTTCGCTTCGGATTTTTGAAAGTAAAATTTTTCCACAACGTTCGTCCGATCGAAATAAAAAAGTTGTATTTCACAGAGAAAAAAGGCAAAAATCGGCTGAAAATTCTTTACTACGATCGAACGAACGATGTGGAAAAATTTCCACTTCGAAATTTGCAGCTATCTCTCTCGCACTCATGCGGCTGATCCATTTCCTTAATATGAAAAACACTTATTACTTCTCGCTTTGTTACTCTTTATCTATTACCCAAGAGTCATAACTGTAACTCTAACCAAAAGTCAAGACTGAAAAAAATATTCGTCAGCTGTCACATCCGCGATATTTGTAACCTTACTTTTTTAACTTCACTACTGTCACTAAATGAAAAGTCAAAACTGTATGGGTTCAGATGTCACATCAACGAACACAGTCTCACATGTCACCAGAACCTACCAGATTTCTAGTTAGTATCACTAGACAGCGACTGCGAATTGAGCATCAAAAACGTGTGCGAAAAATGCCTCCTTTTTTGATGCCACGAAAAAATGGAATATTAATATTTCCAATATGCATTAGGCTGCAGAGTTCTAAATAGTCACGATCGAAAGGGGAAAAAAATAAAAAATACGTGAACCCGCAGCATCTTTCAAAATACTATAATTAAATACATATCGCGGAAACAATTTTCGGAAATTCTCTAAAACCGTTTGAAACAACGTTGGTTGCTGTAAAGAGTCTTGTTAGCGACTCGTCTTTGACATTATAGTATATGTAAATATACTAGTCTCAAGTCGCTACGGCAACTCTAGATGGTTCAGAATTACAATGGACAAAACTATTTTTTTAAAGAATTATAATACGATTAAATCATTGTCATTTTTCATATTTTTTAAAGGATTATCGTTAGAGTCAACTAAAAACGATCTCAATAAATAATTAACTTAAAAGCGGGAATTTTATGCAGGGAAATAAGCCTAATTACATTAATCAAGATTTGGATCTTTTTTTCGAATTCAAGAAATTCTCACGACTGTATTTAAGTTACCTGCATAACAACTTTCGAAAACGAAAAACAACTCAGAGTGGTTGATAATTCAATCAAATAAAGATAGTCTTGGTTAGAAGATTTACAATAATTCATATAAGAGAAGGTTGTTGAAAGAGTTGCCGATAGTAATCAGGTCTATCGACGCCATAAAAGGGACGGGTGATACGATCGAAGCGTGATTGGGTAATTTTGAGGATTGAGCGTCGATGTTCGTTTCAATCACGCTCTCGAGCTTAATGATGGAGATCTTTAGGCTACTGCCAATCGTAAGCTCTCGATGGCTTGCGTTCTTTTGCTCGAGGGTTGAGTTTTATTTTTGGCCCAGCGTTTCGTGAGTAAGCGAGACAGCGAGGAAGAGTGCGAAGAAAAAGCAGCATTGAGTTATCGAGTGTATTCGTACGGGAATCGTTAACCGTTTATTTTCCATTCTCACTTTGGGAAGAAAGGGTCGTACACATTTTAATGGAGGGTAATAGAGAAATGCGTAGTCTGATCGATCTTTAGTCTGGAAAACTTTGGGATTACAGTCATTCGTCGTTTTGGACATACAAGTCTTTTTGCCAACGCTTAAACTCGATAAAAAATTTAATTGACATTGAGACGAGAATAAAATCCGTTTGTGACCTAGCAATCGGTAGAAAAAGAAAAACACCACGATTTATCAACTTCTCACTGTATAAAGCTGAACATTTGTATCAGATATAAAGATTTTCGTATTTAAATCCACACGTGCAACAAAGCAAAGGTTATGAGACCATTTTGCTCATATGCACCGGCTCGCGTATCAATCGCTGAGCGGGAGGCAGTTTTTCTGAGTTTCTGATGCTGCTAATCAGTTGAAACTCCGTGAAAATATAGCCGCCTGTATTGGCCGGGTTTTTCACAGTTGCCCTTGGCCTTCATACAAATGCGATATAGTAGTGCGCATTAGGAAAGAGTGGTTGCAGGCAACACTCCGGGGGGCCTCACAGGAACAGGAGCAGGAATATACCCAGAAAAAAGTTCTAATAAATCTACTAGGATCGTTTATTCAAATTTGTTTAATTTGAATCAACAAAATTTCTATTCGCTTCAGCTAGAAAGCTGTACTTAAATCAAATCGATAATGCTGTTTGGGTCTGTTTATTCGAGTACCCACGGTAAAGCTTTACACGTCAGCTACCACGTGGCGCAGAGCATCGAGGCATTTCTCACATACGAATTGCGCTCTGGATATGCATAAATTGCGGGAATCAAAGTAGTTTTATATTTTATATTACAATAGAAACCAGTATTTTATTGTATTAAAGAGTGTCAAGTTCGATTCCAAAATCAAAAATTTTATTCTGTACATTATCAAATTTCAAAATGGTCGATTGTATAAAAGTATGAAAATGAACGTCCTTCAGTGACTTAGACTCAATTTAGTTTGGATTGACTATCTTATACTTTTTCAACTACACCATGAATTAGAAACATGAAGAGTACCTTAAAACAAAGGAAAGAGCCTGGGCAGGATGTCCCGTGAAATATAAGGAATCTCCCTTTTAAATCTCTTGAAATTATAAGGTAGTGTAGCAAATAAAATATGTATCGATCATGTCTGAGAGAGTGGTGCAAAAGGTATTTTTGCGTATGGGCAACGTTATTTCGTTTAGTGCGATGATTTCAAATGTAAAGTGTTATAGATGTATTTCTTCTCGTAAATGATTCATTGAATAAGAATCCAGACCATAAACTTTATTTTAGTCGTAAATATGATATTCAAATATTTAAAAAGTAGAAAAAATGTACATAAAATAATGAAAAGTTGTACAAACTCGTGATATTCGCCACATTTTGAATCGAGAAAGCATTTAATGAGAATCCGCAGCTAACACTTCATGATACCACATAATGGTTTTGCTTGCGTCAAAATACGAAATCTTTTCGCGATCCGATTTTTTTCGCCTATTTACATCTTTCAGGCAGTCACCAAAGGTGACAACGGTTCGATCGAGGAAAAAGGTGAGGCTCGAGAAACGTCTGGCACGATAAATATATACTTTATGGATGTATATTTCGATCCGGGTTGAAGGTCAGTGAATGTGAATACTGAACATTGAATATACAACGATCTATCACACGACGAGCCAACGTCACGATTCACCCGGTGGCCAACGGCTTCTGTATAAATTACGATTTTATCTTAACACGTTGGTATAATACTGTCTTGCTCATAGTACAGCGAAAATGTGAGTCTTACAATTTGCAGGAACGTCTGTGGACTCATGCATCAGTTTAGCATTGGCATTTATCAATCTCTCTTGTGCCTGTTTTTAGTATCTTTCTTTTTGCAGGTTGCCTTTATTACCAAGTATAAGAACACTACTATCAGTGCTGTAAACATGTTTGAAAATTATTAATTGTTCATTAGACTGATGCAAAAAGTTTTTATTTTTTATTTTCTTGGTCCTTCTCGTGTTGGATATGGATGAAAAAAATCTCTGCTAAGAAATGAGTTCAATTGCTCAATATTTAAAGGTGACTTTTTCAACTTTTATTGATGTTTTAATTGTTTAGAAATATATTCCATTTAAAAACACCATTTTTTTAACTTCCTTGCTTCCTCACATGTTTTATTCTTAGATATTGATGAAAGACAAATTCTGTTGAAAAAAAATTATAAATAATTTTTGTGCGACCAAACCTGTTTTCTTCTAGTATTGCTGAAATAAAAGTCCCCTTAACAAATGAGCTTAATTCTTAAGATTTTGGAGATGCCTATTTTGACTTTTTTTTAAATGTATTTATTTACTCGTAATAATTTCATTTGAAAGTACCCTCCCATCAAATTTTTCGAAATAATCGATTTTTTTCTTGGATATTCTCCCTGTCATTAGTCTCGCTATAGCGCTGTCCCCAATAATTGATTTTTGTCCATCATTTTTTTTTATAAACAGACGAATATGAAAAGTCCGGTTTTTTTGCAACTGTATTTTTAAACCATTGTTAAAAATCGTGGACATTTTTTCATATTTGCTTTGTTTGGCGATAACCATTCTCAAATGGTTCAATTTTTTTCATGATATTTTTGCTTCAGATCTGTTGAGTCCTCCTCCTTCGAGTGACATATTTTTTGGCGTTGTAAAGATGACGGAATATGTCGTGTATTTTTTTATGAAAAAAATTATTTTAGATCATGTATTTTCCAACAGATTTAGTGGGAAGATACCCATAAAGCAGTCTCGAAAATGGCATCAAATAATAATTTCACAGTCGATACAGACACCTGTGAAAATGGACGAATTATGGTCATTTTTGGCCAGAATTTTTACACGATCAATCTCTAAAGGAAAACCTAGTAAGTGCCCGAAAATAAAAATTTTAAAAATCGTGCGATTAAAAAAATAAATAAAAAAGTTGGGTGAGATACCTCGGAAAATAGAGCTATTGAGCTTATTTTTTAACAGAACTTGTTTTTCATCAATATCTAAAAAAACTGTGCACGAGAGAAAGCACGGGAGTTAAAAAAGGGTTAAAAAAACATAAAAAATTTAAATATCAGTAAAAGTTAAGAGAGTCACTTCCAAATATTGAGCAATATTGAGCTTAGTTTTAAACAGATTTTTTTTTCATTAATATCCAAAGAAAACTCGAGTAGGAGCAAGAAAATAAGAAATAAAACATTTTGCATCAGTCTAATGAAAAATTAATAATTTTCAAATATGCTTACAGCACTATTAGTAGTATTCTTATGCTAGTCAGATATTCATATCTCCGTTTTGCAGCAAAAGAAATTTTTATTCATACAAATTTTCGTTGAATATTCATTTTTTTAATTAATAAATATATATTAATTTTCATGTTAGAAATATTAGTCGTTTCAATGAATACTTCTTTTTCAATAGATGTCCTGAGTCAAATGATTGAATTTTTCAGTTTTCCACTGAAAAAAGAAATTTTACTTTTTTTTGGGGGGGGGGGTGTTCCGCTTTGGCCGGGTGTTCCACTTTGCACGGCCCTTCCCTACATCTTTTTCATTCAAGTTCGAATTTTCTACTTTAGAAATAATTTCGCGAGCTTTTATAAATCCCTGATATTTATTTGAGATTTAGGACACTCTGTGTATGCCGATTGAGCCCAACAATTTCATGGTAACATTTGACAGTACGACGTAAAGTAGAGTATTGGTATAACGAGGGCCTAGACATGCTTTATGATGAAGAAAACCTCGTCGTCATCAATGGGTGCCAAATGAGGCCGACTAGAGAGAAAGATATAAGCTGTTAATGATGAGAGGGTCGGTGTAGGTTACGACACCGAGGTTATCGGAGAATAGGAGGTTACTGTGACGAGAGATGCCATGTATACATCAAAAGGAAGGTATACTATGATCATGCGTCCTTAGTAATGATTGAAGTCGCCAGCGTAATTATGATATCCTCACAGTGGCTGATGTCCGGTGATATTATCAAAGGATCCATTACACGATGAATCATCCTATCAATGCTGATGTGTGCTATTGAATTTAAAAAAAAACGTCGATGACACCGATACATCTGTCTCTGTGCGATCAGCATAGCGATAAGCTGCAGTACCTGTCTATAGCCTAATATGCATTCCATCGAGGCTTTGGTACGAGAAATAAAAAAAGAAACCTGACCCTCGTCAACGAGTTCGAGTGAAAGCTTGAAAAATGTGCCTGTGTCACTATTTTTTTTCAGTTCAGTGAACATGCTCGGGCTTCGAAGGGAATTAAATTCGCACAGGAAAATACCTCTGTGTACAATTTCTCTATATATGCAGATATTCAGTTCTCATGACAAGATTAGAATCTGTGATGATATATATATTGAAAAAGCTTCTATCATCTAGCAAATATACCAAATCACACATCTGCTGTACGCTATCTGCCGCGAGAAAACTCTTTGCTGGTAGCATGGGTCGAATCTTCTCTCGTTCCTGCGCTCTTTCCACTAGAAACCCAAACAAGCTTCTATGGTAGTGAAAGTGCTTAAGTGACGTGGGAATTGACAAATGCGAAGCACACCGGTAGCCAGCATCCATCATTTTCAATTCACAACTTCTATCGCGAACGAATCCCACTACAAAACCCTGCGATG
Source organism: Rhimphoctona megacephalus (assembly GCA_963989365.1). Classification (NCBI taxonomy): domain Eukaryota; kingdom Metazoa; phylum Arthropoda; class Insecta; order Hymenoptera; family Ichneumonidae; genus Rhimphoctona; species Rhimphoctona megacephalus. The sequence goes on along the minus strand of OZ022416.1, from coordinate 6,196,148 downwards.
ACGAAGATGACTACGCGAATGTCGGAAACTTGAATTTTATGCTCTCCAAGAAAATCGTTCAATTGTAGAACGAGATTGGAATGATTGTAGGAAAAATCGTATCTTTATTTATAATTATATACAAAGTGATGACCTATCTTTTACATAATTCATCATCGATCATGTGATGGACTACAATGACATATAATGATAAATATTTCCAATGTATTGAAGATATAGTGGAAATGAATCTTTACAATTCATAGCAATATTTATTTCCAGTATGTTTGAAATGCTTCTAGTATCAAAATTGCGTGTGTTTTCGTTCCACAAAGTATTGGCCAAAACAATCAATTACAGGCCCCATCTGCATTAAAATCTTAGCAATAGTGTGTTTTTCAATGATTCGACCGAACAGAATGTGATCTAGGATGTGAATAAAAATGGCTTGAGCATTGCATTATTATTTTGATCCTGATGTTTTAACCCTTTGAGCCATGGTGAGATATACGTTGTCCCACCTTTTTTTTGCAGTTATTTAATTATTAAACTGCTGTTTTAACCATTAGTACCGGGTCTTTTGGGTCTAGATGGTCCCTAGGACATTCATTAATGTAAAAAATATGAGCAATCATTATTTGTTAATTGCACAAATGCCGCATATAAATAAATAGTCAAATTTCGTACTTTTTCATTAAAAAAAATCATTTTCTACTAATCTACTATGCAAATCGGAATGGAAATTTTTTCACAAACTTGACACATTTTATATATTATCATAGATTTTTTCGAAAATTTTTCGTACAGTGGTTTTCGTTAAAGAAAAAGATACAGTCATTTTTGTACTATGTCCATACTAAAAATTATATTCATCGAAAACTTTCGCTTTGGGAGTTTTTCGCATTCGAATCTAAAAAAAAGTTTTGTTATTTTCAAAATTCAAGATCACGGAACTAAAAATGAACACAAATGGGTATAAAAATAAAATGGTTACGTGTATTTAAATTGATTTTCTCGCTTTTAGCTTTATCCGGAACTAACGACGGGGACGTAGCGAGTATCTATATAAAAAAATTGGACATTTGATTGAATTTGTTGAAATTTTAGCCTTCAGGTCTTACTAAACAAGAATTTATTTACACTCGATTATTCTGCTGCCTTGAATATCTATCTAATCACCTACAATTTTAGCATTGACTGAAACTAACAATACGGTATCAAGTTCACAGCATAAACTTTTATGTCAAAAAAATAAAAAATAAAAAATAAAAAATAAAAAATAAAAAAATAAAAAAATAAAAATTATGAATATTCTTAACCAGCAACCGAAAATGTCTTTGAGTACTGGTGTTTATCCAAATCCAATCCCTTTCTACATTTCAATCTGCCATTTCGCGTTTTTGAATTTTTTATGGTGCATGGATCCAATATGGCGGATCAAAATGCGAAAAATCACTTGGTCCCAAACCTACAAAGAACGAGTTCACACAATCTCGAAAAGCTACAAATACCGAGTTTCATTAATATCAAATAATTATTTGCATTTTGGTCCGCCATATTGAATACGCCATTTTGAATTTCTAAATTTCAAGTTCAGATTCATAATCAGCGACTCGAAAAATTGGCGGATACCGAGTTTCAATAATATCAAGTAATTTTTTGTATTTTGGTCCGCTATATTGGATCCACCATTTTGAATTTCCAAACTTCGAGTTCAGATTCGTAATTAGCGACCCCAAAAACCCCAGAGTGCCAAATTTCAAGTCGTTTGCACGTAAGGGAAAATGTATGACTCAAAGAGTTAAAGAAGATATCGTTTGCTTTTTTAACCCTTTTTTTTGCTTCATTCTTACTAAAATCTAGTTTGCAATGCTGTACCTTAAAAGAAGTACCAATTCAATAGAGTATTATAGTCGTTCACAATTGGGATGGTTAGAGCCTCGTAAAAAATGTATGTAGCATTCGAGAATTTTTGCTGCTGAGAAAATTGAGTGTTGTTTTATATGTACAATTATACGAGACACTTGGATAATTCAAGGAACAATATAAGTACCGATAAGCACGTTTTAAGGTGTCGATTGACGATTGAGACTGGTGCGCTTTACTCCGTTGCATAAAGCTGATCGCGCATTTTCGAATTGACGCTTTCTGGTGGATCTTTGGAAGGTACGTGAATTTATGGGCGCATCGTTACTTCTAGTTTCAAAGTGTGCAATGTTAAAAAGGTTTTTTGTATATGGTCGATTGCCTGATAGAAGGGCTCTTGGGAGTTGAATAGACTGGAAGTGCTGCTGAAGCGAGTTAGTTCCCTCTTCTTCTGGTGAGATCATAGACACGCATATGGCCCATCATCGCTGTACACTTCGCGGATCATCACTAAACACGGAAGTATAATCGACTATTTTTTCCCCCCCAAGTGGAAAGGCAGCCCCTTTTGTGACACCTTGCCCGCTCGTCTTTTTCCAAGTAATAAAAAGGCTTCTTTAACGCCCCGCTCTCTATAGCAAATATCGTTAAACTCGTGTGCTTAGAATGAATTCATTCGGGCGGGAAACCTCCCATTGGTGCAAGTATATATGGTATACACGTTTTCCAGGAGTGTCCTCAGTAACGACTTGTAATATCACTTCTTTCAAGACATATACACATAAGCACACATGCATGTATAGCATTAAATGCAACATATGGGCCGTGCGACCGAGAGATTCTATTCGCTGGTTCATCGCAGCTTCAACTGTTATATCCAACTACTTTTTCTTTCGTTTTCATCAGCTAATGTTCCTGATTTTTCTGGTACTACGTGTACCATTTGCTCTTTTACTACAGATCATTTCTTCTTTCTCTAAATCGGATTCAGTAGGAATTTTCACCAAATATTCGGTACTCTCTCTCTCTCTCTCTCTCTCTCTCTCTCTCTCTCTCTCTCTCTCTCACTCACTCACTCACTCACTCACCCACTCACCCACCCACCCACCCACCCACTCACTCACCCACTCACTCACTCACCCACCCACTCACCCACTCATTCACCCACCCACCCACCCACCCACCCACCCACCCACCCACTCACTCACTCACTCACTCACCCACCCACTCACTTACCCACTCACCCACTCACTCACTCACCCACTCACTCACTCACTCACTCACTCACTCACTCACTCACTCACTCACCCACCCACCCACTCACTCACCCACTCACTCACTCACGCACCCACCCACTCACTCACCCACTCACTCACTCACTCACGCACCCACCCACTCACTCACTCACGCACCCACCCACTCACTCACCCATTCACTCACTCACGCACCCACCCACTCACTCACCCACTCACTCACTCACTCACCCACTCACTCACTCACTCACTCACTCACTCACTCACTCACTCACTCACCCACTCACTCACTCACTCACTCACTCACCCACTCACTCACTCACTCACTCACTCACTCACTCACTCACTCACTCACCCACTCACTCACTCACTCACTCACTCACTCACCCACTCACTCACTCACTCACTCACTCACTCACCCACTCACTCACTCACTCACTCACTCACTCACTCACTCACCCACTCACTCACTCACTCACTCACCCACCCACTCACTCACTCACCCACTCACTCACTCACCCACTCAACCACTCACCCACTCACTCACTCACCCACTCAACCACTCACCCACTCACTCACTCACCCACTCACCCGCTCACTCACTCACTCACTCACCCACTCACCCACTCACTCACTCACTCACTCACTCACTCACCCACTCACTCACTCACTCACCCACTCACCCACTCACTCACTCACTCACTCACCCACTCACCCACTCACTCACTCACTCACTCACCTACTCACTCACCCACTCACTCACTCACTCACCCACCCACTCACTCACCCACTCACTCACCCACCCACCCACTCACTCACCCACTCACTCACTCACTCACCCACCCACGCACCCACTCAATCACCCACCCACTCACTCACCCACTCACTCACCCACCCACCCACCCACTCACCCACTCACCCACCCACCCACTCATTCACCCACTCACTCACCCACCCACCCACTCACTCACCCACTCACCCACCCACCCACTCACCCACCCACCCACTCACTCACTCACTCACTCACTCACTCACTCACCCACTCACTCACTCACCCACCCACCCACTCACTCACCCACTCACCCACCCACCCACCCACCCACTCACTCACTCACTCACTCACTCACTAACCCACTCACTCACTCACTCACTCACTCACTCACTCACTCACTCACTCGCTCGCTCACTCATTCACTCTTTGTCGCTTGCATGCTTTTTCTATATCCTTGAACCCAAGAAGAAAATGGTTACTGAGTCTATAACTCGAAGAAGTAGCCTGCACCAAACACTATCAGGAAAATGGTAGAATGACAGGGAAAATACGGGGATGCTTGTATAACAATCGCACCCTCGATATATACGTGGGGTTCAACGAACTCGGGTCTAGTTCTCTCTTCGCAAAGAACTTCACTTATAGGAGTGGATCCTGTCCTCATATATGCTGTGCACGCTGTGCTCCCGTTTTGTTAAGGTCTGTGGCCACCCGTGAGGTTTGATAAAATCATTGTTTTCATAATTGTTCTAAATTTTATATTATTATTATTAATATAAACATTAATATTAATTAAAATTAATATTATATTATAATTTATTTTATATATTACATTTTATATATTATATTATATAATATATATTATATATAATTATTATATTATATAAAAATAATGTTATTTAAAATTAATATTTAAATATTAAAACCTAAAATAAATATCATGCTAATACAGTGTGATATGTTGTCCGGGCGTTGAGCTGTTTTTGACGAATTTACATCCGTTTCCTCAAAACAAAATTTTTGTAAATGATTTACACACTGAGAAAAAAATTTTATTGACCGAAAGAAATTTCGTTCCTCTTAACCAAAATATGTAGTTCGATACGGGCAACGAAATATTTTTGAGATAAGACAAAATAATTTGTGAATGCTGAAACAAGTTATTGGCCAGACCAACAAAACTTTGGTGCAACCAAACAAATTAATGTTAATGCAACAAAGTACCATCCAAATAGATTAATTCATTTACTTGTCTGAACGATTACCGTTTAGTCAATTTGGTAATTGAGATTCAAACAAATATTTTATTAAAGCAACTAAATAGTATGCATAAGCAAATAAATGGTACCAGTTGGTCGAACAAAATCATTTGGCTCCGGTGATTTAGATGATTCATTTACAAGAAATTTTCATGATTTAGTTGAATAAACTAATAGAATTATATCGAAACTACGTTTCCAAAGTCGATAAGCAAGATATCTCGAAAACTATTGCATCGTTCTTTCTAAAATTTTTGAAGCTTTTTCTAGATATTCAAATTTAGGATTTAATTGAAGGAATTATTTTTCCGATGCCTACGTTCGATTTAACGAACGAAAAATGCTGATTCGTTTTCGCAAAAATCGAGACTCTCACTTTAAAAACCCACCATTTTTTTTTTAATTTGATATTTCGGAAATTCTTTCAATTAATTATAGGATAAACTAATATGCTACCGGAATCTGTTTGGTTTTTGTCATTTTAGATGACCTGGGTCAGAATGGCATTGTTCACCGCAAAAGACGTTTTTTAAAAGTGCTTCGCGGAAATAAGCTGTATCTGCGTTATAAATAAATATTTTTGAACAAAAAAATTACTCATTGTTCTTCAGATATTACTTTTAAATATACCAAATTCTTGTTAAGATTTAGAATTCCCATTTTCTAAAAAAAAAGTTGCAAAAATGTGTCTTTCGGCCTAACAAGTGTATATAACTCGTTAAGGAGCAAAGGGTCAGAGAATTAAGAAATTAAGACTTTAAATGCATTAACATGTTGAGTTGTTAAGTTCCATAGGCTACGTACACCTGTGAATGTGTTTGTACGTGCATTCCCTCATGACCAGAGGGCAAAAAAGTTTGTGTGCTATCGGTCAGGCTCAGGGGCAAGAATAGTAAAAAAAAGACAAGAGAGCAAGAGAAAAAGAAATCTTATGAGATAACCACTCTGAGAAGAAAAATTCTGATTAAATCTTAATCCAATTAGGGCAGACGACTTTTTTTGTTTCGCCTCTTTCTATTGTTGACTTTATTCAGCGGTGGTGATTTTTAATCGTTTCTACATCTCTAGAATGCGTGGAATGCATACCGGTTGTTTCTTCCTGACATACTGTTGTACACACTTTTCTCGTTTTTTCATTCCCAAAATGTTTTCATTACTCTTTCTTCTCTCATTCTATTTGTCTTTTTTATTCTAACTTACTTAGTTCCATTTACTGTTACAATTATTTATTTCCTTTTAGAAGAGATTTTAGAAGTTTTGTTAGGTTAGGTTCGATTTTATTTGGTTACGCTTGTTAAGAATTTTTTGTTTCATTAAAGACGCTGCCTCGTTTCTAGATATAAATTCTTCAGAAATGCTCTCGATTATTCTTTGCAGGCATTTCTATAAAGGTAATATATGTTTTTTTTCTCTGTTTATACTCACTATTTTACATACTTCGATAAATATACGGATAATCAGCAATAATATTCGTATTTTGTCATCGCATATTTTCTTTTCTTTTACCACTTCATTTGTTTAAAAGTAATGAAGAAAAATAAATACTTTGCTCGAATCACATTGTCACTTTTATGGAAAAGAATCATTAATACGTTATAAAAAGTAAGTAGTCGTAAACAAAAACGGTCTGCTTCATTTAATCACGCAAGGAGTATTTTATTAAATTTCGGAAATTGAGACGAGGGAAAAAAGAAAAAAAAACGATAACAGGAGCGAGCTTGGGAAAACGGGAGTGCAAAAGGAGTATGGGGAAGTGAATGAAAGCTCTTCACACTGGGACGTTGAAAATGACACACCAGAGAAACATCCCCTTCATTTTAGACCTGTGTATCTCCATAGGAAGAGGTTTGCAGGCTCCCGGCGTTATTAACCCAAAAATTCGCGCTTGGTCGATCTAAAAGCCTGCCATCTTAATTATGAAAGTTCAGTGCCACTTTACGAATGTACGATTTGAGCTTGATATTAGTTTTCATCGTAGAAGAAAGCTAATGAGCCTGAAGAAAGTCTTAAAATTCAACATTGAACCTATATCCACTTTTCGACTTTTTCATCGTTTTTCTATAATATATCTAACGGTTTCTTCGAATAACTCATATCGTTCCTTGCAGTCACGATCAATCGTATATTGCATTAATTTATTAACGGGACAGACCTAGTTAGAATTTTCGAAAAATCGATTTTTTTTTATTTCATTTTCAAAAAGTAGAATCTCTTACGAACATTTTCCGCCCAGGTAAATGTAAATCGGACCATTATTCGCCGAAATACAAGACTTTGTAGCACGTCGTGTCTGAGCCATAGGTAAGCAGGTAGCGGACTTCAAGTGCGTTTTTCTCGAAACCATGTTTTTGAAGTCGGTGATCACTGTAGCTCGAGAACGGCTTTACCGATCGGGTTGAAATTTATATCACTTCTTCTATACATGGTAGTCCTCCATATGAACGAAGGATTTTTTTTTTGGATAATTATTTTTATTTTTAATAGCAAAAAATGGAACTGATATTTTGGTCAAAAAAACACTTTTGACTTTTAACGGCCGCCATTTTGTGAAAAATGGAAATTTTTCAAAACCCTTCGTTCAACCGGAGCATTATATCATTAACTAAAAATCCCCTCCGTTTTTTTTGTTTCAGATGAGCCGTTGCAGCGTGAGCTTGATCACCGCAAACCGTGTTTTTTTTTGCAGCGTCCTCGGCAATTGACGGTCACCAGCTTATTTCGATATGTATTGCGTTGAAAAAATTGCAACATATACATTACATATGTATCTTTTAAACGGAAGAACTTTTGTTGTGAATTATTTTATCGTTTGACCAAAAAAAAATCGGAAAAAAGGCCTTTTTTTTGACGTTCCAACTAGGTCTGTCCCGTTAAATATGTTGTCTGCAATGATCGATGGCGCGTAACTACGTAATGAATTAGCACGTGTTATAGGACGTGGGGACCAAGTTTTTTTTAAGGATTTTAATATTTAAACATTTATTTTTGTATTGATAATTTTTGGAAGTAAGGCAAAACATAAATAACTTAATGCCATAATTAAACCATACATATAGACAAAGAAAATGATAACATTTAGTTTCGAAACATCGTAAATTTTAAATGAGGACGGAGTAACAGTTGAACAGACAGCTATGTTGCTACAGAAGAAAAATAATAAAAATAACAAGGCTTATTAAAACAATTATGAACAAGGAAAAATTATTTTTCTCTTCATAAATGCAAATATGTTTTTTCTCAACGACCTGCTATGATTTAATGCACAATGCTCAATGAAGTCTCGACTATTTTTTGCATCAGTGTATTCATTTTAATGAAGCTTAAACGTAGTGCTTTTCAAACTTGTTCATTTTGCTTTCTTTTTCGTTATGTATTTCTCGGAACTGCTTTTTCTTACTTCTACTAATTGCTTCTTTTAAGCATTATAAAGTGCTGTATCTCTTACTGAGTTCGAATTCTAGATTTATCGTTCTTGCAAAAGCTAGATTATGTCATATTAAGAAATTAAATTCACCAGTGCCTCATTGTTATATTTATATTGAAGGAGTTTACGAAAATAAACTGCAAGATGAAATGTTCGAAAAAAGTTAAATGGACCTGGAGATGTCTTTAGCTCGGTCCCATTGGGCATCTCCTAGCCATATACACAGGTATATAAAGTTTCGAGTTTCTCACCATTCGGCCCATCAGATACGAGCAGGGCAGCATTGTCGTGACAGCGAGTTGTATCGTCGTTGCCCTTAGAGATTCCCGAGAAATGGTTTGCGATCTAAGAGACAGAGAAGGAGAGAAACAGAGAGAGCTAGAGAGTGATAGACAAAGGATGGCATCGAGAGAGCAGGAAGAGAGCAGGTGACACTTTCGCTCGAGATATAGGAGAGACACACGGCTGGGTGAGAAGATGGTAGACAAGATGAGAGCGAAGAACGTGGCCTTAGAGCCAGAGGTAGTGGAGGGTCCTTCAGAAACCTCGGCCACGGCGACATTTGCAATTACAACTTGGCAACGGTCCGAGAAAACTCTCGATCCGTACGGGAAAGAGTCTCTCCTCCTTTCATCCCAGGCAAGGGCATATTCTCGAGGGTCGGAGCTTTTGCTCAAACTGCGAAAGCACCCCCACAGTTATCGGTCAGATTGAACGTATATGGAAAAGTCACATATATGTATGTATATATATGGGCATGAACTGATAGTCCGAAACTCGATCTTTTCCTCTTATTCTCGCGGAATCGTCGACGAAAACGTTTTCGAATCTCTCAATTCTTTTTCCTTCCTTCTTTATGAAACTAAGATAAGATATGTCTCCGATGAAAAACTGATTCAAAAGTATTATTTGAAAATAGGAATAATGATTCTATAATGTTAGTGTTGTACTTCGAAAAATTATAGTTTCAAAATGGCCGGTGAATATCTAAAATGGCTGATTTAACTCTTTTAAAAGCAAAACAAAAATTCAGTTAGGAAAATAAATTATACCTTGAATAAAACTTTAGTCATCAATTAAACTCTGAGATACGAATTTTTTTACTTAGAATTTCCACCGTTTAAGTGCAAATAGATTTACGAGTTTTCTTCATGAGATTATATTTGCGAAATAAAAGATCGTTACGTAATTCTTCTTCCTCCTTAAAGTGAAAAGAGGAGAAAGAGAGTAGCATTACGCTTGTGGAACAAATGTCTAAAATTATATTCAAGATCTAAAAGCCGGTGTCATTTACGAACACAAAAACCTATTCTCGATATAAAACTTTCTCGTTAAAAATGTATCAAGTTTCCAGTAAAAAAATTAAAGGCAACTTGTAATGCATCCAGCATATACTTCCTTGAATAGGTCGGCCCATGAGGGATACAGGCTGAGAGAGATAAACTCTCGGAAAAAATGAGGGCAGAAAAAAATGGAATCAGGTGAGAAAAAGAAATTAAGAAAACCGAGAAAGATAGAGGAAGAATAAAGAGGGAGTGTCAGAAATAGGTTCATCATTGCATCTCGTTACGAAGCTTCACGTCCCTTCTTCTGTTTGACCGGGGGTTCAAAAGATCCTGGAAAACGAGGACCGAGGTTTCCTCTTTCCATCTACTTCTTTTTCTCACGTTGGGTTTATAACTGTGTTCATTCTACCTCTTTCCGTCGCTTGTTCACAATCTTCAGTTCGCTTTCTATTCATTAAATGCTGTCGACTGCTCATTAAAAGTAATTAGCCGTCACGAAGTTGCGACTGAGTCTCGCGAATTGTGCTGGCCCACCAGACACTCGGTGCACTATCTT